>CAKAJA020000042.1:1800000-2244944 GCA_916610235.2 Lasioglossum morio | reverse complement strand
AGAGAGTCATAGAATCTTGAACGCGTACGTGTTTGAACGTCGTTCCTACCCATCGTTTAAGCACACTGTTTATATCGTTCTAAGAGAGAGATAGTTTCTCATTAACAGAGTGGTATAGAGTTCCCCTTATCTTTCCAACGTGACTATCGTGAAATAGCGCGAGCTCGTTTCTGAGCGGTATAGATTTCCTCCTTATTTTTTAGATGTCCCGTGCGGAGATGTTTGTTACGTCTATTTCCGGAGAGGGGTATGTGTTTAAAAGAAATAATATCGGTGGCCAAAGAGAAAATCAAAGAGTATTTGTCCTTTTACTTCTGATCTCCTGTTCTGTAGAAAATCTGACCACCGCCTCTGTTTTCACTCAGTCTTTCATTTTTTGTTTTAATAAACATCCTTTGACCCAATTACATCTCTGTTACTGCCCAGTCTTTCTTTATCATTTCTCTCCTCGTCTTTATACCACCTGAAAATAGGTTCTGTTTCATGCTAACTTACCTTATAGATCGACCATATTTTGCGGGGTGGTGGGGGAGGGGGACACCTTATAGCCCGACAATATTTTTGCGGGGGGGTGAGGGGGAGGGGAGATTTTTCAAGGAAATTAATAAATAAACATCCTTTTGGCGGTGGGTATCGAGTCGCCGAGCCGTGATATCAGATCACATCTCTTCTCATTCAGTCTTTCCTTATCATTTTTTCAAATAAACATCCTTTGACTCTAATCACATCTCTGTTTTCGCTCTCCTTATCATTCCTCTTCTCGTCTTTACTGTATATTCGTAATAGCAACATCCTTTTGACGGCCGGTATCGAGTCGTGATATCTGACCACATCTGTTTTCACTCAGTCTTTTCAATATCATTTCTTTCCTCTTCTTCATAGAGGTAGTCATAGAATCGAAGAGTCGTAGAATCGCGTCCGAACGTGTTCGAACGTGTTCGAACGTGCTTCTTACCTATGGGGGAGGGGTTGACCTTGATTTTTTCAAAGACTGTTTTCCACGAAAACACGTGCACTTTCGTTTAAGACGATTGTCCTGAACGATGTAAGAGTGAGAGAGAGAGAGAGAGAGAGAGAGACCGTTCATGATGTAAGAGAGAGAGAGAGACCATTCACGATGTAAGGGAGAGAGAGAGAGACCGTTCACGATGTAAGAGAGAGAGTTTTTAATTAACAGAACGGTATAGAGTTTCTCCTTATCTTTTCGACGCGACTATCGCGAAATAGCGCGAGCCCGTTTCAGAGCAGTATAGAGTTTCTTTTTCGATGTAAGATCATGTCCGAACAACTTTTCTAATATCGCGAGCGGAGATTTCGTTCCCCTCTTTTTTAAAAATTAATACGAATAAGAATTTACGTGCTCAAGATGTTTTGAATCCAGATTTTATGAATAATTTGATTGAATTTGCTGACGGATTCAAGTTACTTAAAAATATTCGTTCATCGCCAGCATATTGGGAACAAAAAAAGAAAGAGTTACTAGCAATGATCCGTCAATTGAGTAAACCCACTTTCTTTATGACAGTGTCGGCTGCAGAAAGTTACTGGCCTGAGTTGTTACAATCATTTATGAAATATCGCGATGGTGGTAAAACATTATCTGTACAAGACGCATTCAATTTGGATTACAATACCAAAACTGATCTAATTAAAAATGATCCCGTTACATGCGCTCGATATTTCGATCATAGAGGCACATAAGCTTATGTGGTTATTAAGACAAAAACAAAGTAATTTCGGAGAATATGAGGTTGTGAATAGTTATGAACGAGTGGAAATTCAGCAACGTGGAAGTCCACATGAACATATGTTTCTGTGGTTGAAATGAGCACCTATGTACAATAGTGTTAAAGATAGACACGATCATATTGGTAACAAAGAATTGATTGATTTAATTGCCCGATTTATCACATATAGATATGACGATAATATTACATATATTAAATTTCAAATGTACAAAACATAATCATAGTTGTTAAAAAGGACAAAGAAATTAGCTACGTCGATTTTATATGCCTTATCCAGTAATGAGAAGAACGATGATTCTTGAACCATTAAATAAAAAAAAATGAAATGGCGCCTAAATCCTATAAACTTATTGATGAATTAATAAATGAATTTTATAAGAAAAAATAGTTATGAGCTATGATGAAGTAGTTAAAAAAAAAACGGATATTTTTAAAAACGATCCCAGCCTTGAAGTAAATATTAATGGTTATAATGCAGATATTTTACAATTATTCGAATCGAATATGGAATTACAGTTTGTACTTGACAAATATTCGGCGGTGAGTTATGTAACCAATTACATTAGTAAAATTGAAGGAGGTTTATCAAAATTATTAAGGGAAGCTGCTATTGATTGTGATAATAAACAATAAGAATGTTAGAGAAAAAATTTCGAAATATTACCAATGCTTTTTAAATAGTAATTTAATGTCTGCACAAGAAGCAGCCTATCGTGTTTTATCATTACCTTTACAAAGCAAAGTAGAAAGGCAGTATACATGAATACCAATCTGATATCAGAACGTGTATTAATGTTAAAATCTGAGAATGCTTTAAAAAATTAAATGAAGACTCCACCGAAATTTATATGGATGATATATTTGATAATTATAGTAGAAGAGATATTGATTTACATGATATGTGCCTCGCTGAGTTTGCAACGAATTATCAAAAAAGATCATGAAAAAAGGAACAAGAGGAAGGTGATGCTGACAATAATGAGGAAAATGACGAAGTAAGTGATTTCAGACTTCGACAGCAAACAGCTATTATTGGATACAGACGATATAAATAAAAAATTTTTATACCTTTTTTTATTTAATAAAAGTATATATTTAGATACTGTGAGTAAAAAAAAAATTAATAATTTTATATATTTATTAATTACTTAAAATTAATACTTAATAACGTTTTTTCTTTTTGCAGACTCAATGAAGAAACATATATAATCAATACAATTATTTTTTAATAAAAAATCTTATATTCATTATATTAGTTTTTTCATTTTTTTAAATTTATTTTATCACGTTCGAGCGACGATTCTTTCGCGATTCCACAGACATCCATACCACGAGGGTTTGGCGGGATTGTATCCGGATCGACTCCGATCGGTACGTTGCCACAGTTCACCCCGCAAACGTATCCGCAGGATCTTGACCAGGCGCGATGCTCCGTCATAGGATCATCATCCTCTTCCCATCCAGTCAGCTGTATGCCGCATTCGAAACATTCAACGAAATCCTCATCACCCAGATAGAAAAATCCTGCGGCGGCGAGTTTCTCCGATTGGACGATGTGTGAGTAACGCCAGTCGTGAAAACTTTGTAGTCTGTCGCGTTCGAGACGATAATCGGGTGGTGGTGTTGCGTGATCGGTTGTTGCGACGGCTCCCTCGGATTTCGTAATCATTGTGATACTCTGTGTGAAAAAAATCAAAAACGTAAAAGGAGGTGTCGTGTTTTACGGTTTTGACTCGCGGGAAAAATTCAAAGATGTAGACGGGTTTTTATAACTGATACTTTACGTGTTTCTTATAATTGTTAACCCATGCTCGAAATGTTTGTACTTCGCGCAGACAGCAATGATACGGTTTCGTTTTGACGTTTTTTACCGGTTGCCAACAGTGAAGTCGACACGGTTCGCCGTCGGCAATTTTATACATAGGATCGTGAACTAGTACATCGTATTTCGGACAGTTGAAATCTTCTAAATTTATCGAGTTTATTTGCATTTGCCGAAGGATGTCTCTCTCGAAACATCCACCTTTGTATGCTACGACAGGATTCGCGTAATCGCACACAAAATTTCGTATAACTTCAAATATATCGTGTTGTTGATAGTTTTCATAGCCGAAATCTTTAAATGGAATCCCATGCACGAAATTGCTGACATACCATGCAGACTTTTTGTCAGCGTCGGATAAACAACGAAAGTTCCTTCCCAAGCGAAATTCAGAGAGTTCGAACGAGCCGTCGCGACAAACATCGATCATGGCTAATTCTTTGCATATAAATCTTTTTTTCACAATGAATCCGTCCATGTCAATGATATGAGTAATTTGATCCATCTAAATAAAAGAATGTTTTTTCACTAGATTTTTACATCGTTTTTTAAAAACTATTTATTGTACTTACCGTCAAAGAAAAGGGGGAATGCGCGAAGTTGACCGGTCGGATGATAAGATCATACACGCGATGTAACGTCGTATAGCGACTGTGATTGTATACGTTTTTTATGACGAGTGGCGAGCAATTTATAATGAATACCCCTACCACCATATCTCGCTCTATGGTGGAGGGAGGTGATATTATTACTATAATTTTTTCTTTTTAATAAATACGAGTTTAATTGTATGAGGAGGAGGAGGAGGAGAATTGTTTTTAAATTTTAAAAAATAAGATCATTCACATAATATTATTTCATTTGATAAAGTATATATTTTTTGTCAACATAACAGCGGTTTAAGTAATTTTTCGAACAATGTTCATTAATGGACTGTCCTCCACGATGCGGTCATGTATCATCAAGCAGTAGGCTGTTGTCGATCGGGGAACGTTGGTTCGACATTAAAATTCAATTTGCACGTTAATCGTAGCATTTCTTAACGCTTAGTTTTGTCGGGAACAATCGAGAACAACGAGCGGACCATATCGCAGGAAATCCATGTTCAAATACAGTGGACGAAATTTCTATAAGAACTCTACTATTTTTGAACAAAATATTCAAGTATTTTGATAATACGATTAAAGGAAGGCTAGAAAATAATTAAGGAATATAAGAAAGCAGAAATCAATATTCTGAATCCAAAAGAACTGCTTTATTTTTGTTATGAACAAAATATTACAACTGTAACAAAATTTTTATAAGAACAGTCTCATAAATTCGAACGAGAAATTAAGTTTATAATATCAGTATTTAGTACTTCCACCGTTACATTTAATCACTTCAAATATTATTATTTTCCATACTACAAACTAATTTTTTCCAACGTTGTTTTATGGATTTTATTCCACTCGTGTCTTACTGCGTTTTCTAACTCTTTAATGTTGTTATACTGCTTCCCATTTTTATACATATATTGCTCGTGATAGGATTCCCCGTAACTTTTCTATTGGGTTTAGATCAGGCAACGTGACGGTCAGTTCATTAGTTGCAAATTCTTTTGTCTAAACCACTCCGGAGTCTTCTTAGCATTGTGTATCACCGCGTTATCTTGTTGAAAAATACCGTTGTAGTCATGATTTTTCTCTACAAAGCAAAGAGGTAAAAAATAAGGGAATGAAGAGAAAACAGATATAACAATCACAAATCGAAAAAATGAATCCTGAAAGTTTCACAATTTTTAATGAATGTATAATGATCACGGACCAGCATATCGAACAAAATAATTATGAATATGCAGCGTCTGCAGAATGTTTCCTCAATGATGGTTATATCTATACTTTAGTAACAGCCGAAGGTAAAGAAGTCATAAAACCTGATTGTTATTTTACCAAATAAACATATAATTTTATTTCATGAAATTATGAGCAAAAATCTAAAACGAGCGTGGAGTATACAATTTTGCTGAAGATACAGGTAAAGTTCTAGCTTTTGAGTAATTTACAAGAGATCCCTGAACATGAGACGAATATTCAGATAATATACACTGGTGAACTTGGAGAAAAGGTAGTAAGACATTGGATTTGCACAAGATCTGATGGCAACGGCAATGTACACATTTATGATAGTTTTAATGCTAATCATTTGAACCATGATGTAATAGATTATTTGAATATCCTTTATAAATATAATAAGAAATATATATATTTCACGTCAGATACAGGTACAGGTACAGATACAGGTACAGGTATAGCGCATGCACAGTATGGCGGTTGAACAGTATACAGTATGGCTGCTGTACAGTACGCAGTATGGCTGTTGTACATCTATCCATGGATCTCTCAAGATCGGTCGTCGCGTTTCTCGTTCAATGCAGAACGGGTTTAGAATGGGTTCGACATCAAACAGAGTATTGAACTACATTGAACATTGTTCAAAACGCCCCCAATTGATGCAACAAAAGAGATTGTCAATAGGAGTGAAGCTGAAAAAATAGAGGAAACGGCTGGTCAGCGTACGTGAAGAGCAGCTCTTCACGTACGCTGACCAGTCACATGCGACTGCATGAAAGCTTATTCCAAAGTTCTCCAGCCGATCGTCGTCAATGATGTTGTCCATATCGTCTTTTCACCTTCTCCATCAAGGCATCGAACGTTTGCATTTGCGACTCATCCACAGCACAGGTACAGGTGCAGGTAAAGGTACAGGTACAGGTACAGTGCACGTGCAGGTATAACACATGTACAGTACGTAGCACTGTCTAGAAACTGAAATGGAAACCGAGGGAGGGGAGGCTTGGTGGTTGGGGTTAGGATAGCATTAGGATAGGGCTAGGATAGGGTTAGGATAGCATTAGGATAGGGCTAGGATAGGGTTAGGATAGGCGAGGGGGATGTCGAAAAAATAGACGAAACGACTGGTCACTATTTAAATTACTGGTGACCAGTCGTTTCGTCTATTTTGTCGACATCCCCCTCGCCTATCCTAACCCTACCCTAGCCCTATCCTAATGCTATCCTAACCCTATCCTAGCCCTATCCTAATGCTATCCTAACCCCAACCACCAAGCCTCCCCTCCCTCGGTTTCCATTTCAGTTTCTAGACAGTGCTACGTACTGTACATGTGTTATACCTGCACGTGCACTGTACCTGTACCTGTACCTTTACCTGCACCTGTACCTGTGCTGTGGATGAGTCGCAAATGCAAACGTTCGATGCCTTGATGGAGAAGGTGAAAAGACGATATGGACAACATCATTGACGACGATCGGCTGGAGAACTTTGGAATAAGCTTTCATGCAGTCGCATGTGACTGGTCAGCGTACGTGAAGAGCTGCTCTTCACGTACGCTGACCAGCCGTTTCCTCTATTTTTTCAGCTTCACTCCTATTGACAATCTCTTTTGTTGCATCAATTGGGGGCGTTTTGAACAATGTTCAATGTAGTTCAATACTCTGTTTGATGTCGAACCCATTCTAAACCCGTTCTGCATTGACCGAGAAACGCGACGACCGATCTTGAGAGATCCATGGATAGATGTACAACAGCCATACTGCGTACTGTACAGCAGCCATACTGTATACTGTTCAACCGCCATACTGTGCATGCGCTATACCTGTACCTGTATCTGTACCTGTACCTGTATCTGACGTGAAATATATATATTTCTTATTATATTTATAAAGGATATTCAAATAATCTATTACATCATGGTTCAAATGATTAGCATTAAAACTATCATAAATGTATACATTGCCGTTGCCATCAGATCTTGTGCAAATCCAATGTCTTACTACCTTTTCTCCAAGTTCACCAGTGTATATTATCTGAATATTCGTCTCATGTTCAGGGATCTCTTGTAAATTACTCAAAAGCTAGAACTTTACCTGTATCTTCAGCAAAATTGTATACTCCACGCTCGTTTTAGATTTTTGCTCATAATTTCATGAAATAAAATTATATGTTTATTTGGTAAAATAACAATCAGGTTTTATGACTTCTTTACCTTCGGCTGTTACTAAAGTATAGATATAACCATCATTGAGGAAACATTCTGCAGACGCTGCATATTCATAATTATTTTGTTCGATATGCTGGTCCGTGATCATTATACATTCATTAAAAATTGTGAAACTTTCAGGATTCATTTTTTCGATTTGTGATTGTTATATCTGTTTTCTCTTCATTCCCTTATTTTTTACCTCTTTGCTTTGTAGAGAAAAATCATGACTACAACGGTATTTTTCAACAAGATAACGCGGTGATACACAATGCTAAGAAGACTCCGGAGTGGTTTAGACAAAAGAATTTGCAACTAATGAACTGACCGTCACGTTGCCTGATCTAAACCCAATAGAAAAGTTACGGGGAATCCTATCACGAGCAATATATGTATAAAAATGGGAAGCAGTATAACAACATTAAAGAGTTAGAAAACGCAGTAAGACACGAGTGGAATAAAATCCATAAAACAACGTTGGAAAAAATTAGTTTGTAGTATGGAAAATAATAATATTTGAAGTGATTAAATGTAACGGTGGAAGTACTAAATACTGATATTATAAACTTAATTTCTCGTTCGAATTTATGAGACTGTTCTTATAAAAATTTTGTTACAGTTGTAATATTTTGTTCATAACAAAAATAAAGCAGTTCTTTTGGATTCAGAATATTGATTTCTGCTTTCTTATATTCCTTAATTATTTTCTAGCCTTCCTTTAATCGTATTATCAAAATACTTGAATATTTTGTTCAAAAATAGTAGAGTTCTTATAGAAATTTCGTCCACTGTATTTGAACATGGATTTCCTGCGATATGGTCCGCTCGTTGTTCTCGATTGTTCCCGACAAAACTAAGCGTTAAGAAATGCTACGATTAACGTGCAAATTGAATTTTAATGTCGAACCAACGTTCCCCGATCGACAACAGCCTACTGCTTGATGATACATGACCGCATCGTGGAGGACAGTCCATTAATGAACATTGTTCGAAAAATTACTTAAACCGCTGTTATGTTGACAAAAAATATATACTTTATCAAATGAAATAATATTATGTGAATGATCTTATTTTTTAAAATTTAAAAACAATTCTCCTCCTCCTCCTCCTCATACAATTAAACTCGTATTTATTAAAAAGAAAAAATTATAGTAATAATATCACCTCCCTCCACCATAGAGCGAGATATGGTGGTAGGGGTATTCATTATAAATTGCTCGCCACTCGTCATAAAAAACGTATACAATCACAGTCGCTATACGACGTTACATCGCGTGTATGATCTTATCATCCGACCGGTCAACTTCGCGCATTCCCCCTTTTCTTTGACGGTAAGTACAATAAATAGTTTTTAAAAAACGATGTAAAAATCTAGTGAAAAAACATTCTTTTATTTAGATGGATCAAATTACTCATATCATTGACATGGACGGATTCATTGTGAAAAAAAGATTTATATGCAAAGAATTAGCCATGATCGATGTTTGTCGCGACGGCTCGTTCGAACTCTCTGAATTTCGCTTGGGAAGGAACTTTCGTTGTTTATCCGACGCTGACAAAAAGTCTGCATGGTATGTCAGCAATTTCGTGCATGGGATTCCATTTAAAGATTTCGGCTATGAAAACTATCAACAACACGATATATTTGAAGTTATACGAAATTTTGTGTGCGATTACGCGAATCCTGTCGTAGCATACAAAGGTGGATGTTTCGAGAGAGACATCCTTCGGCAAATGCAAATAAACTCGATAAATTTAGAAGATTTCAACTGTCCGAAATACGATGTACTAGTTCACGATCCTATGTATAAAATTGCCGACGGCGAACCGTGTCGACTTCACTGTTGGCAACCGGTAAAAAACGTCAAAACGAAACCGTATCATTGCTGTCTGCGCGAAGTACAAACATTTCGAGCATGGGTTAACAATTATAAGAAACACGTAAAGTATCAGTTATAAAAACCCGTCTACATCTTTGAATTTTTCCCGCGAGTCAAAACCGTAAAACACGACACCTCCTTTTACGTTTTTGATTTTTTTCACACAGAGTATCACAATGATTACGAAATCCGAGGGAGCCGTCGCAACAACCGATCACGCAACACCACCACCCGATTATCGTCTCGAACGCGACAGACTACAAAGTTTTCACGACTGGCGTTACTCACACATCGTCCAATCGGAGAAACTCGCCGCCGCAGGATTTTTCTATCTGGGTGATGAGGATTTCGTTGAATGTTTCGAATGCGGCATACAGCTGACTGGATGGGAAGAGGATGATGATCCTATGACGGAGCATCGCGCCTGGTCAAGATCCTGCGGATACGTTTGCGGGGTGAACTGTGGCAACGTACCGATCGGAGTCGATCCGGATACAATCCCGCCAAACCCTCGTGGTATGGATGTCTGTGGAATCGCGAAAGAATCGTCGCTCGAACGTGATAAAATAAATTTAAAAAAATGAAAAAACTAATATAATGAATATAAGATTTTTTATTAAAAAATAATTGTATTGATTATATATGTTTCTTCATTGAGTCTGCAAAAAGAAAAAACGTTATTAAGTATTAATTTTAAGTAATTAATAAATATATAAAATTATTAATTTTTTTTTTACTCACAGTATCTAAATATATACTTTTATTAAATAAAAAAAGGTATAAAAATTTTTTATTTATATCGTCTGTATCCAATAATAGCTGTTTGCTGTCGAAGTCTGAAATCACTTACTTCGTCATTTTCCTCATTATTGTCAGCATCACCTTCCTCTTGTTCCTTTTTTCATGATCTTTTTTGATAATTCGTTGCAAACTCAGCGAGGCACATATCATGTAAATCAATATCTCTTCTACTATAATTATCAAATATATCATCCATATAAATTTCGGTGGAGTCTTCATTTAATTTTTTAAAGCATTCTCAGATTTTAACATTAATACACGTTCTGATATCAGATTGGTATTCATGTATACTGCCTTTCTACTTTGCTTTGTAAAGGTAATGATAAAACACGATAGGCTGCTTCTTGTGCAGACATTAAATTACTATTTAAAAAGCATTGGTAATATTTCGAAATTTTTTCTCTAACATTCTTATTGTTTATTATCACAATCAATAGCAGCTTCCCTTAATAATTTTGATAAACCTCCTTCAATTTTACTAATGTAATTGGTTACATAACTCACCGCCGAATATTTGTCAAGTACAAACTGTAATTCCATATTCGATTCGAATAATTGTAAAATATCTGCATTATAACCATTAATATTTACTTCAAGGCTGGGATCGTTTTTAAAAATATCCGTTTTTTTTTTAACTACTTCATCATAGCTCATAACTATTTTTTCTTATAAAATTCATTTATTAATTCATCAATAAGTTTATAGGATTTAGGCGCCATTTCATTTTTTTTTATTTAATGGTTCAAGAATCATCGTTCTTCTCATTACTGGATAAGGCATATAAAATCGACGTAGCTAATTTCTTTGTCCTTTTTAACAACTATGATTATGTTTTGTACATTTGAAATTTAATATATGTAATATTATCGTCATATCTATATGTGATAAATCGGGCAATTAAATCAATCAATTCTTTGTTACCAATATGATCGTGTCTATCTTTAACACTATTGTACATAGGTGCTCATTTCAACCACAGAAACATATGTTCATGTGGACTTCCACGTTGCTGAATTTCCACTCGTTCATAACTATTCACAACCTCATATTCTCCGAAATTACTTTGTTTTTGTCTTAATAACCACATAAGCTTATGTGCCTCTATGATCGAAATATCGAGCGCATGTAACGGGATCATTTTTAATTAGATCAGTTTTGGTATTGTAATCCAAATTGAATGCGTCTTGTACAGATAATGTTTTACCACCATCGCGATATTTCATAAATGATTGTAACAACTCAGGCCAGTAACTTTCTGCAGCCGACACTGTCATAAAGAAAGTGGGTTTACTCAATTGACGGATCATTGCTAGTAACTCTTTCTTTTTTTGTTCCCAATATGCTGGCGATGAACGAATATTTTTAAGTAACTTGAATCCGTCAGCAAATTCAATCAAATTATTCATAAAATCTGGATTCAAAACATCTTGAGCACGTAAATTCTTATTCGTATTAATTTTTAAAAAAGAGGGGAACGAAATCTCCGCTCGCGATATTAGAAAAGTTGTTCGGACATGATCTTACATCGAAAAAGAAACTCTATACTGCTCTGAAACGGGCTCGCGCTATTTCGCGATAGTCGCGTCGAAAAGATAAGGAGAAACTCTATACCGTTCTGTTAATTAAAAACTCTCTCTCTTACATCGTGAACGGTCTCTCTCTCTCTCCCTTACATCGTGAATGGTCTCTCTCTCTCTCTTACATCATGAACGGTCTCTCTCTCTCTCTCTCTCTCTCTCACTCTTACATCGTTCAGGACAATCGTCTTAAACGAAAGTGCACGTGTTTTCGTGGAAAACAGTCTTTGAAAAAATCAAGGTCAACCCCTCCCCCATAGGTAAGAAGCACGTTCGAACACGTTCGAACACGTTCGGACGCGATTCTACGACTCTTCGATTCTATGACTACCTCTATGAAGAAGAGGAAAGAAATGATATTGAAAAGACTGAGTGAAAACAGATGTGGTCAGATATCACGACTCGATACCGGCCGTCAAAAGGATGTTGCTATTACGAATATACAGTAAAGACGAGAAGAGGAATGATAAGGAGAGCGAAAACAGAGATGTGATTAGAGTCAAAGGATGTTTATTTGAAAAAATGATAAGGAAAGACTGAATGAGAAGAGATGTGATCTGATATCACGGCTCGGCGACTCGATACCCACCGCCAAAAGGATGTTTATTTATTAATTTCCTTGAAAAATCTCCCCTCCCCCTCACCCCCCGCAAAAATATTGTCGGGCTATAAGGTGTCCCCCTCCCCCACCACCCCGCAAAATATGGTCGATCTATAAGGTAAGTTAGCATGAAACAGAACCTATTTTCAGGTGGTATAAAGACGAGGAGAGAAATGATAAAGAAAGACTGGGCAGTAACAGAGATGTAATTGGGTCAAAGGATGTTTATTAAAACAAAAAATGAAAGACTGAGTGAAAACAGAGGCGGTGGTCAGATTTTCTACAGAACAGGAGATCAGAAGTAAAAGGACAAATACTCTTTGATTTTCTCTTTGGCCACCGATATTATTTCTTTTAAACACATACCCCTCTCCGGAAATAGACGTAACAAACATCTCCGCACGGGACATCTAAAAAATAAGGAGGAAATCTATACCGCTCAGAAACGAGCTCGCGCTATTTCACGATAGTCACGTTGGAAAGATAAGGGGAACTCTATACCACTCTGTTAATGAGAAACTATCTCTCTCTTAGAACGATATAAACAGTGTGCTTAAACGATGGGTAGGAACGACGTTCAAACACGTACGCGTTCAAGATTCTATGACTCTCTCTTACATCGTGAACGGTCTCTCTCTTTCTTTCTCACATCGCGTTCAGGTCAATCGTCTTAAACGATGGGTAGGAACGACGTTCAAACACGTTCAAGGTCAAGTCTTTCTGGAAAAAACATGTGTTCCCCAGGGGTATCGCATTACATACCGCGAAAGAACCTCTGTCATAGATAACCTCTACAAAAAACTATCTTCTCGATGTATCATATTCGCGAAGCACGTACGAAATATCATATTCGTAGGGGGTCTAATAGGAATGCATCGAGTAGATAAGAGGAAACTATATACAGCACAGATAATATGGTCTCGCTATGTTCTTAAAAAATCCCCCCCCCCTCCCCTCCCCCGCAAACAATTATCTTCTCGATGTATCATATTCGCGAAGCACGTTCGGAATATCATATTCGCAAACCCCCTTGTCATAGATAAGAGGAAACTATATACAGCACAGATAATGTGGTCTCCCCTCCCCCACCCCCCGCAAAGTATGCTCGCGCTATAACGTGGGAAACTATCCTTTAAAAATCCCCCCTCCCCCACTCCCCCGCAAACAATTATCTTCTCGATGTATCATATTACATACCACGAAAAACCCCCCTCCCCCACCCCCCGCAAACTATGCTCGCACTATAAGGCACACGGTGCCGGTAAGGTAGGAATCTACCTACAATGATAAGTCTGATCGTAGAATCGGCCTTATATTCCTACTCGCATAACGCATAAAGCATAATGCATAACGCATAACGCATAACGCATATCGCATAACGCATAACGCATAACGCATAACGCATAACGCATAACGCATAACGCATAACGCATAACGCATAACGCATAACGCATAACGCATAACGCATGACGGATCACGCATTACTCATAACGCATAACGCATAACGCACAAAGCACAAAGCATAACGCATAACGCATAACGCATAACGCATAACGCATAACGCATAACGCATAACGCATAACGCATGACGGATCACGCATTACTCATAACGCATAACGCATAACGCACAAAGCATAACGCATAACGCATAACGCATAATGCATTACGCATAACGCATAACGCATAAAGCATAACGCATAACGCATAACGCATAACGCATAACGCATAACTCATAACGCATAACGCATAACGCATAACGCATAACGCATTACTCATAACGCATAACGCATAACGCATAGCGCATAACGGATCACGCATTACTCATAACGCATAACGCATAACGCACAAAGCATAACGCATAACGCATAACGCATAATGCACAACGCATAACGAATACAGCAAAACGCATAACGCTTAACGCATAACGGATCACGCATAACGCTTAACGCATAACGTATAACTCATAATGCATAACGCATAAAGCATAACGCATTACGCATAACGCATAACACATAACGCATAACGCATAATGCACAACGCATAACGAATACAGCAAAACGCATAACGCTTAGCGCATAACGGATCACGCATAACGCTTAACGCATAACGTATAACTCATAATGCATAACGCATAAAGCATAACGCATAACGCAAAACGCATAACGAATAACGCATAACGCATAACGCATAACGCTTAACGCATAACGTATAACTCATAATGCATAACGCATAAAGCATAACGCATAACGCATAACGCATAAAGTATAACACATAACGCATAACGCATTACGCATAACGCATCACGCATAACGCATAACGCATAACGCATAACGCATAACGCATATTGCATAAAACATAACGCATAAAGCATAACGTACAACGTATAACGCATAACGCATAACGCATAACGCATAACGCATAACGCATAACGTATATCGCATAACACATAACGCATAACCCATAACGCATAACGCATAAGACATAACGCATAACGTTAACGCATAACGCATAACGCCTAACGCATAACGGATCACGCATAACGCATAAAGCATAACGCATAAAGCATAACGCATAACGCATAACGCATAAAGCATAACGCATAACGCATAACGCATAACGCATAAGGCATAAGGCATAACGCATAACGCATAACGAATAACGCATAACGCATAAAGCATAACGCATAACGCATAACGCATAACGCATAAGGCATAAGGCATAACGCATAACGCATAACGAATAACGCATAACGCATAACGCATAACGCATAACGCATAACGCATAACGCATAACGCATAACGCATAACTCATAAGGCATAAGGCATAACGCATATAGCATAACGCATAACGCATGACGGATCGCGCATTACTCATAACGCATAACGCATAACGCACAAAGCATAACGCATAACGCATAACGCATAACGCAGAACGCATAACGCATAACGCATAACGCATAACGCATAACGCATAACGCATAACGCATAACGCATAACTCATAACGCATAACGCATAACGCATAGCGCAAAACGCATAACGCATAACGCATAACGCATAACGCATAACGCATAACGCATAACGCATAACGCATAACGCATAACGCATAACGCATGACGGATCACGCATTACTCATAACGCATAACGCATAACGCACAAAGCACAAAGCATAACGCATAACGCATAACGCATAACGCATAACGCATAACGCATAACGCATAACGCATAACGCATAACGCATAACGCATAACGCATAACGCATAACGCATGACGGATCACGCATTACTCATAACGCATAACGCATAACGCACAAAGCATAACGCATAACGCATAACGCATAATGCATTACGCATAACGCATAACGCATAAAGCATAACGCATAACGCATAACGCATAACGCATAACGCATAACGCATAACGCATAACGCATAACTCATAACGCATAACGCATAACGCATAACGCATAACGCATTACTCATAACGCATAACGCATAACGCATAACGCATAGCGCATAACGGATCACGCATTACTCATAACGCATAACGCATAACGCACAAAGCATAACGCATAACGCATAACGCATAATGCATAACGCATAATGCATTACGCATAACGCATAAAGCATAACGCATAACGCATAACGCATGACGCATAACGCATAGCGCATAACGGATCACGCATTACTCATAACGCATAACGCATAACGCACAAAGCATAACGCATAACGCATAACGCATAAGACATAACGCATAACGCATAACGCATTACTCATAACGCATAACGCATAACGCATAACGCATAACGCATAACGGATCACGCATTACTCATAACGCATAACGCATAACGCACAAAGCATAACGCATAACGCATAACGCATAATGCATAACGCATAACGCATAACGCATAATGCATTACGCATAACGCATAAAGCATAACGCATAACGCATAACGCCTAACGCATAACGGATCACGCATAACGCATAAAGCATAACGCATAAAGCATAACGCATAACGCATGACGGATCACGCATTACTCATAACGCATAACGCATAACGCACAAAGCACAAAGCATAACGCATAACGCATAACGCATAACGCATAACGCATAACGCATAACGCATAACGCATAACGCATGACGGATCACGCATTACTCATAACGCATAACGCATAACGCACAAAGCATAACGCATAACGCATAACGCATAATGCATTACGCATAACGCATAACGCATAAAGCATAACGCATAACGCATAACGCATAACGCATAACGCATAACGCATAACTCATAACGCATAACGCATAACGCATAACGCATAACGCATAACGCATTACTCATAACGCATAACGCATAACGAATATCGCATAACGCATAACGCATAACGCATAACGCATAACGCATAACGCATAACGCATAAAGCATAACGCATAACGCATAACGCATGACGCATAACGCATAGCGCATAACGGATCACGCATTACTCATAACGCATAACGCATAACGCACAAAGCATAACGCATAACGCATAACGCATAATGCATTACGCATAACGCATAATGCATAACGCATAAAGCATAACGCATAACGCATAACGCATGACGCATAACGCATAGCGCATAACGGATCACGCATTACTCATAACGCATAACGCATAATGCATTACGCATAACGCATAACGCATAACGCATAATGCATTACGCATAACGCATAACGCATAACGCATAACGCATAACTCATAACGAATATCGCATAACGCATAACGCATAACGCATAACGCATAACGCATAATGCATAACGCATAAAGCATAACGCATAACGCATAACGCATGACGCATAACGCATAACGCATAACGCATAACGCATAACGCATAACGCATAACGCACAACGCAAACGTATAACGCACAACGCATAATGCATAACGCATAACGCATAACGCATAACGCATAGCGCATAATGCAAAATGCATAACGCATAACGCATAACGCATAACGCATGACGCATAACGCATAACGCATAACGCATAACGCATAACGCATAACGCATAACGCATAAAGCATAACGCATAACGCATAACGCATAACCCATAACGCATAACGCATAACGCATAACGCATTACGCATAACGCATAAAGTATAACACATAACGCATAACGCATAAAGTATAACACATAACGCATAACGCATTACGCATAACGCATCACGCATAACGCATAACGCATAACGCATAACGCATATCGCATAACGCATAACGCATTACTCATAACGCATAACGCATAACGAATATCGCATAACGCATAACGCATAACGCATAACGCATAACGCATAATGCATAACGCATAAAGCATAACGCATAACGCATAACGCATGACGAATAACGCATAACGCATAAAGCATAACGCATAACGCATAACGCATAACGCATAAGGCATAAGGCATAACGCATAACGCATAACGAATAACGCATAACGCATAACGCATAACGCATAACCCATAACGTATAACGCATAACGCATAACGCATAACGCATAACGCATAACGCATAACGCATAACGCATAACGCATAACGCATAACGCATAACGCATAACGCATAACGCATAACGCATAATGCATAACGCATAACGCATATCGCATAACGCATACCGTATAACGCATAACGCATAATGCATAACGCAAACGTATAACGCACAACGCAGAACGCATAACGCATAACGCATAAAGCATAACGCATAACGCATAACGCATAACCCATAACGCATAACGCATAACGCATAACGCATTACGCATAACGCATAAAGTATAACACATAACGCATAACGCATAAAGTATAACACATAACGCATAACGCATTACGCATAACGCATCACGCATAACGCATAACGCATAACGCATAACGCATATCGCATAACGCATAACGCATTACTCATAACGCATAACACATAACGAATATCGCATAACGCATAACGCATAACGCATAACGCATAACGCATAATGCATAACGCATAAAGCATAACGCATAACGCATAACGCATGACGAATAACGCATAACGCATAAAGCATAACGCATAACGCATAACGCATAACGCATAAGGCATAAGGCATAACGCATAACGCATAACGAATAACGCATAACGCATAACGCATAACGCATAACGCATAACGCATAACGCATAACGCATAACGCATAACTCATAAGGCATAAGGCATAACGCATATAGCATAACGCATAACGCATGACGGATCGCGCATTACTCATAACGCATAACGCATAACGCACAAAGCATAACGCATAACGCATAACGCATAACGCAGAACGCATAACGCATAACGCATAACGCATAACGCATAACGCATAACGCATAACGCATAACGCATAACTCATAACGCATAACGCATAACGCATAGCGCAAAACGCATAACGCATAACGCATAACGCATAACGCATAACGCATAACGCATAACGCATAACGCATAACGCATAACGCATAACGCATAACGCATAACGCATGACGGATCACGCATTACTCATAACGCATAACGCATAACGCACAAAGCACAAAGCATAACGCATAACGCATAACGCATAACGCATAACGCATAACGCATAACGCATAACGCATAACGCATAACGCATAACGCATAACGCATAACGCATAACGCATAACGCATAACGCATGACGGATCACGCATTACTCATAACGCATAACGCATAACGCACAAAGCATAACGCATAACGCATAACGCATAACGCATAATGCATTACGCATAACGCATAACGCATAAAGCATAACGCATAACGCATAACGCATAACGCATAACGCATAACGCATAACGCATAACGCATAACTCATAACGCATAACGCATAACGCATAACGCATAACGCATTACTCATAACGCATAACGCATAACGCATAACGCATAGCGCATAACGGATCACGCATTACTCATAACGCATAACGCATAACGCACAAAGCATAACGCATAACGCATAACGCATAATGCATAACGCATAACGCATAACGCATAATGCATTACGCATAACGCATAAAGCATAACGCATAACGCATAACGCATGACGCATAACGCATAGCGCATAACGGATCACGCATTACTCATAACGCATAACGCATAACGCACAAAGCATAACGCATAACGCATAACGCATAAGACATAACGCATAACGCATAACGCATTACTCATAACGCATAACGCATAACGCATAACGCATAGCGCATAACGGATCACGCATTACTCATAACGCATAACGCATAACGCACAAAGCATAACGCATAACGCATAACGCATAATGCATAACGCATAACGCATAACGCATAATGCATTACGCATAACGCATAAAGCATAACGCATAACGCATAACGCCTAACGCATAACGGATCACGCATAACGCATAAAGCATAACGCATAAAGCATAACGCATAACGCATGACGGATCACGCATTACTCATAACGCATAACGCATAACGCACAAAGCACAAAGCATAACGCATAACGCATAACGCATAACGCATAACGCATAACGCATAACGCATAACGCATAACGCATGACGGATCACGCATTACTCATAACGCATAACGCATAACGCACAAAGCATAACGCATAACGCATAACGCATAATGCATTACGCATAACGCATAACGCATAAAGCATAACGCATAACGCATAACGCATAACGCATAACGCATAACGCATAACTCATAACGCATAACGCATAACGCATAACGCATAACGCATAACGCATTACTCATAACGCATAACGCATAACGAATATCGCATAACGCATAACGCATAACGCATAACGCATAACGCATAATGCATAACGCATAAAGCATAACGCATAACGCATAACGCATGACGCATAACGCATAGCGCATAACGGATCACGCATTACTCATAACGCATAACGCATAACGCACAAAGCATAACGCATAACGCATAACGCATAATGCATTACGCATAACGCATAATGCATAACGCATAAAGCATAACGCATAACGCATAACGCATGACGCATAACGCATAGCGCATAACGGATCACGCATTACTCATAACGCATAACGCATAATGCATTACGCATAACGCATAACGCATAACGCATAATGCATTACGCATAACGCATAACGCATAACGCATAACGCATAACTCATAACGAATATCGCATAACGCATAACGCATAACGCATAACGCATAACGCATAATGCATAACGCATAAAGCATAACGCATAACGCATAACGCATGACGCATAACGCATAACGCATAACGCATAACGCATAACGCATAACGCATAACGCACAACGCAAACGTATAACGCACAACGCATAATGCATAACGCATAACGCATAACGCATAACGCATAGCGCATAATGCAAAATGCATAACGCATAACGCATAACGCATAACGCATGACGCATAACGCATAACGCATAACGCATAACGCATAACGCATAACGCATAACGCATAAAGCATAACGCATAACGCATAACGCATAACCCATAACGCATAACGCATAACGCATAACGCATTACGCATAACGCATAAAGTATAACACATAACGCATAACGCATAAAGTATAACACATAACGCATAACGCATTACGCATAACGCATCACGCATAACGCATAACGCATAACGCATAACGCATATCGCATAACGCATAACGCATTACTCATAACGCATAACGCATAACGAATATCGCATAACGCATAACGCATAACGCATAACGCATAACGCATAATGCATAACGCATAAAGCATAACGCATAACGCATAACGCATGACGCATAACGCATAGCGCATAACGGATCACGCATTACTCATAACGCATAACGCATAACGCACAAAGCATAACGCATAACGCATAACGCATAATGCATTACGCATAATGCATTACGCATAACGCATAACGCATAAAGCATAACGCATAACGCATAACGCATAACGCATAACGCATAACGCATAACTCATAACGCATAACGCATAACGCATAACGCATAACGCATAACGCATTACTCATAACGCATAACGCATAACGAATATCGCATAACGCATAACGCATAACGCATAACGCATAACGCATAATGCATAACGCATAAAGCATAACGCATAACGCATAACGCATGACGCATAACGCATAGCGCATAACGGATCACGCATTACTCATAACGCATAACGCATAACGCACAAAGCATAACGCATAACGCATAACGCATAATGCATTACGCATAACGCATAATGCATAACGCATAAAGCATAACGCATAACGCATACCGCATGACGCATAACGCATAGCGCATAACGGATCACGCATTACTCATAACGCATAACGCATAATGCATTACGCATAACGCATAACGCATAACGCATAATGCATTACGCATAACGCATAACGCATAACGCATAACGCATAACGCATAACGCATAACGCATAACGCATAACGCATAACGCATAACGTATATCGCATAACACATAACGCATAACCCATAACGCATAACGCATAAGACATAACGCATGACGTTAACGCATAACGCATAACGCCTAACGCAGAACGGATCACGCATAACGCATAAAGCATAACGCATAAAGCATAACGCATAACGCATAACGCATAAAGCATAACGCATAACGCATAACGCATAACGCATTTCGCATAACGCATAACGCATAACCCATAACGAATAACGCATAAAGCATAATGCATAACGCATAACGCATAACGCATACCGTATAACGCATAACGCATAATGCATAACGCAAACGTATAACGCACAACGCATAACGCATAACGAACAACGGATAACGCATAACGCATAACGCATAACGCATAACGAATACCGCAAAACGTATATCGCCTAACACATAACGGATCACGCATAACGCATAACCCATAACGTATAACGCATAACGCATAACGCATAACGCATAACGCATAACGCATAACGCATAACGCATAACGCATAACGCATAACGCATAACGCATAACGCATAATGCATAACGCATAACGCATAACGCATAACGCATAACGCATAACGCATAACGCATAACGCATAACGCATAACGCATAACGCATAACGCATAACGCATAACGCATAACGCAAAACGCATAAAGCATAACGCATAACGCATAACGCATAACGTACAACGTAGAACGCATAACGCATAACGCATAACGCATAACGCATAACGCATAACGCATAACGCATAACGCATAACGCATATCGCATAAAACATAACGCATAACGCATAACGTACAACGTATAACGCATAACGCATTACGCATAACGCATAACGCATAACGCATAACGCATAACGCAATCGTATAACGCACAACGCATAACGCATAACAAACAACGGATAACGCATAACGCATGACGAATACCGCAAAACGTATATCGCCTAACACATAACGGATCACGCATAACGCATAACGCATAACGTATAACGCATAACGCATAACGCATAACGCATAACGCATAACGCATAACGCATAACGCTTAACGCATAACGCATAACGCATAACGCATAACGCATATCGCATGACACATAACGCATAACGCATAATGCATAACGCATAAGGCATAACGCATAACGCATAACGTATAACGCATAACGCATAACGCATAACGCATAACGCATAACGCATAACGCATAACGCATAACGCATAACGCATATCGCATAACGTATAACGCATAACGCATAACGCATAAAGCATAACGCATAACGCATAACGCATATCGCATAAAACATAACGCATAACGCATAACGTACAACGTATAACGTATAACGCATAACGCATAACGCATAACGCATAACGCATATCGCATAACACATAACGCATAACGCATAATGCATATCGCATAAGGCATAACGCATAACGCATAACGCATAACGTATATCGCCTAACACATAACGGATCACGCATAACGCATAACCCATAACGTATAACGCATAACGCATAACGCATAACGCATAACGCATAACGCATAACGCATAACGCATAACGCATAACGCATAACGCATAACGCATAACGCATATCGCATAATGCATAACGCATAACGTATAACGCATAACGCATACCGTATAACGCATAACGCATAACGCATAACGCATAATGCGTAACGCATAACGCATAACGCATAACGCATAACGCATAACGCATAACGCATAACGCATAACGCATAACGCATAACGTACAACGTATAACGCATAATGCATAACGCATAACGCATAACGCATAACGCAATCGTATAACGCACAACGCATAACGCATAACAAACAACGGATAACGCATAACGCATGACGAATACCGCAAAACGTATATCGCCTAACACATAACGGATCACGCATAACGCATAACGCATAACGTATAACGCATAACGCATAACGCATAACGCATAACGCATAACGCATAACGCATAACGCATAACGCATAACGCATAACGCTTAACGCATAACGCATAACGCATAACGCATAACGCATAACGCATATCGCATGACACATAACGCATAACGCATAATGCATAACGCATAAGGCATAACGCATAACGCATAACGTATAACGCATAACGCATAACGCATAACGCATAACGCATAACGCATAACGCATAACGCATAACGCATAACGCATAACGCATATCGCATAACGTATAACGCATAACGCATAACGCATAAAGCATAACGCATAACGCATAACGCATATCGCATAAAACATAACGCATAACGCATAACGTACAACGTATAACGTATAACGCATAACGCATAACGCATAACGCATAACGCATAACGCATATCGCATGACACATAACGCATAACGCATAATGCATAACGCATAAGGCATAACGCATAACGCATAACGCATAACGCATAACGCATAACGCATAACGCAAAACGCATAAAGCATAACGCATAACGCATAACGCATATCGCATAAAACATAACGCATAACGCATAACGTACAACGTATAACGCATAACGCATAACGCATAACGCATAACGCATAACGCAAAACGCATAAAGCATAACGCATAACGCATAAAGCATAACGCATAACGCATAACGTATATCGCCTAACACATAACGGATCACGCATAACGCATAACCCATAACGTATAACGCATAACGCATAACGCATAACGCATAACGCATAACGCATAACGCATAACGCATAACGCATATCGCATAATGCATAACGCATAACGTATAACGCATAACGCATACCGTATAACGCATAACGCATAACGCATAACGCATAATGCATAACGCATAACGCATAACGCATAACGCATAACGCATAACGCATAACGCATAACGCATAACGCCTAACGCATAACGGATCACGCATAACGCATAAAGCATAACGCATAAAGCATAACGCATAACGCATAACGCATAACGCATATCGCATAACGCATATCGCATAACGCATAACGCATAACGTATAACGCATAACGCATACCGTATAACGCATAACGCATAATGCATAACGCAAACGTATAACGCACAACGCATAACGCATAACGAACAACGGATAACGCATAACGCATAACGCATAACGCATAACGAATACCGCAAAACGTATATCGCCTAACACATAACGGATCACGCATAACGCATAACCCATAACGTATAACGCATAACGCATAACGCATAACGCATAACGCATAACGCATAACGCATAACGCATAACGCATAACGCATAACGCATAACGCATAACGCATAACGCATAACGCATAACGCATATCGCATAATGCATAACGCATAACGTATAACGCATAACGCATACCGTATAACGCATAACGCATAACGCATAACGCATAACGCATAATGCATAACGCATAACGCATAACGCATAACGCATAACGCATAACGCATAACGCATTACGCATAACGCATAACGCATAACGCATAACGCATAACGCATAACGCATAACGCAAAACGCATAAAGCATAACGCATAACGCATAACGCATAACGTACAACGTATAACGCATAACGCATAACGCATAACGCATAACGCATAACGCATAACGCATAACGCATAACGCATATCGCATAAAACATAACGCATAACGCATAACGTACAACGTATAACGCATAACGCATAACGCATAACGCATAACGCATAACGCATAACGCAAAACGCATAAAGCATAACGCATAACGCATAACGCATATCGCATAAAACATAACGCATAACGCATAACGCACAACGTATAACGCATAACGCATAACGCATAAGGCTTGATGCATGACGCATATCGCACAACGCATAAGGCATAACGCATAATACATAACGTATAACGCATTATGCATAACGCATAACGCATAATGCATAACGCATAACGCATAACGCAAAACGCATAACGTTAACGCATAACCCATAACGCATAAGGCTTGATGCATGACGCATATCGCATATCGCATAAGGCTTGATGCATGACGCATATCGCACAACGCATAAGGCATAACGCATAATACATAACGTATAACGCATTATGCATAACGCATAACGCATAATGCATAACGCATAACGCATAACGCAAAACGCATAACGTTAACGCATAACCCATAACGCATAAGGCTTGATGCATGACGCATATCGCATATCGCATAAGGCTTGATGCATGACGCATATCGCACAACGCATAAGGCATAACGCATAATACATAACGTATAACGCATTATGCATAACGCATAACGCATAATGCATACCGCATAAGGCATAACGCATTACGCATAACTTATAACTCATAACTCATAACGAATAACGCATAACGCAAAGTGAATAACGCATAAAGCATAACGCATAACCCATCACCCTTAACGCATAACGCATAACGCATAATGCACAACGCTTAACGAATACCGCAAATCGCATAACGCCTAACGCATATCGGATCACGCATGACGCATAAAGCATAACGCATAACGCATAACGCATAACGCATAACGCATAACTCATATCGCATAACGCATAAATCATAACCCATAACGCACAACGCATAACGCATAATGCACAACGCATAACGAATACCGCAAAACGCATAAGGCATAACGCATAACGCATAACGCATAACTCATAACGCATAACGCATAACGCATAACGCACACCGTACAACGCATAACGCATAACGCATAACGCATAAAGCATAACGCATAACGCATAACGCATAACGCATAACGGATCACGCATAAAGCATAACGCATAACGCATAACGCATAACGCATAAAGCATACCGCATTACGCATAACGGATAAAGCATAATGCATAACGCATAACGCATAACGCATTACGCATAACATATAACTCAGAACTCATAACGAATAACGCATAACGCAAAATGCATACTGCATGTCGGATCACGCATAACGCATAACGCATAACGCATAAAGCATAACGCATAACGCATAACGCATAACGGATCACGCATAACGCATAACGCATAACGCATAACGCATAACGCATATCGCATAACGCATAACGCATAACGCATAACGCATAACGCATAACGCATAACGCATAAAGCATAACGCATTACGCATAACTTATAACTCATAACTCATAAGGAGTAACGCATAACGCATAAAGCATAACGCATAACGCATAACGCATAACGCATAACGCATAACCCATAACGCATAACGCATAACGCATAACGCATAACGCATAACGCATAACGGATCACGCATAACGCATAACGCATAACGCATAACGCATAACGCATAACGCATAACGCATAACGGATAACGCATAACGGATAACACATAACGCATAACGCATAACGCATAACGGATAACACATAACGCATAACGCATAACGTATAACGCATAACGCATAACGCATAACGCATAACACATAACGCATAACCCATAACGCATAACGCATAACGCATAACGCTTAACGCATGACCCATAGCTCATAACGCATTACGCGTAACGCATAACGCAAAGCGGATAACGCACAACGCATAACACATAACGCATAACGCATAACGCATAACGCATAACGCATAACGCATAACGCATAACGCTTAACGCATAACGCATAACGCATAACGCATAACGCATAACGCATAACGCATAACGCATAACGCATAACGCATAACGCATAACGCATAACGCATAACGCATAACGCCTAACGCATAACCCATAACGCATAACGCATAACGCATAACGCATAACGCATAACGGATCACGCATAACGCATAACGCATAACGCATATCGCATAACGCATAACGCATAATGCATAACGCATAAAGCATAACGCATAACGCATAACGCATAACCCCTAACGCATAACGCATAACGTATAACTCATAACGCATAACGCATAACGCATAACGCATAACGCCTAACGCATAACGCATAACGCATAACCCCTAACGCATAACGCATAACGCATAACGCATAACGTGTAACTAATAACGCACAACGCATAAAGCATAACGCATAACGCATAACGCATATCGCATAACGCATAACGCATAACGTATAACGCATGACGCATACCGTATAACGCATAACGCATAACTTAAACGTATAACGCACAACGCATAACGCATAACGATCAACGGATAACGCATAACGCATAACGCATAACGCATAACGAATACCGCAAAACGTATATCGCCTAACACATAACGGATCACGCATAACGGATAACGCATAACGTATAACACATAACGCATAACGCATAACGGATAACGCATATCGCATAACGCATAACACATAACGCATAACACATAATGCACAACGCATTACGAATACAGCAAAACGCATAACGCTTAATGCATAACGGATCACGCATAACGCATAACGCATAATGCATAACGCATAACGCATAACGCATAACGCATAACGCATAAAGCGTAACGCATAACGCATAACGCATAAAGCATAACACATAACGCATAACTCATAATGCACAACGCATAACGAATACAGCAAAACGCATAACGCTAACGCATAACGCATAACGCATAACGCATAATGCATAACGCATAGCGCATAACGCATAACGCATAACGCATAACGCATAACGCATAACGCATAACGCATAACGCATAACGCATAACGCATAAAGCATAACGCATAACGCATAACGCATAACGTATAACGTATAACGCATACCGCATTACGCATAACTTATAACTCATAACTCATAAGGAGTAACGCATAACGCATAAAGCATAACGCATAACGCATAACGCATAAAGCATAACGCATAACGCATAACTTATAACTCATTACTCATAACGAATAACGCATAACGCATAACTTATAACTCATTACTCATAACGCATAACGCATAACGCATAACAAATAACGCATAACGGATAAAGCATAATGCATAACGCATAACGCATAACGCATTACGCATAACTTATAACTCATCACTCATAAGGAGTAACGCATAACGCATAAAGCATAACGCATGTCGGATCACGCATAACGCATAACGCATAACGCATAACGCATAACGAATATCGCATAAAGCATAACGCATAACGCATAACGCATAAAGCATAACGCATAACGCATAACGCATAACGCATTACGCATAACGCATAACTTATAACTCATTACTCATAATGAATAACGCATAACGCATAACGCATAACGCATAACGCATAACGCATAACGCATAACGCATAACGCATAACGCATAAAGCATAACGCATAACGCATAACGGATAAAGCATAATGCATAACGCATAACGCATAACGCATTACGCATAACTTATAACTCATAACTCATAACGAATAACGCATAACGCACAACGCATAACGCATAATGCACAACGCATAACGAATACCGCAAAACGCATAACGCATAACGCATAACGCTTAACGCATAACGCATAACGCATAACTCATAACGCATAACGCACAACGCATAACGCATACAGCATAAATCATAGCGCATAACGAATACCGCAAAACGTATATCGCCTAACACATAACGGATCACGCATAACGCATAACGCATAACGTATAACGCATAACGCATAACGCATAACACATAACGCATAACGCATAATGCTCAACGCATAACGAATACAGCAAAACGCATAACGCTTAACGCATAACGCATCACGCATAACGCATAACGCATAATGCATAACGCATAACGCATAACGCATAATGCATAACGGATAAAGCGTAACGCATAACGCATAACGCATAACGCATAAAGCATAACGCATAACGCATAACGCATAAAGCATAACGCATAACGCATAACGCATTACGCATAACTTATAACTCATAACTCATAAGGAGTAACGCATATCGCATAAAGCATAACGCATAACGCATAACGCGTAACGCATAACGCATAACGCACAACGCATAACGCATAACGCATAACGTATAACTTATAACGCATAACGCATAAAGCATAACGCATAACGCATAACGCATAACGCATAACGCAAACGCATAACGCATAACGCATACCCTATAACGCATAACGCATAACGCATAACGCAAACGTATAACGCACAACGCATAACGCATAACGCATAACGCATAACGCATAACGCAAAACGCATAACGTTAACGCATAACCCATAACGCATAAGGCTTGATGCATGACGCATATCGCATATCGCATAAGGCTTGATGCATGACGCATATCGCACAACGCATAAGGCATAACGCATAATACATAACGTATAACGCATTATGCATAACGCATAACGCATAATGCATAACGCATAACGCATAACGCATAACGCATAACGTTAACGCATAACCCATAACGCATAAGGCTTGATGCATGACGCATATCGCATATCGCATAAGGCTTGATGCATGACGCATATCGCACAACGCATAAGGCATAACGCATAATACATAACGTATAACGCATTATGCATAACGCATAACGCATAATGCATACCGCATAAGGCATAACGCATTACGCATAACTTATAACTCATAACTCATAACGAATAACGCATAACGCAAAGTGAATAACGCATAAAGCATAACGCATAACCCATAACCCTTAACGCATAACGCATAACGCATAATGCACAACGCTTAACGAATACCGCAAATCGCATAACGCCTAACGCATATCGGATCACGCATGACGCATAAAGCATAACGCATAACGCATAACGCATAACGCATAACGCATAACTCATATCGCATAACGCATAAATCATAACCCATAACGCACAACGCATAAAGCATAATGCACAACGCATAACGAATACCGCAAAACGCATAAGGCATAACGCATAACGCATAACGCATAACTCATAACGCATAACGCATAACGCATAACGCACACCGTATAACGCATAACGCATAACGCATAACGCATAAAGCATAACGCATAACGCATAACGCATAACGCATAACGGATCACGCATAAAGCATAACGCATAACGCATAACGCATAACGCATAAAGCATACCGCATTACGCATAACGGATAAAGCATAATGCATAACGCATAACGCATAACGCATTACGCATAACATATAACTCAGAACTCATAACGAATAACGCATAACGCAAAATGCATACTGCATGTCGGATCACGCATAACGCATATCGCATAACGCATAAAGCATAACGCATAACGCATAACGCATAACGCATAACGGATCACGCATAACGCATAACGCATAACGCATAACGCATAACGCATATCGCATAACGCATAACGCATAACGCATAACGCATAACGCATAACGCATAACGCATAAAGCATAACGTATTACGCATAACTTATAACTCATAACTCATAAGGAGTAACGCATAACGCATAAAGCATAACGCATAACGCATAACGCATAACGCATAACGCATAACGCATAACGCATAACGCATAACGCATAACGCATAACGCATAACGCATAACGCATAACGCATAACGGATCACGCATAACGCATAACGCATAACGCATAACGCATAACGCATAACGCATAACGCATAACGGATAACGCATAACGGATAACACATAACGCATAACGCATAACGCATAACGGATAACACATAACGCATAACGCATAACGTATAACGCATAACGCATAACGCATAACGCATAACACATAACGCATAACCCATAACGCATAACGCATAACGCATAACGCTTAACGCATGACCCATAGCTCACAACGCATTACGCGTAACGCATAACGCAAAGCGGATAACGCACAACGCATAACACATAACGCATAACGCATAACGCATAACGCATAACGCATAACGCATAACGCATAACGCATAACGCATAACGCATAACGCATAACGCATAACGCATAACGCATAACGCATAACGCATAACGCATAACGCATAACGCATAACGCATAACGCCTAACGCATAACCCATAACGCATAACGCATAACGCATAACGCATAACGCATAACGCATAACGCATAACGCATAACGCATAACGCATAACGCATAACGCATAACGCATAACGCATAACGCATAACGCATAACGCATAACGCATAACGCATAACGCATAACGCATAACGCATAACGCATAACGCATAACGCATAACGCAAATCGCAAAACGCATAACGCATGACGGATCACGCATTACTCATAACGCATAACGGATGACGCATACCGCATAACGCATAACGCATAACGCATAACGCTTAACGCATGACCCATAGCGCATAACGCATTACGCGTAACGCATAACGCATAACGCATAAAGCATAACGCATAACGGATCACTTATTACTCATAACCCATAACGCATAACGCATAACGCATAGCGCATAACGCATAACACATAACGGATCACGCATTACTCATAACGCATAACGCATAACGCATAACGCATAACGCAAATCGCACAACGCATAACACATAACGCATAACGCATAACGCATAACGCATAACGCATAACGCATAACGCATAACGCATAACGCATAACGCATAACGCATAACGCATAACGCATAACGCATAACGCATAACGCATAACGCATAACGCAAAATGAATAACGCATAAAGCATAACGCATAACCCATAACCCTTAACGCATAACGCATAACGCATAATGCACAACGCTTAACGAATACCGCAAATCGCATAACGCCTAACGCATATCGGATCACGCATGACGCATAAAGCATAACGCATAACGCATAACGCATAACGCATAACGCATAACGCATAACTCATATCGCATAACGCATAAATCATAACCCATAACGCACAACGCATAACGCATAACGCATAACGCATAAAGCATAACGCATAACGCATAACGCATAACGCATTTCGCATAACGCATAACGCATAACCCATAACGAATAACGCATAAAGCATAATGCATAACGCATAACGCATAACGCATAACGCATATCGCATAACGCATAACGCATAACGCATAACGCATTTCGCATAACGCATAACGCATAACCCATAACGAATAACGCATAAAGCATAATGCATAACGCATAACGCATAACGCATAACGCATATCGCATAACGCATAACACATAACGTATAACGCATAACGCATACCGTATAACGCATAACGCATAATGCATAACGCAAACGTATAACGCACAACGCATAACGCATAACGAACAACGGATAACGCATAACGCATAACGCATAACGCATAACGAATACCGCAAAACGTATATCGCCTAACACATAACGGATCACGCATAACGCATAACCCATAACGTATAACGCATAACGCATAACGCATAACGCATAACGCATAACGCATAACGCATAACGCATAACGCATAACGCATAACGCATAACGCATAACGCATAACGCATAACGCATAACGCATAACGCATAACGCATATCGCATAACGCATACCGTATAACGCATAACGCATAATGCATAACGCAAACGTATAACGCACAACGCATAACGCATAACGAACAACGGATAACGCATAACGCATAACGCATAACGCATAACGAATACCGCAAAACGCATAACGCATAACGCATAACGCATAACGCAAATCGCATAACGCATAACGCATAACGCATAACGCATAACGCATAACGTATAACGCACAACTCATAACGCATAACGCATAACGCAACACGCATAACGCATAGCGGATAACGCACAACGCATAACAGATAACGCATAACGCAAAACGCAATACGCATAACGCCTAACGCATAACGCATGACGGATCACGCATTACTCATAACGCATAACGGATGACGCATACCGCATAACGCATAACGCATAACGCATAACGCATAACGCACAACGCATAACGCATAACGCATAACGCATAACGCATACCGCATAAGGCAAAACGCATAATGCCTAGCGGATAACGCACAACGCATAACACATAACGCATAACGCATAACGCATAACCCATAACGCATAACGCATAACGCATAACGCATAACGCATAACGCAAATCGCATAACGCATAACGCATAACGCATAACGCATAACGCATAACGCATAACGCATAACGCATAACGCATAACGGATAACGCACAATGCATAACAGATAACGCATAACGCAAAACGCAATACGCATAACGCCTAACGCATAACGCATGACGGATCACGCATTACTCATAACGCATAACGGATGACGCATACCGCATAACGCATAACGCATAACGCATAACGCATAACGCATAACGCTTAACGCATGACCCATAGCGCATAACGCATAACGCATAACGCCTAACGCATAACCCATAACGCATAACGCATAACGCATAACGCATAACGCATAACGCATAACGCATAACGCATAACGCATAACGCATAACGCATAACGCATAACGCATAACGCATAACGCATAACGCATAACGCATAACGCATAACGCATAACGCATAACGCATAACGCATAACGCATAACGCATAACGCATAACGCATAACGCATAACGCATAACGCATAACGCATAACGCATAACGCATAACGCATAACGCATAACGCAAATCGCAAAACGCATAACGCATGACGGATCACGCATTACTCATAACGCATAACGCAAATCGCAAAACGCATAACGCATGACGGATCACGCATTACTCATAACGCATAACGGATGACGCATACCGCATAACGCATAACGCATAACGCATAACGCTTAACGCATGACCCATAGCGCATAACGCATTACGCGTAACGCATAACGCATAACGCATAAAGCATAACGCATAACGGATCACTTATTACTCATAACCCATAACGCATAACGCATAACGCATAGCGCATAACGCATAACACATAACGGATCACGCATTACTCATAACGCATAACGCATAACGCATAACGCATAACGCAAATCGCACAACGCATAACACATAACGCATAACGCATAACGCATAACGCATAACGCATAACGCATAACGCATAGCGCATAACGCATAACGCATAACGCATAACGCATAACGCATAACGCATAACGCATAACGCAAAATGAATAACGCATAAAGCATAACGCATAACCCATAACCCTTAACGCATAACGCATAACGCATAATGCACAACGCTTAACGAATACCGCAAATCGCATAACGCCTAACGCATATCGGATCACGCATGACGCATAAAGCATAACGCATAACGCATAACGCATAACGCATAACGCATAACGCATTTCGCATAACGCATAACGCATAACCCATAACGAATAACGCATAAAGCATAATGCATAACGCATAACGCATAACGCATAACGCATATCGCATAACGCATAACACATAACGTATAACGCATAACGCATACCGTATAACGCATAACGCATAACGCATAACGCATAACGCATAAAGCATAACGCATAACGCATAACGCATAACGCATTTCGCATAACGCATAACGCATAACCCATAACGAATAACGCATAAAGCATAATGCATAACGCATAACGCATAACGCATAACGCATAACGCATAACGAATACCGCAAAACGTATATCGCCTAACACATAACGGATCACGCATAACGCATAACCCATAACGTATAACGCATAACGCATAACGCATAACGCATAACGCATAACGCATAACGCATAACGCATAACGCATAACGCATAACGCATAACGCATAACGCATAACGCATAACGCATAATGCATAACGCATAACGCATATCGCATAACGCATACCGTATAACGCATAACGCATAATGCATAACGCAAACGTATAACGCACAACGCATAACGCATAACGAACAACGGATAACGCATAACGCATAACGCATAACGCATAACGAATACCGCAAAACGCATAACGCATAACGCATAACGCATAACGCAAATCGCATAACGCATAACGCATAACGCATAACGCATAACGCATAACGTATAACGCACAACTCATAACGCATAACGCATAACGCAACACGCATAACGCATAGCGGATAACGCACAACGCATAACAGATAACGCATAACGCAAAACGCAATACGCATAACGCCTAACGCATAACGCATGACGGATCACGCATTACTCATAACGCATAACGGATGACGCATACCGCATAACGCATAACGCATAACGCATAACGCATAACGCATAACGCATAACGCATAACGCATAACGCATAACGCATAACGCATACCGCATAAGGCAAAACGCATAATGCCTAGCGGATAACGCACAACGCATAACACATAACGCATAACGCATAACGCATAACCCATAACGCATAACGCATAACGCATAACGCATAACGCATAACGCAAATCGCATAACGCATAACGCATAACGCATAACGCATAACGCATAACGCATAACGCAACACGCATAACGCATAGCGGATAACGCACAATGCATAACAGATAACGCATAACGCAAAACGCAATACGCATAACGCCTAACGCATAACGCATGACGGATCACGCATTACTCATAACGCATAACGGATGACGCATACCGCATAACGCATAACGCATAACGCATAACGCATAACGCATAACGCATAACGCTTAACGCATGACCCATAGCGCATAACGCATAACGCATAACGCATAACGCATAACGCATAACGCATAACGCATAACGCATAACGCATAACGCATAACGCATAACGCATAACGCATAACGCATAACGCATAACGCAAACGCATAACGCATAACGCATAACGCATAACGCATAACGCATAACGCTTAACGCATGACCCATAGCGCATAACGCATTACGCGTAACGCATAACGCATAGCGGATAACGCACAACGCATAACACATAACGCTAAACGCATAACGCATAACGCATAACGCATAACGCATAACGCATAACGCATAACGCATAACGCATAACGCATAACGCATAACGCATAACGCATAACGCATAACGCATAACGCATAACGCATAACGCATAACGCATAACGCATAACGCATAACGCATAACGCAAATCGCATAACGCATAACGCATAACGCATAACGCATAACGTATAACGCACAACTCATAACGCATAACGCATAACGCAACACGCATAACGCATAGCGGATAACGCACAACGCATAACAGATAACGCATAACGCAAAACGCAATACGCATAACGCCTAACGCATACCGCATAAGGCAAAACGCATAATGCCTAGCGGATAACGCACAACGCATAACGCATAACGCATAACGCTTAACGGATAAAGCATAATGCATAACGCATAACGCATAACGCATTACGCATAACTTATAACTCATAACTCATAAGGAGTAACGCATAACGCATAAAGCATAACGCATAACGCATAACGCATAACGCATAACGCATAACGCATAACGCATAACGCATAACGCATAACGCATAACGCATAACGCATAACGCATAACGCATAACGCATAACGCATAACGCATAACGCATAACGCATAACGCATAACGCATAACGCATAACGCATAACGCATAACGCATAACGCATAACGCATAACGCATAACGCATAACGCATAACGCATAACGCAGAACGCATAACGCATAACGCATAACGCATAACGCATAACGCATAACGCATAACGCATAAAGCATAACGCATAACGCATAACGGATAAAGCATAATGCATAACGCATAACGCATAACGCATTACGCATAACTTATAACTCATAACTCATAAGGAGTAACGCATAACGCATAAAGCATAACGCATGACGCATAACGCATAAAGCATAACGCATAACGCATAACGCATAACGCATAACGCATAACGCATAACGCATAACGCATAACGCATAACGCATAACGCATAACGCCTAACGCATAACCCATAACGCATAACGCATAACGCATAACGCATAACGCATAACGCATAACGCATAACGCATAACGCATAACGCATAACGCATAACGCATAACGCATAACGCATAACGCATAACGCATAACGCATAACGCATAACGCATAACGCATAACGCATAACGCATAACGCATAACGCATAACGCATAACGCATAACGCATAACGCATAACGCATAACGCATAACGCATAACGCATAACGCATAACGCATAACGCATAACGCATAACGCAAATCGCAAAACGCATAACGCATGACGGATCACGCATTACTCATAACGCATAACGGATGACGCATACCGCATAACGCATAACGCATAACGCATAACGCTTAACGCATGACCCATAGCGCATAACGCATTACGCGTAACGCATAACGCATAACGCATAAAGCATAACGCATAACGGATCACTTATTACTCATAACCCATAACGCATAACGCATAACGCATAGCGCATAACGCATAACACATAACGGATCACGCATTACTCATAACGCATAACGCATAACGCATAACGCATAACGCAAATCGCACAACGCATAACACATAACGCATAACGCATAACGCATAACGCATAACGCATAACGCATAACGCATAGCGCATAACGCATAACGCATAACGCATAACGCATAACGCATAACGCATAACGCATAACGCAAAATGAATAACGCATAAAGCATAACGCATAACCCATAACCCTTAACGCATAACGCATAACGCATAATGCACAACGCTTAACGAATACCGCAAATCGCATAACGCCTAACGCATAACGGATCACGCATGACGCATAAAGCATAACGCATAACGCATAACGCATAACGCATAACGCATAACGCATTTCGCATAACGCATAACGCATAACCCATAACGAATAACGCATAAAGCATAATGCATAACGCATAACGCATAACGCATAACGCATATCGCATAACGCATAACACATAACGTATAACGCATAACGCATACCGTATAACGCATAACGCATAACGCATAACGCATAACGCATAAAGCATAACGCATAACGCATAACGCATAACGCATTTCGCATAACGCATAACGCATAACCCATAACGAATAACGCATAAAGCATAATGCATAACGCATAACGCATAACGCATAACGCATAACGCATAACGCATAACGAATACCGCAAAACGTATATCGCCTAACACATAACGGATCACGCATAACGCATAACCCATAACGTATAACGCATAACGCATAACGCATAACGCATAACGCATAACGCATAACGCATAACGCATAACGCATAACGCATAACGCATAACGCATAACGCATAACGCATAATGCATAACGCATAACGCATATCGCATAACGCATACCGTATAACGCATAACGCATAATGCTTAACGCAAACGTATAACGCACAACGCATAACGCATAACGAACAACGGATAACGCATAACGCATAACGCATAACGCATAACGAATACCGCAAAACGCATAACGCATAACGCATAACGCATAACGCAAATCGCATAACGCATAACGCATAACGCATAACGCATAACGCATAACGTATAACGCACAACTCATAACGCATAACGCATAACGCAACACGCATAACGCATAGCGGATAACGCACAACGCATAACAGATAACGCTTAACGCAAAACGCAATACGCATAACGCCTAACGCATAACGCATGACGGATCACGCATTACTCATAACGCATAACGGATGACGCATACCGCATAACGCATAACGCATAACGCATAACGCATAACGCATAACGCATAACGCATAACGCATAACGCATACCGCATAAGGCAAAACGCATAATGCCTAGCGGATAACGCACAACGCATAACACATAACGCATAACGCATAACGCATAACCCATAACGCATAACGCATAACGCATAACGCATAACGCATAACGCAAATCGCATAACGCATAACGCATAACGCATAACGCATAACGCATAACGCAACTCGCATAACGCATAGCGGATAACGCACAATGCATAACAGATAACGCATAACGCAAAACGCAATACGCATAACGCCTAACGCATAACGCATGACGGATCACGCATTACTCATAACGCATAACGGATGACGCATACCGCATAACGCATAACGCATAACGCATAACGCATAACGCATAACGCATAACGCTTAACGCATGACCCATAGCGCATAACGCATAACGCATAACGCATAACGCATAACGCATAACGCATAACGCATAACGCATAACGCATAACGCATAACGCATAACGCATAACGCATAACGCATAACGCATAACGCATAACGCATAACGCATAACGCATAACGCATAACGCATAACGCATAACGCTTAACGCATGACCCATAGCGCATAACGCATTACGCGTAACGCATAACGCATAGCGGATAACGCACAACGCATAACACATAACGCTAAACGCATAACGCATAACGCATAACGCATAACGCATAACGCATAACGCATAACGCATAACGCATAACGCATAACGCATAACGCATAACGCATAACGCATAACGCATAACGCATAACGCATAACGCATAACGCATAACGCATAACGCATAACGCATAACGCATAACGCATAACGCAAATCGCATAACGCATAACGCATAACGCATAACGCATAACGCATAACGTATAACGCACAACTCATAACGCATAACGCATAACGCAAAACGCATAACGCATAGCGGATAACGCACAACGCATAACAGATAACGCATAACGCAAAACGCAATACGCATAACGCCTAACGCATACCGCATAAGGCAAAACGCATAATGCCTAGCGGATAACGCACAACGCATAACGCATAACGCATAACGCTTAACGCATGACCCATAGCGCATAACGCATTACGCGTAACGCATAACGCATAACGCATAAAGCATAACGCATAACGGATCTCTTATTACTCATAACCGATAACGCATAACGCATAACGCATAGCGCATAACGCATAACACATAACGGATCACGCATTACTCATAACGCATAACGCATAACGCATAACGCATAACGCATAACGCAAATCGCATAACCCATAACGCATAACGCATAACGCATAACGGATCACGCATTACTCATAACGCATAACGCATAACGCAAAACGCATAACGCATAGCGGATAACGCATGACGCATAACGTATAACGCACAACTAATAACGCATACCGCATAAGGCAAAACGCATAATGCCTAGCGGATAACGCACAACGCATAACACATAACGCATAACGCATAACGCATAACGCATAACGCATAACGCATAACGCATAACGCATAACGCATAACGCATAACGCATAACGCATAACGCATAACGCATAACGCATAACGCATAACGCAAAATGAATAACGCATAAAGCATAACGCATAACCCATAACCCTTAACGCATAACGCATAACGCATAATGCACAACGCTTAACGAATACCGCAAATCGCATAACGCCCAACGCATATCGGATCACGCATGACGCATAAAGCATAACGCATAACGCATAACGCATAACGCATAACGCATAACGCATTTCGCATAACGCATAACGCATAACCCATAACGAATAACGCATAAAGCATAATGCATAACGCATAACGCATAACGCATAACGCATATCGCATAACGCATAACACATAACGTATAACGCATAACGCATACCGTATAACGCATAACGCATAACGCATAACGCATAACGCATAAAGCATAACGCATAACGCATAACGCATAACGCATTTCGCATAACGCATAACGCATAACCCACAACGAATAACGCATAAAGCATAATGCATAACGCATAACGCATAACGCATAACGCATAACGCATAACGCATAACGAATACCGCAAAACGTATATCGCCTAACACATAACGGATCACGCATAACGCATAACCCATAACGTATAACGCATAACGCATAACGCATAACGCATAACGCATAACGCATAACGCATAACGCATAACGCATAACGCATAACGCATAACGCATAACGCATAACGCATAACGCATAACGCATATCGCATAACGCATACCGTATAACGCATAACGCATAATGCATAACGCAAACGTATAACGCACAACGCATAACGCATAACGAACAACGGATAACGCATAACGCATAACGCATAACGCATAACGAATACCGCAAAACGCATAACGCATAACGCATAACGCATAACGCATAACGCATAACGCATAACGCATAACGCATAACGCATAACGCATAACGTATAACGCACAACTCATAACGCATAACGCATAACGCAACACGCATAACGCATAGCGGATAACGCACAACGCATAACAGATAACGCATAACGCAAAACGCAATACGCATAACGCCTAACGCATAACGCATGACGGATCACGCATTACTCATAACGCATAACGGATGACGCATACCGCATAACGCATAACGCATAACGCATAACGCATAACGCATAACGCATAACGCATAACGCATAACGCATACCGCATAAGGCAAAACGCATAATGCCTAGCGGATAACGCACAACGCATAACACATAACGCATAACGCATAACGCATAACCCATAACGCATAACGCATAACGCATAACGCATAACGCATAACGCAAATCGCATAACGCATAACGCATAACGCATAACGCATAACGCATAACGCATAACGCATAACGCAACACGCATAACGCATAGCGGATAACGCACAATGCATAACAGATAACGCATAACGCAAAACGCAATACGCATAACGCCTAACGCATAACGCATGACGGATCACGCATTACTCATAACGCATAACGGATGACGCATACCGCATAACGCATAACGCATAACGCATAACGCATAACGCATAACGCTTAACGCATGACCCATAGCGCATAACGCATAACGCATAACGCATAACGCATAACGCATAACGCATAACGCATAACGCATAACGCATAACGCATAACGCATAACGCATAACGCATAACGCATAACGCATAACGCATAACGCTTAACGCATGACCCATAGCGCATAACGCATTACGCGTAACGCATAACGCATAGCGGATAACGCACAACGCATAACACATAACGCTAAACGCATAACGCATAACGCATAACGCATAACGCATAACGCATAACGCATAACGCATAACGCATAACGCATAACGCATAACGCATAACGCATAACGCATAACGCATAACGCATAACGCATAACGCATAACGCATAACGCATAACGCAAATCGCATAACGCATAACGCATAACGCATAACGCATAACGCATAACGTATAACGCACAACTCATAACGCATAACGCAACACGCATAACGCATAGCGGATAACGCACAACGCATAACAGATAACGCATAACGCAAAACGCAATACGCATAACGCCTAACGCATACCGCATAAGGCAAAACGCATAATGCCTAGCGGATAACGCACAACGCATAACGCATAACGCATAACGCTTAACGCATGACCCATAGCGCATAACGCATTACGCGTAACGCATAACGCATAACGCATAAAGCATAACGCATAACGGATCTCTTATTACTCATAACCGATAACGCATAACGCATAACGCATAGCGCATAACGCATAACACATAACGGATCACGCATTACTCATAACGCATAACGCATAACGCATAACGCATAACGCATAACGCATAACGCATAACGCAAATCGCATAACCCACAACGCATAACGCATAACGCATAACGGATCACGCATTACTCATAACGCATAACGCATAACGCATTTCGCATAACGCATAACGCATAACCCATAACGAATAACGCATAAAGCATAATGCATAACGCATAACGCATAACGCATAACGCATATCGCATAACGCATAACACATAACGTATAACGCATAACGCATACCGTATAACGCATAACGCATAACGCATAACGCATAACGCATAAAGCATAACGCATAACGCATAACGCATAACGCATTTCGCATAACGCATAACGCATAACCCACAACGAATAACGCATAAAGCATAATGCATAACGCATAACGCATAACGCATAACGCATAACGCATAACGAATACCGCAAAACGTATATCGCCTAACACATAACGGATCACGCATAACGCATAACCCATAACGTATAACGCATAACGCATAACGCATAACGCATAACGCATAACGCATAACGCATAACGCATAACGCATAACGCATAACGCATAACGCATAACGCATAACGCATAACGCATATCGCATAACGCATACCGTATAACGCATAACGCATAATGCATAACGCAAACGTATAACGCACAACGCATAACGCATAACGAACAACGGATAACGCATAACGCATAACGCATAACGAATACCGCAAAACGCATAACGCATAACGCATAACGCATAACGCATAACGCATAACGCATAACGCATAACGCATAACGCATAACGCATAACGTATAACGCACAACTCATAACGCATAACGCATAACGCAACACGCATAACGCATAGCGGATAACGCACAACGCATAACAGATAACGCATAACGCAAAACGCAATACGCATAACGCCTAACGCATAACGCATGACGGATCACGCATTACTCATAACGCATAACGGATGACGCATACCGCATAACGCATAACGCATAACGCATAACGCATAACGCATAACGCATAACGCATAACGCATAACGCATACCGCATAAGGCAAAACGCATAATGCCTAGCGGATAACGCACAACGCATAACACATAACGCATAACGCATAACGCATAACCCATAACGCATAACGCATAACGCATAACGCATAACGCATAACGCAAATCGCATAACGCATAACGCATAACGCATAACGCATAACGCATAACGCATAACGCAACACGCATAACGCATAGCGGATAACGCACAATGCATAACAGATAACGCATAACGCAAAACGCAATACGCATAACGCCTAACGCATAACGCATGACGGATCACGCATTACTCATAACGCATAACGGATGACGCATACCGCATAACGCATAACGCATAACGCATAACGCATAACGCATAATGCCTAGCGGATAACGCACAACGCATAACACATAACGCATAACGCATAACGCATAACCCATAACGCATAACGCATAACGCATAACGCATAACGCATAACGCAAATCGCATAACGCATAACGCATAACGCATAACGCATAACGCATAACGCATAACGCAACACGCATAACGCATAGCGGATAACGCACAATGCATAACAGATAACGCATAACGCAAAACGCAATACGCATAACGCCTAACGCATAACGCATGACGGATCACGCATTACTCATAACGCATAACGGATGACGCATACCGCATAACGCATAACGCATAACGCATAACGCATAACGCATAACGCTTAACGCATGACCCATAGCGCATAACGCATAACGCATAACGCATAACGCATAACGCATAACGCATAACGCATAACGCATAACGCATAACGCATAACGCATAACGCATAACGCATAACGCATAACGCATAACGCATAACGCATAACGCTTAACGCATGACCCATAGCGCATAACGCATTACGCGTAACGCATAACGCATAGCGGATAACGCACAACGCATAACGCATAACGCATAACGCATAACGCATAACGCATAACGCATAACGCATAACGCATAACGCATAACGCAAATCGCATAACGCATAACGCATAACGCATAACGCATAACGCATAACGTATAACGCACAACTCATAACGCATAACGCAACACGCATAACGCATAGCGGATAACGCACAACGCATAACAGATAACGCATAACGCAAAACGCAATACGCATAACGCCTAACGCATACCGCATAAGGCAAAACGCATAATGCCTAGCGGATAACGCACAACGCATAACGCATAACGCATAACGCTTAACGCATGACCCATAGCGCATAACGCATTACGCGTAACGCATAACGCATAACGCATAAAGCATAACGCATAACGGATCTCTTATTACTCATAACCGATAACGCATAACGCATAACGCATAGCGCATAACGCATAACACATAACGGATCACGCATTACTCATAACGCATAACGCATAACGCATAACGCATAACGCATAACGCATAACGCATAACGCAAATCGCATAACCCATAACGCATAACGCATAACGCATAACGGATCACGCATTACTCATAACGCATAACGCATAACGCAAAACGCATAACGCATAGCGGATAACGCATGACGCATAACGTATAACGCACAACTAATAACGCATACCGCATAAGGCAAAACGCATAATGCCTAGCGGATAACGCACAACGCATAACACATAACGCATAACGCATAACGCATAACCCATAACGCATAACGCATAACGCATAACGCATAACGCAAATCGCATAACGCATAACGCATAACGCATAACGCATAACGTATAACGCACAACTCATAACGCATAACGCATAACGCAACACGCATGACGCATAGCGGATAACGCACAACGCATAACACATAACGCATAACGCAAAACGCAATACGCATAACGCCTAACGCATAACGCATGACGGATCACGCATTACTCATAACGCATAACGGATGACGCATACCGCATAACGCATAACGCATAACGCTTTATGCATGACCCATAGCGCATAACGCATTACGCGTAACGCATAACGCATAACGGATCACGCACTACTCATAACCCATAACGCATAACGTATAACGCATAGCGCATAACGCATAACACATAACGGATCACGCATTACTCATAACGCATAACGCATAACGCATAACGCATAACGCATAACGCAAAACGCATAACGCATAACGCATAACGCATAACGTATTACTCATAACGCATAACGCATAACGCATAACGCATAACCCATAACGCATAACGCATAAAGCAAAACGCATAACGCATAACGCATAACGCACAACGCATAACGCACAACGCATAACGCATAACCCATAACGCATAACGCATAACGCATAACGCATAACGCAAATCGCAAATCGCATAACGGATTACGCATAACACATAGCGGATAACGCACAACGCATAACACATAACGCATAACGCCAAACGCAATATGCATAACGCCTAACGCAAAACGCATAACGCCTAACGCATAACGCATGACGGATCGAGCATTACTCATAACGCATAACGCATAACGCATAACGCATAACGCATAACGCATAACGCTTAACGCATGACCCATAGCGCATAACGCATTACGCGTAACGCATAACGCATAACGCATAAAGCATAACGCATAACGGATCACTTATTACTCATAACCCATAACGCATAACGCATAACGCATAGCGCATAACGCATAACACATAACGGATCACGCATTACTCATAACGCATAACGCATAACGCATAACGCATAACGCATAACGCAAATCGCATAACGCATAACGCATAACGCATAACGCATCTCGCATAACGCATAACGCATAACGCATAACGCATAACGCATAGCGGATAACGCACAACGCATAACACATAACGCATAACGCAATACGCAATACGCATAACGCCTAACGCAATACGCAATACGCATAACGCCTAACGCATAACGCATGACGGATCACGCATTACTCATAACGCATAACGGATGACGCATACCGCATAACGCATAACGCATAACGCATAACGCTTAACGCATGACCCATAGCGCATAACGCATAACGCATAACGCATAACGCATAACGCATAACGCATACCGCATAACGCATAACGCATAACGCATAACACATAACGCATAACGCATAACGCATAACGCATAACGCATAACGCATAACGCATAACGCATAACGCATAACGCATAACGCATAACGCATAACGCATAACGCATAACGCATAACGCATAACGCATAACGCATAACGCATAACGCATAACGCATAACGCAAATCGCATAACGCATAACGCATAACGCATAACGCATAACGCATAACGCATAACGTATAACGCACAACTCATAACGCATAACGCATAACGCAACACGCATAACGCATAGCGGATAACGCACAAAGCATAACAGATAACGCATAACGCAAAACGCAATACGCATAACGCCTAACGCATAACGCATGACGGATCACGCATTACTCATAACGCATAACGGATGACGCATACCGCATAACGCATAACGCATAACGCATAACGCTTAACGCATGACTCATAGCGCATAACGCATAACGCATAACGCATAACGCATAACGCATAACGCATAACGCATAACGCATAACGCATAACACATAACGCATAACGCATAACGCATAACCCATAACGTATAACGCATAACGCATAACGCATAACGCATAACGCATAACGCAAATCGCATAACGCATAACGCATAACGCATAACGCATAACGTATAACGCACAACTCATAACGCATAACGCATAACGCAACACGCATAACGCATAGCGGATAACGCACAACGCATAACACATAACGCATAACGCAAAACGCAATACGCATAACGCCTAACGCATAACGCATGACGGATCACGCATTACTCATAACGCATAACGGATGACGCATACCGCATAACGCATAACGCATAACGCTTAACGCATGACCCATAGCGCATAACGCATTACGCGTAACGCATAACGCATAACGCATAAAGCATAACGCATAACGGATCACTTATTACTCATAACCCATAACGCATAACGCATAACGCATAGCGCATAACGCATAACACATAACGGATCACGCATTACTCATAACGCATAACGCATAACGCATAACGGATGACGCATAACGCATAACCCATAACGCATAAAGCAAAACGCATAACGCATAACGCATGACTCATAACGCACAACCCATAAGGCATAACGCATAACCCATAACGCATAACGCATAACGCATAACGCATAACGCATAACGCATAACGCATAACGCATAACGCATAACGCATAACGCATAACGCATTACGCATAACGCAAATCGCAAATCGCATAACGCATTACGCATAACGCATAGCGGATAACGCACAACGCATAACACATAACGCATAACGCAAAACGCAATATGCATAACGCCTAACGCAAAACGCATAACGCCTAACGCATAACGCATGACGGATCGAGCATTACTCATAACGCATAACGAATAACGCATAACGCATAACGCATAACGCATAATGCATAACGCATAACGCTTAACGCATGACCCATAGCGCATAACGCATTACGCGTAACGCATAACGCATAACGCATAAAGCATAACGCATAACGGATCACTTATTACTCATAACCCATAACGCATAACGCATAACGCATAGCGCATAACGCATAACACATAACGGATCACGCATTACTCATAACGCATAACGCATAACGCATAACGCATAACGCATAACGCATAACGCATCTCGCATAACGCACAACGCATAACACATAACGCTAAACGCATAACGCATAACGCATAACGCATAACGCATAACGCATAACGCATAACGCATAACGCATAACGCATAACGCATAACGCATAACGCATAACGCATAACGCATAACGCATAACGCATAACGCATAACGCATAACGCATAACGCTAAACGCATAACGCATAACGCATAACGCATAACGCATAACGCATAACGCATAACGCATAACGCATAACGCATAACGCATAACGCATAACGCAAATCGCATAACGCATAACGCATAACGCATAACGCCTAACGCATAACGCATGACGGATCACGCATTACTCATAACGCATAACGCAACACGCATAACGCATAGCGGATAACGCACAACGCATAACACATAACGCATAACGCAAAACGCAATACGCATAACGCCTAACGCATAACGCATGACGGATCACGCATTACTCATAACGCATAACGGATGACGCATACCGCATAACGCATAACGCATAACGCATAACGCTTAATGCATGACCCATAGCGCATAACGCATTACGCGTAACGCATAACGCATAACGCATAACGCATAGCGGATAACGCACAACGCATAACACATAACGCATAACGCATAACACATAACGGATCACGCATTACTCATAACGCATAACGCATAACGCATAACGCATAACGCATAACGCATAACGCAAAACGCATAACGCATAACGCATAACGCATAACGCATAACGCATAACCCATAACGCATAACGCATAACGCATAACGCATAACGCAAATCGCATAACGCATTACGCATAACGCATAGCGGATAACGCACAACGCATAACACATAACGCATAACGCAAAACGCAATATGCATAACGCCTAACGCAAAACGCAATACGCATAACGCCTAACGCATAACGCATGACGGATCACGCATTACTCATAACGCATAACGGATGACGCATACCGCATAACGCATAAAGCATAACGCATAACGCATAACGCATAACGCATAACGCATAACGCATAACGCAAATCGCATAACACATAACGCTTAACGCATAACGCATAACGCATAACGTATAACGCACAACTCATAACGCATAACGCATAACGCAAAACGCATAACGCATAGCGGATAACGCACAACGCATAACACATAACGCATAACGCATAACACATAACGCATAACGCATAACGCATAACGCATAACGCATAACGCATAACGCATAACGCCTAATGCATAACGCATAACGCATAACGGATCACGCATTACTCATAACGCATAACGCATAACGGATCACGCATTACTCATAGCGCATAACGCATAACGCATAACGGATCACGCATTACTCATAACGCATAACGCATAACGCATAACGCATAACGAATAACGCATAACGTTTCACGCATTACTCATAACGCATAACGCATAACGCATAACGCATAACGGATCACGCATTACTCATAACGCATAACGCATAACGCATAACGCATAATGCATAACGAATAACGCATAACGCATAACGCATAACCCATAACGCATAACGCATAACGCATAACGCATAACGCATAACGCATAACGCATAACGCATAACGCATAACGCATAACGCATAACGCATAACGCATAACGCAAATCGCATAACGCATAACGCTTAACGCATAACGCATAACGCATAACGTATGGCGCACAACTCATAACGCATAACGCATAACGCAAAACGCATAACGCATAGCGGATAACGCACAACGCATAACGCATAACACATAACGCATAACGCATAACCAATAACGCATAACGCATAACGCATAACGCATAACGCATAACGCTTAATGCATAACGCATAACACATAACGGATCACGCATTGTTCATAACGCATAACGCATAACGCATAACGCATAACGCATAACGCAAAACGCATAACGCATAACGCATAACGCATAACGCAAAACGCATAACGCATAACGCATAACGCATAACACATGACGGATCACGCATTACTCATAACGCATAACGCATAACGCATAACGCATAACCCATAACGCATAACGCATAACGCATGACTCATAACGCACAACCCATAAGGCATAACGCATAACCCATAACGCATAACGCATAACGCATAACGCATAACGCATAACGCATAACGCATAACGCATAACGCATAACGCATAACGCATAACGCATAACGCATAACGCATAACGCATAACGCATAACGCATAACGCATAACGCATAACGCATAACGCATAACGCATAACGCATAACGCATAACGCATAACGCATAACGCATAACGCATAACGCATAACGCATAACGCATAACGCATAACGCATAACGCCTAACGCATAACGCATGACGGATCACGCATTACTCATAACGCATAACGCATAGCGGATAACGCACAACGCATAACACATAACGCTAAACGCATAACGTATAACGCACAACTCATAACGCATAACGCATAACGCAACACGCATAACGCATAGCGGTTAACGCACAACGCATAACAGATAACGCATAACGCATAACGCAAAACGCAATACGCATAACGCCTAACGCATAACGCATGACGGATCACGCATTACTCATAACGCATAACGCATAGCGGATAACGCACAACGCATAACACATAACGCTAAACGCATAACGCATAACGCATAACGCATTACTCATAGCGCATAACGCATAACGCATAACGGATCACGCATTACTCATAACGCATAACGGATCACGCATTACTCATAACGCATAACGCATAACGCACAACCCATAACGCATAACGCATAACGCAAATCGCATAACGCATAACGCATAATGCATAAAGCATAACGCATAACGCATAACGCATAACGCATAACGCATAACGCATAACGCATAACGCATAACGCATAACGCTTAATGCATAACGCATAACGCATAACGCACAACGCATAACGCATAACGCACAACGCATAACGCATAACCCATAACGCATAACGCAAATCGCATAACGCATTACGCATAACGCATAGCGGATAACGCACAACGCATAACACATAACGCATAACGCAAAACGCAATATGCATAACGCCTAACGCAAAACGCATAACGCCTAACGCATAACGCATGACGGATCGAGCATTACTCATAACGCATAACGCATAACGCATAACGCATAACGCATAACGCATAATGCATAACGCATAACGCTTAACGCATGACCCATAGCGCATAACGCATTACGCGTAACGCATAACGCATAACGCATAAAGCATAACGCATAACGGATCACTTATTACTCATAACCCATAACGCATAACGCATAACGCATAGCGCATAACGCATAACACATAACGGATCACGCATTACTCATAACGCATAACGCATAACGCATAACGCATAACGCATAACGCATAACGCAAAACGCATAACGCATAACGCCTAACGCATAACGCATGACGGATCACGCATTACTCATAACGCATAACGGATGACGCATACCGCATAACGCATAACGCATAACGCATAACGCTTAACGCATGACCCATAGCGCATAACGCATAACGCATAACGCATAACGCATAACGCATAACGCATACCGCATAACGCATAACGCATAACGCATAACACATAACGCATAACGCATAACGCATAACGCATAACGCATAACGCATAACGCATAACGCATAACGCATAACGCATAACGCATAACGCATAACGCATAACGCATAACGCATAACGCATAACGCATAACGCATAACGCATAACGCATAACGCATAACGCAAATCGCATAACGCATAACGCATAACGCATAACGCATAACGCATAACGCATAACGTATAACCCACAACTCATAACGCATAACGCATAACGCAACACGCATAACGCATAGCGGATAACGCACAAAGCATAACAGATAACGCATAACGCAAAACGCAATACGCATAACGCCTAACGCATAACGCATGACGGATCACGCATTACTCATAACGCATAACGGATGACGCATACCGCATAACGCATAACGCATAACGCATAACGCTTAACGCATGACTCATAGCGCATAACGCATAACGCATAACGCATAACGCATAACGCATAACGCATAACGCATAACGCATAACGCATAACACATAACGCATAACGCATAACGCATAACCCATAACGTATAACGCATAACGCATAACGCATAACGCATAACGCATAACGCAAATCGCATAACGCATAACGCATAACGCATAACGCATAACGTATAACGCACAACTCATAACGCATAACGCATAACGCAACACGCATAACGCATAGCGGATAACGCACAACGCATAACACATAACGCATAACGCAAAACGCAATACGCATAACGCCTAACGCATAACGCATGACGGATCACGCATTACTCATAACGCATAACGGATGACGCATACCGCATAACGCATAACGCATAACGCTTAACGCATGACCCATAGCGCATAACGCATTACGCGTAACGCATAACGCATAACGCATAAAGCATAACGCATAACGGATCACTTATTACTCATAACCCATAACGCATAACGCATAACGCATAGCGCATAACGCATAACACATAACGGATCACGCATTACTCATAACGCATAACGCATAACGCATAACGGATGACGCATAACGCATAACCCATAACGCATAAAGCAAAACGCATAACGCATAACGCATGACTCATAACGCACAACCCATAAGGCATAACGCATAACCCATAACGCATAACGCATAACGCATAACGCATAACGCATAACGCATAACGCATAACGCATAACGCATAACGCATAACGCATAACGCATTACGCATAACGCAAATCGCAAATCGCATAACGCATTACGCATAACGCATAGCGGATAACGCACAACGCATAACACATAACGCATAACGCAAAACGCAATATGCATAACGCCTAACGCAAAACGCATAACGCCTAACGCATAACGCATGACGGATCGAGCATTACTCATAACGCATAACGAATAACGCATAACGCATAACGCATAACGCATAATGCATAACGCATAACGCTTAACGCATGACCCATAGCGCATAACGCATTACGCGTAACGCATAACGCATAACGCATAAAGCATAACGCATAACGGATCACTTATTACTCATAACCCATAACGCATAACGCATAACGCATAGCGCATAACGCATAACACATAACGGATCACGCATTACTCATAACGCATAACGCATAACGCATAACGCATAACGCATAACGCATAACGCATCTCGCATAACGCACAACGCATAACACATAACGCTAAACGCATAACGCATAACGCATAACGCATAACGCATAACGCATAACGCATAACGCATAACGCATAACGCATAACGCATAACGCATAACGCATAACGCATAACGCATAACGCATAACGCATAACGCATAACGCATAACGCATAACGCTAAACGCATAACGCATAACGCATAACGCATAACGCATAACGCATAACGCATAACGCATAACGCATAACGCATAACGCATAACGCATAACGCATAACGCAAATCGCATAACGCATAACGCATAACGCATAACGCCTAACGCATAACGCATGACGGATCACGCATTACTCATAACGCATAACGCAACACGCATAACGCATAGCGGATAACGCACAACGCATAACACATAACGCATAACGCAAAACGCAATACGCATAACGCCTAACGCATAACGCATGACGGATCACGCATTACTCATAACGCATAACGGATGACGCATACCGCATAACGCATAACGCATAACGCATAACGCTTAATGCATGACCCATAGCGCATAACGCATTACGCGTAACGCATAACGCATAACGCATAACGCATAGCGGATAACGCACAACGCATAACACATAACGCATAACGCATAACACATAACGGATCACGCATTACTCATAACGCATAACGCATAACGCATAACGCATAACGCATAACGCATAACGCAAAACGCATAACGCATAACGCATAACGCATAACGCATAACGCATAACCCATAACGCATAACGCATAACGCATAACGCATAACGCAAATCGCATAACGCATTACGCATAACGCATAGCGGATAACGCATAACGCATAACACATAACGCATAACGCATAACGCAATATGCATAACGCCTAACGCAAAACGCAATACGCATAACGCCTAACGCATAACGCATGACGGATCACGCATTACTCATAACGCATAACGGATGACGCATACCGCATAACGCATAAAGCATAACGCATAACGCATAACGCATAACGCATAACGCATAACGCATAACGCAAATCGCATAACACATAACGCTTAACGCATAACGCATAACGCATAACGTATAACGCACAACTCATAACGCATAACGCATAACGCAAAACGCATAACGCATAGCGGATAACGCACAACGCATAACACATAACGCATAACGCATAACACATAACGCATAACGCATAACGCATAACGCATAACGCATAACGCATAACGCATAACGCCTAATGCATAACGCATAACGCATAACGGATCACGCATTACTCATAACGCATAACGCATAACGGATCACGCATTACTCATAGCGCATAACGCATAACGCATAACGGATCACGCATTACTCATAACGCATAACGCATAACGCATAACGCATAACGAATAACGCATAACGTTTCACGCATTACTCATAACGCATAACGCATAACGCATAACGCATAACGGATCACGCATTACTCATAACGCATAACGCATAACGCATAACGCATAATGCATAACGAATAACGCATAACGCATAACGCATAACCCATAACGCATAACGCATAACGCATAACGCATAACGCATAACGCATAACGCATAACGCATAACGCATAACGCATAACGCATAACGCATAACGCATAACGCATAACGCAAATCGCATAACGCATAACGCTTAACGCATAACGCATAACGCATAACGTATGGCGCACAACTCATAACGCATAACGCATAACGCAAAACGCATAACGCATAGCGGATAACGCACAACGCATAACGCATAACACATAACGCATAACGCATAACCAATAACGCATAACGCATAACGCATAACGCATAACGCATAACGCTTAATGCATAACGCATAACACATAACGGATCACGCATTGTTCATAACGCATAACGCATAACGCATAACGCATAACGCATAACGCAAAACGCATAACGCATAACGCATAACGCATAACGCAAAACGCATAACGCATAACGCATAACGCATAACACATAACGGATCACGCATTACTCATAACGCATAACGCATAACGCATAACGCATAACCCATAACGCATAACGCATAACGCATGACTCATAACGCACAACCCATAAGGCATAACGCATAACCCATAACGCATAACGCATAACGCATAACGCATAACGCATAACGCATAACGCATAACGCATAACGCATAACGCATAACGCATAACGCATAACGCATAACGCATAACGCATAACGCATAACGCATAACGCATAACGCATAACGCATAACGCATAACGCATAACGCATAACGCATAACGCATAACGCATAACGCATAACGCATAACGCATAACGCATAACGCATAACGCATAACGCATAACGCCTAACGCATAACGCATGACGGATCACGCATTACTCATAACGCATAACGCATAGCGGATAACGCACAACGCATAACACATAACGCTAAACGCATAACGTATAACGCACAACTCATAACGCATAACGCATAACGCAACACGCATAACGCATAGCGGTTAACGCACAACGCATAACAGATAACGCATAACGCATAACGCAAAACGCAATACGCATAACGCCTAACGCATAACGCATGACGGATCACGCATTACTCATAACGCATAACGCATAGCGGATAACGCACAACGCATAACACATAACGCTAAACGCATAACGCATAACGCATAACGCATTACTCATAGCGCATAACGCATAACGCATAACGGATCACGCATTACTCATAACGCATAACGGATCACGCATTACTCATAACGCATAACGCATAACGCACAACCCATAACGCATAACGCATAACGCAAATCGCATAACGCATAACGCATAATGCATAAAGCATAACGCATAACGCATAACGCATAACGCATAACGCATAACGCATAACGCATAACGCATAACGCTTAATGCATAACGCATAACGCATAACGCACAACGCATAACGCATAACGCACAACGCATAACGCATAACCCATAACGCATAACGCAAATCGCATAACGCATTACGCATAACGCATAGCGGATAACGCACAACGCATAACACATAACGCATAACGCAAAACGCAATATGCATAACGCCTAACGCAAAACGCATAACGCCTAACGCATAACGCATGACGGATCGAGCATTACTCATAACGCATAACGCATAACGCATAACGCATAACGCATAACGCATAATGCATAACGCATAACGCTTAACGCATGACCCATAGCGCATAACGCATTACGCGTAACGCATAACGCATAACGCATAAAGCATAACGCATAACGGATCACTTATTACTCATAACCCATAACGCATAACGCATAACGCATAGCGCATAACGCATAACACATAACGGATCACGCATTACTCATAACGCATAACGCATAACGCATAACGCATAACGCATAACGCATAACGCAAAACGCATAACGCATAACGCATAACGCATAACGCATAACGCATAACGCATAACCCATAACGCATAACGCATAACGCATAACGCATAACGCAAATCGCATAACGCATTACGCATAACGCATAGCGGATAACGCACAACGCATAACACATAACGCATAACGCAAAACGCAATATGCATAACGCCTAACGCAAAACGCAATACGCATAACGCCTAACGCATAACGCATGACGGATCACGCATTACTCATAACGCATAACGGATGACGCATACCGCATAACGCATAAAGCATAACGCATAACGCATAACGCATAACGCATAACGCATAACGCAAATCGCATAACACATAACGCTTAACGCATAACGCATAACGCATAACGTATGACGCACAACTCATAACGCATAACGCATAACGCAAAACGCATAACGCATAGCGGATAACGCACAACGCATAACACATAACGCATAACGCATAACACATAACGCATAACGCATAACGCATAACGCATAACGCATAACGCATAACGCTTAATGCATAACGCATAACGCATAACGGATCACGCATTACTCATAACGCATAACGCATAACGGATCACGCATTACTCATAGCGCATAACGCATAACGCATAACGGATCACGCATTACTCATAACGCATAACGCATAACGCATAACGCATAACGAATAACGCATAACGCATAACGCATAACGCATAACGCATAACGCATAACGCATAACGCATAACGCATAACGCATAACGCATAACGCAAATCGCATAACGCATAACGCATAACGCATAACGCATAACGCATAACGTATAACGCACAACTCATAACGCATAACGCATAACGCAACACGCATAACGCATAGCGGTTAACGCACAACGCATAACAGATAACGCATAACGCAAAACGCAATACGCATAACGCCTAACGCATAACGCATGACGGATCACGCATTACTCATAACGCATAACGCATAGCGGATAACGCACAACGCATAACACATAACGCACAACCCATAACGCATAACGCATAACGCAAATCGCATAACGCATAACGCATAATGCATAAAGCATAACGCATAACGCATAACGCATAACGCTTAATGCATAACGCATAACGCATAGCGGATCACGCATTACTCATAACGCATAACGCATAACGGATCACCCATTACTCATAACGCATAACGCATAACGCATAACGCATAACGCATAACGTATAACGCATAACGTTTCACGCATTACTCATAACGCATAACGCATAACGGATCACGCATTACTCATAACGCATAACCCATAACGCATAACGCATAACGCATAACGCATAACGCATAACGCATAACGCATAACGCATAACGCATAACGCATAACGCATAACGCATAACGCATAACGCATAACGCATAACGCATAACGCATAACGCATAACGCATAACGCATAACGCATAACGCATAACGCATAACGCATAACGCATAACGCATAACGCATAACGCATAACGCATAACGCATAACGCATAACGCATAACGCATAACGCATAACGCATAACGCATAACGCATAACGCATAACGCATAACGCATAACGCATAACGCATAACGCATAACGCACAACGCATAACGCATAACGCACAACGCATAACGCATAACGCACAACGCATAACGCATAACCCATAACGCATAACGCATAACGCATAACGCAAATCGCAAATCGCATAACGCATTACGCATAACGCATAGCGGATAACGCACAAGGCATAACACATAACGCATAACGCAAAACGCAATATGCATAACGCCTAACGCAAAACGCATAACGCCTAACGCATAACGCATGACGGATCGAGCATTACTCATAACGCATAACGCATAACGCATAACGCATAACGCATAACGCATAACGCATAATGCATAACGCATAACGCTTAACGCATGACCCATAGCGCATAACGCATTACGCGTAACGCATAACGCATAACGCATAAAGCATAACGCATAACGGATCACTTATTACTCATAACCCATAACGCATAACGCATAACGCATAGCGCATAACGCATAACACATAACGGATCACGCATTACTCATAACGCATAACGCATAACGCATAACGCATAACGCAAATCGCATAACGCATAACGCATAACGCATAACGCATCTCGCATAACGCATAACGCATAACGCATAACGCATAACGCATAGCGGATAACGCATAACGCATAACGCATAACGCATAACGCATAACGCATAACGCATAACGCATAACGCATAACGCATAACGCATAACGCATAACGCATAACGCATAACGCATAACGCATAACGCATAACGCATAACGCATAACGCATAACGCATAACGCATAACGCATACCGCATAACGCATAACGCATAACCAATAACGCATAACTCATAACGCATAACGCATAACGCATAACGCATACCCATAACGCATAACGCATAAAGCAAAACGCATAACGCATTACGCATGACTCATAACGCACAACCCATAACGCATAACGCCTAACGCAAATCGCATAACGCATAACGCATCATGCATAAAGCATAACGCATAACGCTTAATGCATAACGCATAACGCATAACGGATCACGCATTACTCATAACGCATAACGCATAACGGATCACGCATTACTCATAGCGCATAACGCATAACGCATAACGGATCACGCATTACTCATAACGCATAACGCATAACGCATAACGCATAACGAATAACGCATAACGTTTCACGCATTACTCATAACGCATAACGCATAACGCATAACGGATAACGGATCACGCATTACTCATAACGCATAACGCATAACACATAACGCATAACGCATAACACATAACGGATCACGCATTACTCATAACGCATAACGCATAACGCATAACGCATAACGCATAACGCATAACGCAAAACGCATAACGCATAACGCATAACGCATAACGCATAACGCATAACGCATAACCCATAACGCATAACGCATAACGCATAACGCTTAATGCATGACCCATAGCGCATAACGCATTACGCGTAACGCATAACGCATAACGCATAACGCATAGCGGATAACGCACAACGCATAACACATAACGCATAACGCATAACACATAACGGATCACGCATTACTCATAACGCATAACGCATAACGCATAACGCATAACGCATAACGCATAACGCAAAACGCATAACGCATAACGCATAACGCATAACGCATAACGCATAAAGCAAAACCCATAACGCATAACGCATAACGCATAACGCAAATAGCATAACGCATTACGCATAACGCATAACGCATAACGCATAGCGGATAACGCACAACGCATAACACATAACGCATAACGCATAACGCATAACACATAACGGATCACGCATTACTCATAACGCATAACGCATAACGCATAACGCATAACGCATAACGCATAACGCATAACGCATAACGCAAAACGCATAACGCATAACGCATAACGCATAACGCATAACGCATAACCCATAACGCATAACGCATAACGCATAACGCATAACGCAAATCGCATAACGCATTACGCATAACGCATAGCGGATAACGCACAACGCATAACACATAACGCATAACGCAAAACGCAATATGCATAACGCCTAACGCAAAACGCAATACGCATAACGCCTAACGCATAACGCATGACGGATCACGCATTACTCATAACGCATAACGGATGACGCATACCGCATAACGCATAAAGCATAACGCATAACGCATAACGCATAACGCATAACGCATAACGCATAACGCATAACGCATAACGCATAACGCATAACGCATAACGCATAACGCATAACGCATAACGCATAACGCATAACGCATAACGCATAACGCTTAACGCATGACCCATAGCGCATAACGCATTACGCGTAACGCATAACGCATAGCGGATAACGCACAACGCATAACACATAACGCTAAACGCATAACGCATAACGCATAACGCATAACGCATAACGCATAACGCATAACGCATAACGCATAACGCATAACGCATAACGCATAACGCATAACGCATAACGCATAACGCAAATCGCATAACGCATAACGCATAACGCATAACGCCTAACGCATAACGCATGACGGATCACGCATTACTCATAACGCATAACGCAACACGCATAACGCATAGCGGATAACGCACAACGCATAACACATAACGCATAACGCAAAACGCAATACGCATAACGCCTAACGCATAACGCATGACGGATCACGCATTACTCATAACGCATAACGGATGACGCATACCGCATAACGCATAACGCATAACGCATAACGCTTAATGCATGACCCATAGCGCATAACGCATTACGCGTAACGCATAACGCATAACGCATAACGCATAGCGGATAACGCACAACGCATAACACATAACGCATAACGCATAACACATAACGCATCACGCATTACTCATAACGCATAACGCATAACGCATAACGCATAACGCATAATGCAAAACGCATAACGCATAACGCATAACGCATAACGCATAACGCATAACCCATAACGCATAACGCATAACGCATAACGCATAACGCAAATCGCATAACGCATTACGCATAACGCATAGCGGATAACGCACAACGCATAACACGTAACGCATAACGCAAAACGCAATATGCATAACGCCTAACGCAAAACGCAATACGCATAACGCCTAACGCATAACGCATGACGGATCACGCATTACTCATAACGCATAACGGATGACGCATACCGCATAACGCATAACGCATAACGCATAACGCATAACGCATAACGCATAACGCATAACGCAAATCGCATAACACATAACGCTTAACGCATAACGCATAACGCATAACGTATGACGCACAACTCATAACGCATAACGCATAACGCAAAACGCATAACGCATAGCGGATAACGCACAACGCATAACACATAACGCATAACGCATAACACATAACGCATAACGCATAACGCATAACGCATAACGCATAACGCTTAATGCATAACGCATAACGCATAACGGATCACGCATTACTCATAACGCATAACGCATAACGGATCACGCATTACTCATAGCGCATAACGCATAACGCATAACGGATCACGCATTACTCATAACGCATAACGCATAACGCATAACGCATAACGAATAACGCATAACGTTTCACGCATTACTCATAACGCATAACGCATAACGCATAACGCATAACGGATCACGCATTACTCATAACGCATAACGCATAACGCATAACGCATAACGCATAACGAATAACGCATAACGCATAACGCATAACTCATAACGCATAACGCATAACGCAAAACGCATAACGCATAGCGGATAACGCACAACGCATAACGCATAACACATAACGCATAACGCATAACCAATAACGCATAACGCATAACGCATAACGCATAACGCATAACGCATAACCCATAACGCATAACGCATAACGCATAACGCATAACGCATAACGCATAACGCATAACGCTTAACGCATGACCCATAGCGCATAACGCATTACGCGTAACGCATAACGCATAGCGGATAACGCACAACGCATAACACATAACGCTAAACGCATAACGCATAACGCATAACGCATAACGCATAACGCATAACGCATAACGCATAACGCATAACGCATAACGCATAACGCATAACGCATAACGCATAACGCATAACGCAAATCGCATAACGCATAACGCATAACGCATAACGCCTAACGCATAACGCATGACGGATCACGCATTACTCATAACGCATAACGCAACACGCATAACGCATAGCGGATAACGCACAACGCATAACACATAACGCATAACGCAAAACGCAATACGCATAACGCCTAACGCATAACGCATGACGGATCACGCATTACTCATAACGCATAACGGATGACGCATACCGCATAACGCATAACGCATAACGCATAACGCTTAATGCATGACCCATAGCGCATAACGCATTACGCGTAACGCATAACGCATAACGCATAACGCATAGCGGATAACGCACAACGCATAACACATAACGCATAACGCATAACACATAACGCATCACGCATTACTCATAACGCATAACGCATAACGCATAACGCATAACGCATAATGCAAAACGCATAACGCATAACGCATAACGCATAACGCATAACGCATAACCCATAACGCATAACGCATAACGCATAACGCATAACGCAAATCGCATAACGCATTACGCATAACGCATAGCGGATAACGCACAACGCATAACACGTAACGCATAACGCAAAACGCAATATGCATAACGCCTAACGCAAAACGCAATACGCATAACGCCTAACGCATAACGCATGACGGATCACGCATTACTCATAACGCATAACGGATGACGCATACCGCATAACGCATAAAGCATAACGCATAACGCATAACGCATAACGCATAACGCATAACGCAAAACGCATAACACATAACGCTTAACGCATAACGCATAACGCATAACGTATGACGCACAACTCATAACGCATAACGCATAACGCAAAACGCATAACGCATAGCGGATAACGCACAACGCATAACACATAACGCATAACGCATAACACATAACGCATAACGCATAACGCATAACGCATAACGCATAACGCTTAATGCATAACGCATAACGCATAACGGATCACGCATTACTCATAACGCATAACGCATAACGGATCACGCATTACTCATAGCGCATAACGCATAACGCATAACGGATCACGCATTACTCATAACGCATAACGCATAACGCATAACGCATAACGAATAACGCATAACGTTTCACGCATTACTCATAACGCATAACGCATAACGCATAACGCATAACGGATCACGCATTACTCATAACGCATAACGCATAACGCATAACGCATAACGCATAACGAATAACGCATAACGCATAACGCATAACTCATAACGCATAACGCATAACGCAAAACGCATAACGCATAGCGGATAACGCACAACGCATAACGCATAACACATAACGCATAACGCATAACCAATAACGCATAACGCATAACGCATAACGCATAACGCATAACGCATAACCCATAACGCATAACGCATAAAGCAAAACGCATAACGCATTACGAATGACTCATAACGCACAACCCATAACGCATAACGCATAACGCAAATCGCATAACGCATAACGCATAATGCATAAAGCATAACGCATAACGCATAACGCATAACGCATAACGCATAACGCATATCGCATAACGCATAACGCTTAATGCATAACGCATAACACATAACGGATCACGCATTACTCATAACGCATAACGCATAACGCATAACGCATAACGCATAACGCAAAACGCATAACGCATAACGCATAACGCAAAACGCATAACGCATAACGCATAACGCATAACACATAACGGATCACGCATTACTCATAACGCATAACGCATAACGCATAACGCATAACCCATAACTCATAACGCATAACGCATGACTCATAACGCACAACCCATAAGGCATAACGCATAACCCATAACGCATAACGCATAACGCATAACGCATAACGCATAACGCATAACGCATAACGCATAACGCATAACGCATAACGCATAACGCATAACGCATAACGCATAACGCATAACGCATAACGCATAACGCATAACGCATAACGCATAACGCATAACGCATAACGCATAACGCATAACGCATAACGCATAACGCATAACGCATAACGCATAAAACATAACGCATAACGCATACCGCATAACGCATAACGCATAACCAATAACGCATAACGCATAACGCATAACGCATAACGCATAACGCATACCCACAACGCATAACGCATAAAGCAAAACGCATAACGCATTACGCATGACTCATAACGCACAACCCATAACGCATAACGCATAACGCAAATCGCATAACGCATAACGCATCATGCATAAAGCATAACGCATAACGCTTAATGCATAACGCATAACGCATAACGGATCACGCATTACTCATAACGCATAACGCATAACGGATCACGCATTACTCATAGCGCATAACGCATAACGCATAACGGATCACGCATTACTCATAACGCATAACGCATAACGCATAACGCATAACGAATAACGCATAACGTTTCACGCATTACTCATAACGCATAACGCATAACGCATAACGCATAACGGATCACGCATTACTCATAACGCATAACGCATAACACATAACGCATAACGCATAACACATAACGGATCTCGCATTACTCATAACGCATAACGCATAACGCATAACGCATAACGCATAACGCATAACGCAAAACGCATAACGCATAACGCATAACGCATAACGCATAACGCATAACGCATAACCCATAACGCATAACGCATAACGCATAACGCATAACGCAAATCGCATAACGCATTACGCATAACGCATAGCGGATAACGCACAACGCATAACACATAACGCATAACGCAAAACGCAATATGCATAACGCCTAACGCAAAACGCAATACGCATAACGCCCAACGCATAACGCATGACGGATCACGCATTACTCATAACGCATAACGGATGACGCATACCGCATAACGCATAAAGCATAACGCATAACGCATAACGCATAACGCATAACGCATAACGCATAACGCAAATCGCATAACACATAACGCTTAACGCATAACGCATAACGCATAACGTATGACGCACAACTCATAACGCATAACGCATAACGCAAAACGCATAACGCATAGCGGATAACGCACAACGCATAACACATAACGCATAACGCATAACACATAACGCATAACGCATAACGCATAACGCATAACGCATAACGCATAACGCTTAATGCATAACGCATAACGCATAACGGATCACGCATTACTCATAACGCATAACGCATAACGGATCACGCATTACTCATAGCGCATAACGCATAACGCATAACGGATCACGCATTACTCATAACGCATAACGCATAACGCATAACGCATAACGAATAACGCATAACGTTTCACGCATTACTCATAACGCATAACGCATAACGCATAACGCATAACGGATCACGCATTACTCATAACGCATAACGCATAACGCATAACGCATAACGCATAACGAATAACGCATAACGCATAACGCATAACTCATAACGCATAACGCATAACGCAAAACGCATAACGCATAGCGGATAACGCACAACGCATAACGCATAACACATAACGCATAACGCATAACCAATAACGCATAACGCATAACGCATAACGCATAACGCATAACGCATAACGCATAACGCATAACCCATAACGCATAACGCATAAAGCAAAACGCATAACGCATTACGAATGACTCATAACGCACAACCCATAACGCATAACGCATAACGCAAATCGCATAACGCATAACGCATAATGCATAAAGCATAACGCATAACGCATAACGCATAACGCATAACGCATAACGCATATCGCATAACGCATAACGCTTAATGCATAACGCATAACACATAACGGATCACGCATTACTCATAACGCATAACGCATAACGCATAACGCATAACGCATAACGCAAAACGCATAACGCATAACGCATAACGCAAAACGCATAACGCATAACGCATAACGCATAACACATAACGGATCACGCATTACTCATAACGCATAACGCATAACGCATAACGCATAACCCATAACTCATAACGCATAACGCATGACTCATAACGCACAACCCATAACGCATAACGCATAACCCATAACGCATAACGCATAACGCATAACGCATAACGCATAACGCATAACGCATAACGCATAACGCATAACGCATAACGCATAACGCATAACGCATAACGCATAACGCATAACGCATAACGCATAACGCATAACGCATAACGCATAACGCATAACGCATAACGCATAACGCATAACGCATAACGCATAACGCATAACGCATAACGCATAACGCATAACGCATAACGCATAACGCATAACGCATAACGCATAACGCATAACGCATAACGCATAACGCATAACGCATAACGCATAACGCATAACGCATAACGCATAACGCATAACGCATAACGCATAACGCATACCGCATAACGCATAACGCATAACCAATAACGCATAACGCATAACGCATAACGCATAACGCATAACGCATACCCATAACGCATAACGCATAAAGCAAAACGCATAACGCATTACGCATGACTCATAACGCACAACCCATAACGCATAACGCATAACGCAAATCGCATAACGCATAACGCATCATGCATAAAGCATAACGCATAACGCATAACGCATAACGCATAACGCATAACGCATAACGCATAACGCATAACGCTTAATGCATAACGCATAACGCATAACGGATCACGCATTACTCATAACGCATAACGCATAACGGATCACCCATTACTCATAACGCATAACGCATAACGCATAACGCATAACGCATAACGCATAACGCATAACGCAAATCGCATAACGCATTACGCATAACGCATAGCGGATAACGCACAACGCATAACACATAACGCATAACGCAAAACGCAATATGCATAACGCCTAACGCAAAACGCAATACGCATAACGCCTAACGCATAACGCATGACGGATCACGCATTACTCATAACGCATAACGCATAACGCATAACGCATAACGCATAACGCATAACGCATAACGCATAACGCATAACGCATAACGCTTAACGCATGACCCATAGCGCATAACGCATTACGCGTAACGCATAACGCATAACGCATAAAGCATAACGCATAACGGATCACTTATTACTCATAACCCATAACGCATAACGCATAACGCATAGCGCATAACGCATAACACATAACGGATCACGCATTACTCATAACGCATAACGCATAACGCATAACGCATAACGCATAACGCAAATCGCATAACGCATAACGCATAACGCATAACGCATCTCGCATAACGCATAACGCATAACGCATAACGCATAGCGGATAACGCACAACGCATAACACATAACGCATAACGCAAAACGCAATACGCATAACGCCTAACGCATAACGCATGACGGATCACGCATTACTCATAACGCATAACGGATGACGCATACCGCATAACGCATAACGCATAACGCATAACGCATAACGCATAACGCTTAACGCATGACCCATAGCGCATAACGCATAACGCATAACGCATAACGCATAACGCATAACGCATAACGCATAACGCATAACGCATAACGCATAACGCATAACGCATAACGCATAACGCATAACGCATAACGCATAACGCATAACGCATAACGCATAACGCATAACGCATAACGCATAACGCATAACGCATAACGCTTAACGCATGACCCATAGCGAATAACGCATTACGCGTAACGCATAACGCATAACGCATAAAGCATAACGCATAACGGATCACTTATTACTCATAACCCATAACGCATAACGCATAACGCATAGCGCATAACGCATAACACATAACGGATCACGCATTACTCATAACGCATAACGCATAACGCATAACGCATAACGCATAACGCAAATCGCATAACGCATAACGCATAACGCATAACGCATCTCGCATAACGCATAACGCATAACGCATAACGCATAGCGGATAACGCACAACGCATAACACATAACGCATAACGCATAACGCATAACGCTTAACGCATGACCCATAGCGCATAACGCATAACGCATAACGCATAACGCATAACGCATAACGCATAACGCATAACGCATAACGCATAACGCATAACGCATAACGCATAACGCATAACGCATAACGCATAACGCAAATCGCATAACGCATAACGCATAACGCATAACGCATAACGCATAACGCATAACGCATAACGCATAACGCATAACGCATAACGCATAACGCATAACGCATAACGCATAACGCATAACGCATAACGCATAACGCATAACGCATAACGCATAACTCATAACGCATAACGCATAACGCATAACGCATAACGCATAACGCTTAACGCATGACCCATAGCGCATAACGCATTACGCGTAACGCATAACGCATAGCGGATAACGCACAACGCATAACGCTAAACGCATAACGCATAACGCATAACGCCTAACGCAAAACGCATAACGCCTAACGCATAACGCATGACGGATCGAGCATTACTCATAACGCATAACGCATAACGCATAACGCATAACGCATAACGGATCACCCATTACTCATAACGCATAACGCATAACGCATAACGCATAACGTATAACGCATAACGTTTCACGCATTACTCATAACGCATAACGCATAACGGATCACGCATTACTCATAACGCATAACCCATAACGCATAACGCATAACGCATAACGCATAACGCATAACGCATAACGCATAACGCATAACGCATAACGCATACCGCATAACGCATAACGCATAACGCATAACGCATAACGCTTAACGCATGACCCATAGCGCATAACGCATTACTCGTAACGCATAACGCATAACGCATAAAGCATAACGCATAACGGATCACTTATTACTCATAACCCATAACGCATAACGCATAACGCATAGCGCATAACGCATAACACATAACGGATCACGCATTACTCATAACGCATAACGCATAACGCATATCGCATAACGCATAACGCATAACGCAAATCGCATAACGCATAACGCATAACGCATAACGCATAACGCATAACGGATCACGCATTACTCATAACGCATAACGTATAACGCATAACGCATAACGCATAACGCATAACGCATAACGCATAACGCACAACGCATAACGCATAACGCACAACGCATAACGCATAACCCATAACGCATAACGCATAACGCATAACGCAAATCGCAAATCGCATAACGCATTACGCATAACGCATAGCGGATAACGCACAACGCATAACACATAACGCATAACGCAAAACGCATAACGCCTAACGCATAACGCATGACGGATCGAGCATTACTCATAACGCATAACGCATAACGCATAACGCATAACGCATAACGCATAATGCATAACGCATAACGCTTAACGCATGACCCATAGCGCATAACGCATTACGCGTAACGCATAACGCATAACGCATAAAGCATAACGCATAACGGATCACTTATTACTCATTACCCATAACGCATAACGCATAACGCATAGCGCATAACGCATAACACATAACGGATCACGCATTACTCATAACGCATAACGCATAACGCATAACGCATAACGCATAACGCAAATCGCATAACGCATAACGCATAACGCATAACGCATCTCGCATAACGCATAACGCATAACGCATAACGCATAACGCATAGCGGATAACGCACAACGCATAACACATAACGCATAACGCAAAACGCAATACGCATAACGCCTAACGCATAACGCATGACGGATCACGCATTACTCATAACGCATAACGGATGACGCATACCGCATAACGCATAACGCATAACGCATAACGCTTAACGCATGACCCATAGCGCATAACGCATAACGCATAACGCATAACGCATAACGCATAACGCATAACGCATAACGCATAACGCATAACGCATAACGCATAACGCATAACGCATAACGCATAACGCATAACGCATAACGCATAACGCATAACGCAAATCGCATAACGCATAACGCATAACGCATAACGCCTAACGCATAACGCATGACGGATCACGCATTACTCATAACGCATAACGCAACACGCATAACGCATAGCGGATAACGCACAACGCATAACACATAACGCATAACGCAAAACGCAATACGCATAACGCCTAACGCATAACGCATGACGGATCACGCATTACTCATAACGCATAACGGATGACGCATACCGCATAACGCATAACGCATAACGCATAACGCTTAATGCATGACCCATAGCGCATAACGCATTACGCGTAACGCATAACGCATAACGCATAACGCATAGCGGATAACGCACAACGCATAACACATAACGCATAACGCATAACACATAACGGATCACGCATTACTCATAACGCATAACGCATAACGCATAACGCATAACGCATAACGCATAACGCAAAACGCATAACGCATAACGCATAACGCATAACGCATAACGCATAACGCATAACCCATAACGCATAACGCATAACGCATAACGCATAACGCAAATCGCATAACGCATTACGCATAACGCATAACGCATAACGCATAGCGGATAACGCACAACGCATAACACATAACGCATAACGCATAACACATAACGGATCACGCATTACTCATAACGCATAACGCATAACGCATAACGCATAACGCATAACGCATAACGCATAACGCAAAACGCATAACGCATAACGCATAACGCATAACGCATAACGCATAACGCATAACGCATAACGCATAACGCATAACGCATAACGCATAACGCATAACGCATAACGCATAACGCATAACGCATAACGCTTAACGCATGACCCATAGCGCATAACGCATTACGCGTAACGCATAACGCATAACGCATAACGCATAACGCATAACGCATAACGCATAACGCATAACGCATAACGCATAACGCATAACGCATAACGCATAACGCATTACGCAAATCGCATAACGCATAACGCATAACGCATAACGCCTAACGCATAACGCATGACGGATCACGCATTACTCATAACGCATAACGCAACACGCATAACGCATAGCGGATAACGCACAACGCATAACACATAACGCATAACGCAAAACGCAATACGCATAACGCCTAACGCATAACGCATGACGGATCACGCATTACTCATAACGCATAACGGATGACGCATACCGCATAACGCATAACGCATAACGCATAACGCTTAATGCATGACCCATAGCGCATAACGCATTACGCGTAACGCATAACGCATAACGCATAACGCATAGCGGATAACGCACAACGCATAACACATAACGCATAACGCATAACACATAACGGATCACGCATTACTCATAACGCATAACGCATAACGCATAACGCATAACGCATAACGCATAACGCAAAACGCATAACGCATAACGCATAACGCATAACGCATAACGCATAACGCATAACCCATAACGCATAACGCATAACGCATAACGCATAACGCATATCGCATAACGCATTACGCATAACGCATAGCGGATAACGCACAACGCATAACACATAACGCATAACGCAAAACGCAATATGCATAACGCCTAACGCAAAACGCAATACGCATAACGCCTAACGCATAACGCATGACGGATCACGCATTACTCATAACGCATAACGGATGACGCATACCGCATAACGCATAACGCATAACGCATAACGCATAACGCATAACGCATAACGCATAACGCATAACGCATAACGCAAATCGCATAACACATAACGCTTAACGCATAACGCATAACGCATAACGTATGACGCACAACTCATAACGCATAACGCATAACGCAAAACGCATAACGCATAGCGGATAACGCACAACGCATAACACATAACGCATAACGCATAACACATAACGCATAACGCATAACGCATAACGCATAACGCATAACGCATAACGCTTAATGCATAACGCATAACGCATAACGGATCACGCATTACTCATAACGCATAACGCATAACGGATCACGCATTACTCATAGCGCATAACGCATAACGCATAACGGATCACGCATTACTCATAACGCATAACGCATAACGCATAACGCATAACGCATAACGCATAACGCATAACGCATAACGCATAACGCTTAATGCATAACGCATAACACATAACGGATCACGTATTACTCATAACGCATAACACATAACGCATAACGCATAACGCATAACGCAAAACGCATAACGCATAACGCATAACGCAAAACGCATAACGCATAACGCATAACGCATAACACATAACGGATCACGCATTACTCATAACGCATAACGCATAACGCATAACGCATAACCCATAACGCATAACGCATAACGCATGACTCATAACGCACAACCCATAAGGCATAACGCATAACCCATAACGCATAACGCATAACGCATAACGCATAACGCATAACGCATAACGCATAACGCATAACGCATAACGCATAACGCATAACGCATAACGCATAACGCATAACGCATAACGCATAACGCATAACGCATAACGCATAACGCATAACGCATAACGCATAACGCATAACGCATAACGCATAACGCTTAATGCATAACGCATAACGCATAACGGATCACGCATTACTCATAACGTATAACGCATAACGGATCACCCATTACTCATAACGCATAACGCATAACGCATAACGCATAACGCATAACGCAAATCGCATAACGCATTACGCATAACGCATAGCGGATAACGCACAACGCATAACACATAACGCATAACGCAAAACGCAATATGCATAACGCCTAACGCAAAACGCAATACGCATAACGCCTAACGCATAACGCATGACGGATCACGCATTACTCATAACGCATAACGCATAACGCATAACGCATAACGCATAACGCATAACGCATAACGCATAACGCATAACGCTTAACGCATGACCCATAGCGCATAACGCATTACGCGTAACGCATAACGCATAACGCATAAAGCATAACGCATAACGGATCACTTATTACTCATAACCCATAACGCATAACGCATAACGCATAGCGCATAACGCATAACACATAACGGATCACGCATTACTCATAACGCATAACGCATAACGCATAACGCATAACGCATAACGCAAATCGCATAACGCATAACGCATAACGCATAACGCATCTCGTATAACGCATAACGCATAACGCATAACGCATAGCGGATAACGCACAACGCATAACACATAACGCATAACGCAAAACGCAATACGCATAACGCCTAACGCATAACGCATGACGGATCACGCATTACTCATAACGCATAACGGATGACGCATACCGCATAACGCATAACGCATAACGCATAACGCATAACGCTTAACGCATGACCCATAGCGCATAACGCATAACGCATAACGCATAACGCATAACGCATAACGCATAACGCATATCGCATAACGCATAACGCATAACGCATAACGCATAACGCATAACGCATAACGCATAACGCATAACGCATAACGCATAACGCATAACGCATAACGCATAGCGCATAACGCATAACGCATAACGCATAACGCATAACGCATAACGCATAACGCATATCGCATAACGCATAACGCATAACGCATAACGCATAACGCATAACGCATAACGCATAACGCATAACGCATAACGCATAACGCATAACGCATAACGCAAATCGCATAACGCATTACGCATAACGCATAGCGGATAACGCACAACGCATAACACATAACGCATAACGCAAAACGCAATATGCATAACGCCTAACGCAAAACGCAATACGCATAACGCCTAACGCATAACGCATGACGGATCACGCATTACTCATAACGCATAACGGATGACGCATACCGCATAACGCATAAAGCATAACGCATAACGCATAACGCATAACGCATAACGCATAACGCATAACGCATAACGCAAATCGCATAACACATAACGCTTAACGCATAACGCATAACGCATAACGTATGACGCACAACTCATAACGCATAACGCATAACGCAAAACGCATAACGCATAGCGGATAACGCACAACGCATAACACATAACGCATAACGCATAACACATAACGCATAACGCATAACGCATAACGCATAACGCATAACGCATAACGCTTAATGCATAACGCATAACGCATAACGGATCACGCATTACTCATAACGCATAACGCATAACGGATCACGCATTACTCATAGCGCATAACGCATAACGCATAACGGATCACGCATTACTCATAACGCATAACGCATAACGCATAACGCATAACGCATAACGCATAACGCATAACGCTTAATGCATAACGCATAACACATAACGGATCACGTATTACTCATAACGCATAACACATAACGCATAACGCATAACGCATAACGCAAAACGCATAACGCATAACGCATAACGCAAAACGCATAACGCATAACGCATAACGCATAACACATAACGGATCACGCATTACTCATAACGCATAACGCATAACGCATAACGCATAACCCATAACGCATAACGCATAACGCATGACTCATAACGCACAACCCATAAGGCATAACGCATAACCCATAACGCATAACGCATAACGCATAACGCATAACGCATAACGCATAACGCATAACGCATAACGCATAACGCATAACGCATAACGCATAACGCATAACGCATAACGCATAACGCATAACGCATAACGCATAACGCATAACGCATAACGCATAACGCATAACGCATAACGCATAACGCTTAATGCATAACGCATAACGCATAACGGATCACGCATTACTCATAACGTATAACGCATAACGGATCACCCATTACTCATAACGCATAACGCATAACGCATAACGCATAACGCATAACGCAAATCGCATAACGCATTACGCATAACGCATAGCGGATAACGCACAACGCATAACACATAACGCATAACGCAAAACGCAATATGCATAACGCCTAACGCAAAACGCAATACGCATAACGCCTAACGCATAACGCATGACGGATCACGCATTACTCATAACGCATAACGCATAACGCATAACGCATAACGCATAACGCATAACGCATAACGCATAACGCATAACGCTTAACGCATGACCCATAGCGCATAACGCATTACGCGTAACGCATAACGCATAACGCATAACGCATAGCGCATAACGCATAACACATAACGGATCACGCATTACTCATAACGCATAACGCATAACGCATAACGCATAACGCATAACGCATAACGCATAACGCTTAACGCATGACCCATAGCGCATAACGCATTACGCGTAACGCATAACGCATAGCGGATAACGCACAACGCATAACGCTAAACGCATAACGCATAACGCATAACGCATAACGCATAACGCATAACGCATAACGCATAACGCATAACGCATAACGCATAACGCATAACGCATAACGCATAACGCATAACGCATAACGCAAATCGCATAACGCATAACGCATAACGCATAACGCATAACGCATAACGCATAACGTATAACGCACAACTCATAACGCATAACGCATAACGCAACACGCATAACGCATAGCGGATAACGCACAACGCATAACAGATAACGCATAACGCAAAACGCAATACGCATAACGCCTAACGCATAACGCATGACGGATCACGCATTACTCATAACGCATAACGCATAGCGGATAACGCACAACGCATAACACATAACGCTAAACGCATAACGCATAACGCATAACGCATTACTCATAGCGCATAACGCATAACGCATAACGGATCACGCATTACTCATAACGCATAACGCATAACGCACAACCCATAACGCATAACGCATAACGCAAATCGCATAACGCATAACGCATAATGCATAAAGCATAACGCATAACGCATAACGCATAACGCATAACGCATAACGCATAACGCATAACGCTTAATGCATAACGCATAACGCATAGCGGATCACGCATTACTCATAACGCATAACGCATAACGGATCACCCATTACTCATAACGCATAACGCATAACGCATAACGTATAACGCATAACGTTTCACGCATTACTCATAACGCATAACGCATAACGGATCACGCATTACTCATAACGCATAACCCATAACGCATAACGCATAACGCATAACGCATAACGCATAACGCATAACGCATAACGCATAACGCATAACGCATAACGCATAACGCTTAACGCATGACCCATAGCGCATAACGCATTACTCGTAACGCATAACGCATAACGCATAAAGCATAACGCATAACGGATCACTTATTACTCATAACCCATAACGCATAACGCATAACGCATAACGCATAACGCATAACACATAACGGATCACGCATTACTCATAACGCATAACGCATAACGCATATCGCATAACGCATAACGCATAACGCAAATCGCATAACGCATAACGCATAACGCATAACGCATAACGCATAACGGATCACGCATTACTCATAACGCATAACGCATAACGCAAAACGAATAACGCATAGTGGATAACGCATGACGCATAACGTATAACGCACAACTCATAACGCATACCGCATAAGGCAAAACGCATAACGCCTAGCGGATAACGCACAACGCATAACACATAACGCATAACGCATAACGCATAACGCATAACGCATAACGCATAACGCATAACGCATAACGCATAACGCATAACGTATATCGCATAACGCATAAAGCATAACGCATTACGCGTAACGCATAACGCATAACGCATAAAGCATAACGCATAACGGATCACGTATTACTCATAACCCATAACACATAACGCATAACGCATAACGCATAACGCATAGCGCATAACGCATAACACATAACGGATCACGCATTACTCATAACGCATAACGCATAACGCATAACGCATAACGCATAACGCATAACGCATAACGCATAACACATAACGCATAACCCATAACGCATAACGCATAACGCATAACGCTTAACGCTTAACGCATAACGCATAACGCATAACGCATAACGGATAACGCATAACGCATAACGCATATCGCATAACGCATAACGCATAACGTATAACGCATAACGCATACCGTATAACGCATAACGCATAACGCATAACGCATAATGCATAACGCATAACGCATAACGCATAACGCATAACGCATAACGCATAACGCATAACGCATAACGCATAACGCATAACGCATAACGCATATCGCATAAAACATAACGCATAACGCATAACGTACAACGTATAACGCATAACGCATAACGCATAACGCATAACGCATAACGCATAACGCATAACGCATAACGTATAACGCATAACGCATACCGTATAACGCATAACACATAATGCATAACGCAAACGTATAACGGACAACGCATAACGCATAACGAACAACGGATAACGCATAACGCATAACGAATACCGCAAAACGTATATCGCCTAACACATAACGGATCACTCATAACGCATAACGCATAACGTATAACGCATAACGCATAACGCATAACGCATAACGCATAACGCATAACGCATAACGCATAACGCATAACGCATATCGCATAAAACATAACGCATAACGCATAACGTACAACGTATAACGCATAACGCATAACGCATAACGCATAATGCATAACGCATAACGTATAACGCATAACGCATACCGTATAACGCATAACACATAATGCATAACGCAAACGTATAACGCACAACGCATAACGCATAACGAACAACGGATAACGCATAACGCATAACGCATAACGAATACCGCAAAACGTATATCGCCTAACACACAACGGGATCACTCATAACGCATAACGCATAACGTATAACGCATAACGCATAACGCATAACGCATAACGCATAACGCATAACGCATAACGCATATCGCATAACGTATAACGCATAACGCATAACGCATAAAGCATAACGCATAACGCATAACGCATATCGCATAAAACATAACGCATAACGCATAACGTACAACGTATAACGTATAACGCATAACGCATAACGCATAACGCATAACGCATATCGCATAACACATAACGCATAACGCATAACGCTTAACGCATAACGCATAACGCATAACGCATAACGCATAACGCATAACGCATAACGCATATCGCATAAAACATAACGCATAACGCATAACGTACAACGTATAACGCATAACGCATAACGCATAACGCATAACGCATAACGCATAACGCATAACGCAAAACGCATAAAGCATAACGCATAACGCATAACCCATATCGAATAACGCATAACGTGTAACTCATAACGCATAACGCATAAAGCATAATGCATAACGCATAACGCATAACGCATAACGTATAACGCATAACGCATACCGTATAACGCATAACGCATAACGCATAACGCATATCGCATAAAACATAACGCATAACGCATAACGTACAACGTATAACGCATAACGCATAACGCATAACGCATAACGCATAACGCATAACGCATAACGTATAACGCATATCGCATACCGTATAACGCATAACACATAATGCATAACGCAAACGTATAACGCACAACGCATAACGCATAACAAACAACGGATGACGCATAACGCATGACGAATACCGCAAAACGTATATCGCCTAACACATAGCGGATCACGCATAACGCATAACGCATAACGTATAACGCATAACGCATAACGCATAACGCATAACGCATAACGCATAACGCATAACGCATAACGCATATCGCATAACGCATAACGCATAACGTATAACGCATAACGCATACCGTATAACGCATAACGCATAACGCATAATGCATAACGCAAAACGCATAACGCATAACGCATATCGCATAACGCATAACGCATAACGTATAACGCATAACGCATTCCGTATATCGCATAACGCATAATGCATAACGCAAACGTATAACGCACAACGCATAACGCATAACGAACAGCGGATAACGCATAACGCATAACGCATAACGAATACCGCAAAACGTATATCGCCTAACACATAACGAATCTCGCATAACGCATAACCCATAACGTATAACGCATAACGCATAACGCATAACGCATAACGCATAACGCATAACGCATAACGCATAACGCATATCGCATAACGCATAACGCATAACGTATAACGCATAACGCATACCGTATAACGCATAACGCATAACGCATAACGCATAACGCAAACTTATAACGCACAACGCATAACGCATAACGCATAACGCATGACGCATAACGCATAACGCATAACACATAACGCATAACCCATAACGCATAAGGCATAACGCATAACGTTAACGCATAACGCATAACGCCTAACGCATAACGGATCACGCATAACGCATAAAGCATAACGCATAAAGCATAACGCATAGCGCATAACGCATAACGGATAAAGCATAACGCATAACGCATAACGCATATCGCGTAACGCATAACGCATAACGCATAACGCATAACGCATAACGCATAACGCATATCGCATAACGCATAACGCATAACGTATAACGCATAACGCATACCGTATAACGCATAACGCATAACGCATAATGCATAACGCATAACGCATAACGCATAACGCATAACGAATAACGCATAACGTACAACGTATAACGCATAACGCATAACGCATAACGCATAATGCATAACGCATAACGCATAACGCATAACGCATAACGCATAACGCATAACGCATAACGCATAACGCATAACGCATATCGCATAAAACATAACGCATAACGCATAACGTACAACGTATAACGCATAACGCATAACGCATAACGCATAACGCATAACGCATAACGCATAACGTATAACGCATAACGCATACCGTATAACGCATAACACATAATGCATAACGCAAACGTATAACGGACAACGCATAACGCATAACGAACAACGGATAACACATAACGCATAACGCATAACGAATACCGCAAAACGTATATCGCCTAACACATAACGGATCACTCATAACGCATAACGCATAACGTATAACGCATAACGCATAACGCATAACGCATAACGCATAACGCATAACGCATAACGCATAACGCATAACGCATAACGCATAACGCATATCGCATAAAACATAACGCATAACGCATAACGTACAACGTATAACGCATAACGCATAACGCATAACGCATAACGCATAATGCATAACGCATAACGTATAACGCATAACGCATACCGTATAACGCATAACACATAATGCATAACGCAAACGTATAACGCACAACGCATAACGCATAACGAACAACGGATAACGCATAACGCATAACGCATAACGAATACCGCAAAACGTATATCGCCTAACACACAACGGGATCACTCATAACGCATAACGCATAACGTATAACGCATAACGCATAACGCATAACGCATAACGCATAACGCATATCGCATAACGTATAACGCATAACGCATAACGCATAAAGCATAACGCATAACGCATAACGCATATCGCATAAAACATAACGCATAACGCATAACGTACAACGTATAACGTATAACGCATAACGCATAACGCATAACGCATATCGCATAACGCATAACGCATATCGCATAACACATAACGCATAACGCATAACGCTTAACGCATAACGCATAACGCATAACGCATAACGCATAACGCATAACGCATAACGCATATCGCATAAAACATAACGCATAACGCATACCGTATAACGCATAACGCATAACGCATAACGCATATCGCATAAAACATAACGCATAACGCATAACGTACAACGTATAACGCATAACGCATAACGCATAACGCATAACGCATAACGCATAACGCATAACGTATAACGCATAACGCATACCGTATAACGCATAACGCATAACGCATAACGCATAATGCATAACGCATAACGCATAACGCATAACGCATAACGCATAACGCATAACGCATATCGCATAAAACATAACGCATAGCGCATAACGTACAACGTATAACGCATAACGCATAACGCATAACGCATAATGCATAACGCATAACGTATAACGCATAACGCATACCGTATAACGCATAACACATAATGCATAACGCAAACGTATAACGCACAACGCATAACGCATAACGAACAACGGATAACGCATAACGCATAACGCATAACGAATACCGCAAAACGTATATCGCCTAACACACAACGGGATCACTCATAACGCATAACGCATAACGTATAACGCATAACGCATAACGCATAACGCATAACGCATAACGCATAACGCATATCGCATAACGTATAACGCATAACGCATAACGCATAAAGCATAACGCATAACGCATAACGCATATCGCATAAAACATAACGCATAACGCATAACGTACAACGTATAACGTATAACGCATAACGCATAACGCATAACGCATAACGCATATCGCATAACACATAACGCATAACGCATAACGTTTAACGCATAACGCATAACGCATAACGCATAACGCATAACGCATAACGCATAACGCATAACGCATATCGCATAAAACATAACGCATAACGCATAACGTACAACGTATAACGCATAACGCATAACGCATAACGCATAACGCATAACGCATAACGCATAACGCATAACGCAAAACGCATAAAGCATAACGCATAACGCATAACCCATATCGAATAACGCATAACGTGTAACTCATAACGCATAACGCATAAAGCATAATGCGTAACGCATAACGCATAACGCATAACGTATAACGCATAACGCATACCGTATAACGCATAACGCATAACGCATAACGCATATCGCATAAAACATAACGCATAACGCATAACGTACAACGTATAACGCATAACGCATAACGCATAACGCATAACGCATAACGCATAACGCATAACGTATAACGCATAACGCATACCGTATAACGCATAACACATAATGCATAACGCAAACGTATAACGCACAACGCATAACGCATAACAAACAACGGATAACGCATAACGCATGACGAATACCGCAAAACGTATATCGCCTAACACATAACGGATCACGCATACCGCATAACGCATAACGTATAACGCATAACGCATAACGCATAACGCATAACGCATAACGCATAACGCATAACGCATAACGCATAACGCATATCGCATAACGCATAACGCATAACGTATAACGCATAACGCATACCGTATAACGCATAACGCATAACGCATAACGCATAATGCATAACGCATAACGCATAACGCATAACGCATAACGCATAACGCATAACGCATAACGCATAACGCATAACGCATAACGCATATCGCATAAAACATACGCATAACGCATAACGTACAACGTATAACGCATAACGCATAACGCATAACGCATAACGCATAACGCATAACGCATAATGCAAAACGCATAAAGCATAACGCATAACGCATAACACATATCGCATAAAACATAACGCATAACGCATAACGTACAACGTATAACGCATAACGCATAACGCATAACGCATAACGCATAACGCATATCGCATGACACATAACGCATAACGCATAATGCATAACGCATAAGGCATAACGCATAACGCATAACGCATGACGCATAACGCATAACGCATGACGCATAACGCATAACGCATAACGCATAACTCATAACGCATAACGCATAACGCATAACGCATAACGCATAACGCATAAAGCATAACGCATAACGCATAACGCATAACGCAAACTTATAACGCACAACGCATAACGCATAACGCATAACGCATAACGCATAACGCATAACGCATAATGCATAACGCATAACGCATAACGCATAACTCATAACGCATAACGCATAACGCATAACGCATAACGCATAACGCATAACGCACAACGCATAACGCATCACGCATGGCGCATAACGCAAAATGCATAACGCATAACGCATAACGCATAACGCATAACGCACAACGCATATCGCATAACGAATACAGCAAAACGCATAACGCTTAACGCATAACGGATCACGCATAACGGATCACGCATAACGCTTAACGCATAACGTACAACGTATAACGCATAACGCATAACGCATAACGCATAACGCATAACGCATAACGCATAACGCATAACGCAAAACGCATAAAGCATAACGCATAACGCATAACCCATATCGAATAACGCATAACGTGTAACTCATAACGCATAACGCATAAAGCATAATGCGTAACGCATAACGCATAACGCATAACGCAAACTTATAACGCACAACGCATAACGCATAACGCATAACGCATAACGCATAACGTATAACGCATAACGCATAACGCATAAAGCATAACGCATAACGCATAACGCATAACGCATAACGCATATCGCATAACACATAACGCATAACGCATAACGCTTAACGCATAACGCATAACGCATAACGCATAACGCATAACGCATAACGCATAACGCATAACGCATATCGCATAAAACATAACGCATAACGCATAACGTACAACGTATAACGCATAACGCATAACGCATAACGCATAACGCATAACGCATAACGCATAACGCATAACGCAAAACGCATAAAGCATAACGCATAACGCATAACCCATATCGAATAACGCATAACGTGTAACTCATAACGCATAACGCATAAAGCATAATGCGTAACGCATAACGCATAACGCATAACGTATAACGCATAACGCATACCGTATAACGCATAACGCATAACGCATAACGCATATCGCATAAAACATAACGCATAACGCATAACGTACAACGTATAACGCATAACGCATAACGCATAACGCATAACGCATAACGCATAACGCATAACGTATAACGCATAACGCATACCGTATAACGCATAACACATAATGCATAACGCAAACGTATAACGCACAACGCATAACGCATAACAAACAACGGATAACGCATAACGCATGACGAATACCGCAAAACGTATATCGCCTAACACATAACGGATCACGCATACCGCATAACGCATAACGTATAACGCATAACGCATAACGCATAACGCATAACGCATAACGCATAACGCATAACGCATAACGCATAACGCATATCGCATAACGCATAACGCATAACGTATAACGCATAACGCATACCGTATAACGCATAACGCATAACGCATAACGCATAATGCATAACGCATAACGCATAACGCATAACGCATAACGCATAACGCATAACGCATAACGCATAACGCATAACGCATAACGCATATCGCATAAAACATACGCATAACGCATAACGTACAACGTATAACGCATAACGCATAACGCATAACGCATAACGCATAACGCATAACGCATAATGCAAAACGCATAAAGCATAACGCATAACGCATAACACATATCGCATAAAACATAACGCATAACGCATAACGTACAACGTATAACGCATAACGCATAACGCATAACGCATAACGCATAACGCATATCGCATGACACATAACGCATAACGCATAATGCATAACGCATAAGGCATAACGCATAACGCATAACGCATGACGCATAACGCATAACGCATGACGCATAACGCATAACGCATAACGCATAACTCATAACGCATAACGCATAACGCATAACGCATAACGCATAACGCATAAAGCATAACGCATAACGCATAACGCATAACGCAAACTTATAACGCACAACGCATAACGCATAACGCATAACGCATAACGCATAACGCATAACGCATAATGCATAACGCATAACGCATAACGCATAACTCATAACGCATAACGCATAACGCATAACGCATAACGCATAACGCATAACGCACAACGCATAACGCATCACGCATGGCGCATAACGCAAAATGCATAACGCATAACGCATAACGCATAACGCATAACGCACAACGCATATCGCATAACGAATACAGCAAAACGCATAACGCTTAACGCATAACGGATCACGCATAACGGATCACGCATAACGCTTAACGCATAACGTATAACGCATAACGTATAACGCATAACGCATACCGTATAACGAATAACACATAATGCATAACGCAAACGTATAACGCACAACGCATAACGCATAACAAACAACGGATAACGCATAACGCATGACGAATACCGCAAAACGTATATCGCCTAACACATAACGGATCACGCATAACGCATAACGCATAACGTATAACGCATAACGCATAACGCATAACGCATAACGCATAACGCATAACGCATAACGCATAACGCATAACGCTTAACGCATAACGCATAACGCATAACGCATAACGCATAACGCATAACGCATAACGCATATCGCATAAAACATAACGCATAACGCATAACGTACAACGTATAACGCATAACGCATAACGCATAACGCATAACGCATAACGCATAACGCATAACGCATAACGCATAACGCATAACGCATAACGCATAATGCATAACGCATAAGACATAACGCATAACGCATATCGCATAACGCATAACGCATAACGCATAACGCATAACGCATCACGCATGGCGCATAACGCAAAATGCATAACGAATAACGCATAACGCATAACGCATAACGCACAACGCATATCGCATAACGAATACAGCAAAACGCATAACGCTTAACGCATAACGGATCACGCATAACGGATCACGCATAACGCTTAACGCATAACGTATAACCCATATCGCATAACGTATAACGCATAACGCATAACGCATAACGCATAACGCATAACGCATAACGCATAATGCATAACGCATAACGCATAACGCATAACGCATAACTTATAAAGCAGAACTCATAACGAATATCGCATAACGCATAACGCATAACGCATAACGCATAATGCATAACGCATAAAGCATAACGCATAACGCATAACACAAACGTATAACGCCCAACGCATAACGCATAACGCATAACGAATAACGCATAACGCATAACGCATAACGTATAACGCATGACGCATATCGCATAACGCGTAACGCATAATGCATAACGCATAAAGCGTGACGCATAACGCATAACGCATAACGCATAACGCATAACGCATAACGCATAACGCATAAAGCATAACGCATAACGCATAACGCATAAAGCACAACGCATAACGCATAACGCATGGCGCATAACGCAAAATGCATAACGCAAAACACATAACGCATAACGTTACCGCATAAGGCTTGATGCATGATGCTTATCGCATAACGCATAACGCATAACTCATAACGAATAACGCCTAACGCATAACGGATCACGCATAACGCATAAAGCATAACGCATAAAGCATAACGCATAACGCATAACGCATAACGCATAAAGCATAACGCATAACGCATAACGCATAACGCATACCGTATAACGCATAACGCATAACGCATAACGCAAACGTATAACGCACAACGCATAACGAATACAGCAAAACGCATAATGCTTAACGCATAACGAATACAGCAAAACGCATAATGCTTAACGCATAAAGCATAACGCATAAAGCATAACGCATAACGCATAACGCATAACGGAATACCCATAACGCATAAAGCATAACGCATAAAGCATAACGCATAACGCATAACGCATAACGCATAAAGCATAACGCATAACGCATAACGCATAACGCATATCGCATAACGCATAACGCATAACGTATAACGCATAACGCATAACGCATATCGCATAAAACATAACGCATAAAGCATAACGTACAACGTATAACGCATAACGCATAAAGCATAACGCATAACGCATAACGTATATCGCATAACACATAACGCATAACCCATAACGCATAACGCATAAGGCATAACGCATAACCTTAACGCATAAAGCATAACGCATAACGCATAACACAAACGTATAACGCCCAACGCATAACGCATAACGCATAACGAATAACGCATAACGCATAACGTATAACGCATGACGCATATCGCATAACGCGTAACGCATAATGCATAACGCATAAAGCGTGACGCATAACGCATAACGCATAACGCATAACGCATAGCGCATAACGCATAACGCATAACGCATAACGCATAAAGCATAACGCATAACGCATAACGCATAACGCATAACGCATAACGTATAACGCATGACGCATATCGCATAACGCATAACGCATAACGCATAACGCATAACGCATAAAGCATAACGCATAACGCATAACGCATAAAGCACAACGCATAACGCATAACGCATGGCGCATAACGCAAAATGCATAACGCATAACGCATAACGCATAACGCATAACGCATAACGCATAACGCATAACGCATAACGCACAACGCATATCGCATAACGTATAACGCAAAACACATAACGCATAACGTTACCGCATAAGGCTTGATGCATGATGCATATCGCATAACGCATAACGCATAACTCATAACGCATAACGCCTAACGCATAACGGATCACGCATAACGCATAAAGCATAACGCATAAAGCATAACGCATAACGCATAACGCATAACGCATAAAGCATAACGCATAACGCATAACGCATAACGCATACCGTATAACGCATAACGCATAACGCATAACGCATAACGCATAACGCAAACGTATAACGCACAACGCATAACGAATACAGCAAAACGCATAATGCTTAACGCATAACGAATACAGCAAAACGCATAATGCTTAACGCATAACGGAACACGCATAACGCATAACGCATAACGCATAACGCATAACGCATAACGCATATCGAATAACGCATAACGTGTAACTCATAACGCATAACGCATAAAGCATAATGCATAACGCATAACGCATATCGCATAACGCATAACGCACAACGCATAAAGCATAAAGCATAACGAACAACGGATAACGCATAACGCATAACGCAAACTTATAACGCACAACGCATAACGCATAACGCATAACGCATAACGCATAACGCAAACTTATAACGCACAACGCATAACGCATAACGCATAACGCATAACGCATAACGCATAACACATAACGCATAACCCATAACGCATAAGGCATAACGCATAACGTTAACGCATAACGCATAACGCCTAACGAATAACGGATCACGCATAACGCATAAAGCATAACGCATAAAGCATAACGCATAACGCATAACGCATAACGCATAAAGCATAACGCATAACGCATAACGCATAACGCATATCGCATAACGCATAACGCATAACGCAGAACGCATAACGCATAACGCATAACGCTTAACGCATAACGCATAACGCATAACGCATAACGCATAACGCATAACGCATAACGCATATCGCATAAAACATAACGCATAACGCATAACGTACAACGTATAACGCATAACGCATAACGCATAACGCATAACGCATAACGCATAACGCATAACGCATAACGCAAAACGCATAAAGCATAACGCATAACGCATAACGCATATCGCATAAAACATAACGCGTAACGCATAACGTACAACGTATAACGCATAACGCATAACGCATAACGCATAACGCATAACGCATATCGCATGACACATAACGCATAACGCATAATGCATAACGCATAAGGCATAACGCATAACGCATAACGTATAACGCATAACGCATAACGCATAACGCATAACGCATAACGCATAACGCAAACTTATAACGCACAACGCATAACGCATAACGCATAACGCATAACGCATAACGCATAACACATAACGCATAACCCATAACGCATAAGGCATAACGCATAACGTTAACGCATAACGCATAACGCCTAACGCATAACGGATCACGCATAACGCATAAAGCATAACGCATAACGCATAACGCATAACGCATAACGCATAACGCATAACGCATATCGCATAAAACATAACGCATAACGCATAACGTACAACGTATAACGTATAACGCATAACGCAAAACGCATAACGGATAACGCATATCGCATAACACATAACGCATAACGCATAACGCATAACGCATAACGCATAACGCATAACGCATAACGCATAACGCATAACGCATATCGCATAAAACATAACGCATAAAGCATAACGTACAACGTATAACGCATAACGCATAACGGATTACCCATAACGCATAAAGCATAACGCATAAAGCATAACGCATAACGCATAACGCATAAAGCATAACGCATAACGCATAACGCATAACGCATATCGCATAACGCATAACGCATAACGTATAACGCATAACGCATAACGCATATCGCATAAAACATAACGCATAAAGCATAACGTACAACGTATAACGCATAACGCATAAAGCATAACGCATAACGCATAACGTATATCGCATAACACATAACGCATAACCCATAACGCATAACGCATAAGGCATAACGCATAACGTTAACGCATAATGCATAACGCCTAACGCATAACGGATCACCCATAACGCATAAAGCATAACGCATAAAGCATAACGCATAACGCATAACGCATAACGCATAAAGCATAACGCATAACGCATAACGCATAACGCATATCGCATAACGCATAACGCATAACGTATAACGCATCACGCATACCGTATAACGCATAACGCATAACGCAAACGTATAACGCACAACGCATAACGAATACAGCAAAACGCATAATGCTTAACGCATAACGGATCACGCATAACGCATAACGCATAACGCATAACGCATAACCCATATCGAATAACGCATAACGTGTAACTTATAACGCATAACGCATAAAGCATAATGCATAACGCATAACGCATAACGTATAACGCATAACGCATACCGTATAACGCATAACATATAATGCATAACGCAAACGTATAACGCACAACGCATAACGCATAACGAACAACGGATAACGCATAACGCATAACGCATAACGAATACCGCAAAACGTATATCGCCTAACACATAACGGATCACTCATAACGCATAACGCATAACGTATAACGCATAACGCATAACGCATAACGTATAACGCATAACGCATCACGCATAACGCATAACGCATAACGCATAACGCATAACGCATAACGCATATCGCATAACGTATAACGCATGACGCATAACGCATAAAGCATAACGCATAACGCATAACGCATATCGCATAAAACATAACGCATAACGCATAACGTACAACGTATAACGTATAACGCATAACGCAAAACGCATAACGGATAACGCATATCGCATAACACATAACGCATAACGCATAATGCATAACGCATAAGGCATAACGCATAACGCATAACGCATGACGCATAACGCATAACGCATGACGCATAACGCATAACGCATAACGCATAACGCATAACGCATAACGCATAAAGCATAAAGCATAACGCATAACGCATAACGCATAACGCAAACTTATAACGCACAACGCATAACGCATAACGCATAACGCATAACGCAAACTTATAACGCACAACGCATAACGCATAACGCATAACGCATAACGCATAACGCATAACACATAACGCATGACCCATAACGCATAAGGCATAACGCATAACGTTAACGCATAACGCATAACGCCTAACGCATAACGGATCACGCATAACGCATAAAGCATAACGCATAAAGCATAACGCATAACGCATAACGCATAACGCATAAAGCATAACGCATAACGCATAACGCATATCGCATAACGCATAACGCATAACGCATAACGCATAACGCATAACGCATAACGCATAACGCATAACGCATAACGCATATCGCATAACGCATAACGCATAACGTATAACGCATAACGCATACCGTATAACGCATAACGCATAACGCATAACGCAAAATGCATAACGCATAACGCATAACGCATAACGCAAACGTATAACGCACAACGCATAACGCATAACAAACAACGGATAACGCATAACGCATGACGAATACCGCAAAACGTATATCGCCTAACACATAACGGATCACGCATAACGCATAACGCATAACGTATAACGCATAACGCATAACGCATAACGCATAACGCATAACGCATAACGCATAACGCATAACGCATAACGCTTAACGCATAACGCATAACGCATAACGCATAACGCATAACGCAAAACGCATAAAGCATAACGCATAACGCATAACGCATATCGCATAAAACATAACGCGTAACGCATAACGTACAACGTATAACGCATAACGCATAACGCATAACGCATATCGCATGACACATAACGCATAACGCATAATGCATAACGCATAAGGCATAACGCATAACGCATAACGTATAACGCATAACGCATAACGCATAACGCATAACGCATAACGCATAACGCATAACGCATAACAAACAACGGATAACGCATAACGCATGACGAATACCGCAAAACGTATATCGCCTAACACATAACGGATCACGCATAACGCATAACGCATAACGCATATCGCATAACGTATAACGCATAACGCATAACGCATAACACATAACGCATAACGCATAATGCACAACGCATAACGAATACAGCAAAACGCATAACGCTTAACGCATAACGGATCACGCATAACGGATCACGCATAACGCTTAACACATAACGTATAACGCTTAATACATAACGTATAACGCATTATGCATAACGCATAACCCATATCGCATAACGTATAACGCATAACGCATAACGCATAACGCATAACGCATAACGCATAACGCATAACGCATAATGCATAACGCATAACGCATAACGCATAACGCATAACTTATAAAGCATAACTCATAACGAATATCGCATAACGCATAACGCATAACGCATAACGCATAATGCATAACGCATAAAGCATAACGCATAACGCATAACACAAACGTATAACGCCCAACGCATAACGCATAACGCATAACGAATAACGCATAACGCATAACGTATAACGCATGACGCATATCGCATAACGCGTAACGCATAATGCATAACGCATAACGCATAACGCATAACGCATAAAGCATAACGCATAACGCATAACGCATAAAGCACAACGCATAACGCATAACGCATGGCGCATAACGCAAAATGCATAACGCATAACGCATAACGCATAACGCATAACGCATAACGCATAACGCACAACGCATATCGCATAACGTATAACGCAAAACACATAACGCATAACGTTACCGCATAAGGCTTGATGCATGATGCTTATCGCATAACGCATAACGCATAACTCATAACGCATAACGCCTAACGCATAACGGATCACGCATAACGCATAAAGCATAACGCATAAAGCATAACGCATAACGCATAACGCATAACGCATAAAGCATAACTCATAACGCATAACGCATAACGCATACCGTATAACGCATAACGCATAACGCATAACGCATAACGCATAACGCATAACGCAAACGTATAACGCACAACGCATAACGAATACAGCAAAACGCATAATGCTTAACGCATAACGAATACAGCAAAACGCATAATGCTTAACGCATAACGGATCACGCATAACGCATAACGCATAACGCATAACGCATAACGCATATCGAATAACGCATAACGTGTAACTCATAACGCATAACGCATAAAGCATAATGCATAACGCATAACGCATAACGCATATCGCATAACGCATAACGCATAACGTATAACGCATAACGCATACCGTATAACGCATAACGCATAATGCATAACGCAAACTTATAACGCACAACGCATAACGCAAACTTATAACGCACAACGCATAACGCATAACGCATAACGCATAACGCATAACGCATAACGCATAACGCATAACGCATATCGCATAAAACATAACGCATAAAGCATAACGTACAACGTATAACGCATAACGCATAACGGATTACCCATAACGCATAAAGCATAACGCATAAAGCATAACGCATAACGCATAACGCATAAAGCATAACGCATAACGCATAACGCATAACGCATATCGCATAACGCATAACGCATAACGTATAACGCATAACGCATAACGCATATCGCATAAAACACAACGCATAAAGCATAACGTACAACGTATAACGCATAACGCATAAAGCATAACGCATAACGCATAACGTATATCGCATAACACATAACGCATAACCCATAACGCATAACGCATAACGCATAAGGCATAACGCATAACGTTAACGCATAACGCATAACGCCTAACGCATAACGGATCACCCATAACGCATAAAGCATAACGCATAAAGCATAACGCATAACGCATAACGCATAACGCATAAAGCATAACGCATAACGCATAACGCATAACGCATATCGCATAACGCATAACGCATAACGTATAACGCATCACGCATACCGTATAACGCATAACGCATAACGTAAACGTATAACGCACAACGCATAACGAATACAGCAAAACGCATAATGCTTAACGCATAACGGATCACGCATAACGCATAACGCATAACGCATAACGCATAACGCATAACGCATAACCCATATCGAATAACGCATAACGTGTAACTCATAACGCATAACGCATAAAGCATAATGCATAACGCATAACGCATAACGTATAACGCATAACGCATACCGTATAACGCATAACACATAATGCATAACGCAAACGTATAACGCACAACGCATAACGCATAACGAACAACGGATAACGCATAACGCATAACGCATAACGAATACCGCAAAACGTATATCGCCTAACACATAACGGATCACTCATAACGCATAACGCATAACGTATAACGCATAACGCATAACGCATAACGCATAACGCATAACGCATAACGCATAACGCATAACGCATATCGCATAACGTATAACGCATAACGCATAACGCATAAAGCATAACGCATAACGCATAACGCATATCGCATAAAACATAACGCATAACGCATAACGTACAACGTATAACGTATAACGCATAACGCATAACGCATAACGCATAACGCATAACGCATAACGCATATCGCATAACACATAACGCATAACGCATAATGCATAACGCATAAGGCATAACGCATAACGCATAACGCATGGCGCATAACGCATAACGCATGACGCATAACGCATAACGCATAACGTATAACGCATAACGCATAACGCATAAAGCATAAAGCATAACGCATAACGCATAACGCATAACGCAAACTTATAACGCACAACGCATAACGCATAACGCATAACGCATAACGCATAACGCAAACTTATAACGCACAACGCATAACGCATAACGCATAACGCATAACGCATAACGCATAACGCATAACGCATAACACATAACGCATAACCCATAACGCATAAGGCATAACGCAGAACGTTAACGCATAACGCATAACGCCTAACGCATAACGGATCACGCATAACGCATAAAGCATAACGCATAAAGCATAACGCATAACGCATAACGCATAACGCATAAAGCATAACGCATAACGCATAACGCATATCGCATAACGCATAACGCATAACGCATAACGCATAACGCATAACGCATAACGCATAACGCATATCGCATAACGCATAACGCATAACGTATAACGCATAACGCATACCGTATAACGCATAAAGCATAACCCATAACGCATAATGCATAACGCATAACGCATTACGCATAACGCATAACGCATAACGCATAACGCATAACGCATAACGAATAACGCATAACGTACAACGTATAACGCATAACGCATAACGCATAACGCATAACGCATAACGTATAACGCATAACGCATACCGTATAACGCATAACACTTAATGCATAACGCAAACGTATAACGCACAACGCATAACGCATAACGAACAACGGATAACGCATAACGCATAACGCATAACGAATACCGCAAAACGTATATCGCCTAACACATAACGGATCACTCATAACGCATAACGCATAACGTATAACGCATAACGCATAACGCATAACGCATAACGCATAACGCATAACGCATAACGCATAACGCATAACGCATATCGCATAACGTATAACGCATAACGCATAACGCATAACGCATAACGCATAACGCATATCGCATAAAACATAACGCATAACGCATAACGTACAATGTATAACGTATAACGTATAACGCATAACCCATAACGCATAACGCATAACGCATATCGCATAACACATAACGCATAACGCATAATGCATAACGCATAAGGCATAACGCATAACGCATAACGCATGACGCATAACGCATAACGCATGACGCATAACGCATAACGCATAACGCATAACGCATAACGCATAACGCATAAAGCATAAAGCATAACGCATAACGCATAACGCATAACGCAAACTTATAACGCACAACGCATAACGCATCACGCATAACGCATAACGCAAACTTATAACGCACAACGCATAACGCATAACGCATAACGCATAACGCATTACGCATAACGCATAAAGTATAACACATAACGCATAACGCATAAAGTATAACACATAACGCATAACGCATAACGCATAACTCATAACGCATAACGCCTAACGCATAACGGATCACGCATAACGCATAAAGCATAACGCATAAAGCATAACGCATAACGCATAACGCATAACGCATAAAGCATAACGCATAACGCATAACGCATAACGCATACCGTATAACGCATAACGCATAACGCATAACGCATAACGCATAACGCAAACGTATAACGCACAACGCATAACGAATACAGCAAAACGCATAATGCTTAACGCATAACGAATACAGCAAAACGCATAATGCTTAACGCATAACGGATCACGCATAACGCATAACGCATAACGCATAACGCATAACCCATAACGCATAACGCATAACGCATATCGAATAACGCATAACGTGTAACTCATAACGCATAACGCATAAAGCATAATGCATAACGCATAACGCATAACGCATATCGCATAACGCATAACGCATAACGTATAACGCATAACGCATACCGTATAACGCATAACGCATAATGCATAACGCAAACTTATAACGCACAACGCATAACGCATAACGCATAACGCATAACGCAAACTTATAACGCACAACGCATAACGCATAACGCATAACGCATAACGCATAACGCATAACGCATAACGCATAACGCATAACGCATATCGCATAAAACATAACGCATAAAGCATAACGTACAACGTATAACGCATAACGCATAACGGATTACCCATAACGCATAAAGCATAACGCATAAAGCATAACGCATAACGCATAACGCATAAAGCATAACGCATAACGCATAACGCATAACGCATATCGCATAACGCATAACGCATAACGTATAACGCATAACGCATAACGCATATCGCATAAAACATAACGCATAAAGCATAACGTACAACGTATAACGCATAACGCATAAAGCATAACGCATAACGCATAACGTATATCGCATAACACATAACGCATAAACCATAAGGCATAACGCATAAGGCATAACGCATAACGTTAACGCATAACGCATAACGCCTAACGCATAAAGGATCACCCATAACGCATAAAGCATAACGCATAAAGCATAACGCATAACGCATAACGCATAACGCATAAAGCATAACGCATAACGCATAACGCATAACGCATAACGCATATCGCATAACGCATAACGCATAACGTATAACGCATCACGCATACCGTATAACGCATAACGCATAACGCAAACGTATAACGCACAACGCATAACGAATACAGCAAAACGCATAATGCTTAACGCATAACGAATCACGCATAACGCATAACGCATAACGCATAACGCATAACCCATATCGAATAACGCATAACGTGTAACTCATAACGCATAACGCATAAAGCATAATGCATAACGCATAACGCATAACGTATAACGCATAACGCATACCGTATAACGCATAACACATAATGCATAACGCAAACGTATAACGCACAACGCATAACGCATAACGAACAACGGATAACGCATAACGAATAACGCATAACGAATACCGCAAAACGTATATCGCCTAACACATAACGGATCACTCATAACGCATAACGCATAACGTATAACGCATAACGCATAACGCATAACGCATAACGCATAACGCATAACGCATAACGCATATCGCATAACGTATAACGCATAACGCATAACGCATAAAGCATAACGCATAACGCATAACGCATATCGCATAAAACATAACGCATAACGCATAACGTACAACGTATAACGTATAACGCATAACGCATAACGCATAACGCATAACGCATAACGCATATCGCATAACACATAACGCATAACGCATAATGCATAACGCATAAGGCATAACGCATAACGCATAACGCATGACGCATAACGCATAACGCATGACGCATAACGCATAACGCATAACGCATAACGCATAAAGCATAACGCATAACGCATAACGCATAACGCATAAAGCATAACGCATAACGCATAACGCATATCGCATAACGCATAACGCATAACGCATAACGCATAACGCATAACGCATAACGCATAACGCATATCGCATAACGCATAACGCATAACGTATAACGCATAACGCATACCGTATAACGCATAACGCATAACGCATAACGCATAATGCATAACGCATAACGCATAACGCATAACGCATAACGCATAACGCATAACGAATAACGCATAACGTACAACGTATAACGCATAACGCATAACGCATAACGCATAACGCATAACGCATAACGTATAACGCATAACGCATACCGTATAACGCATAACACTTAATGCATAACGCAAACGTATAACGCACAACGCATAACGCATAACGAACAACGGATAACGCATAACGCATAACGCATAACGAATACCGCAAAACGTATATCGCCTAACACATAACGGATCACTCATAACGCATAACGCATAACGTATAACGCATAACGCATAACGCATAACGCATAACGCATAACGCATAACGCATAACGCATAACGCATAACGCATAACGCATAACGTATAACGCATAACGCATAACGCATATCGCATAACACATAACGCATAACGCATAATGCATAACGCATAAGGCATAACGCATAACGCATAACGCATGACGCATAACGCATAACGCATGACGCATAACGCATAACGCATAACGCATAACGCATAACGCATAACGCATAAAGCATAAAGCATAACGCATAACGCATAACGCATAACGCAAACTTATAAAGCACAACGCATAACGCATAACGCATAACGCATAACGTACAACGTATAACGTATAACGCATAACGCATAACGCATAACGCATATCGAATAACGCATAACGTGTAACTCATAACGCATAACGCATAAAGCATAATGCATAACGCATAACGCATAACGCATATCGCATAACGCATAACGCATAACGCATAACGCATAACGCATAACGCATAACGCATAACGCATAACGCATAACGCATAACGCATGACGGATCACGCATTACTCATAACGCATAACGCATAACGCACAAAGCACGAAGCATAACGCATAACGCATAACGCATAACGCATAACGCATAACGCATAACGCATAACGCATAACGCATAACGCATAACGCATAACGCATAACGCATGACGGATCACGCATTACTCATAACGCATAACGCATAACGCACAAAGCATAACGCATAACGCATAACGCATAATGCATTACGCATAACGCATAACGCATAAAGCATAACGCATAACGCATAACGCATAACGCATAACGCATAACTCATAACGCATAACGCATAACGCATAACGCATAACGCATTACTCATAACGCATAACGCATAACGCATAACGCATAGCGCATAACGGATCACGCATTACTCATAACGCATAACGCATAACGCACAAAGCATAACGCATAACGCATAACGCATAATGCACAACGCATAACGAATACAGCAAAACGCATAACGCTTAACGCATAACGGATCACGCATAACGCTTAACGCATAACGTATAACTCATAATGCATAACGCATAAAGCATAACGCATAACGCATAACGCATAACACATAACGCATAACGCATAATGCACAACGCATAACGAATACAGCAAAACGCATAACGCTTAACGCATAACGGATCACGCATAACGCTTAACGCATAACGCATAACTCATAATGCATAACGCATAAAGCATAATGCATAACGCAAAACGCATAACGAATAACGCATAACGCATAACGCATAACGCTTAACGCATAACGTATAACTCATAATGCATAACGCATAAAGCATAACGCATAACGCATAACGCATAAAGTATAACACATAACGCATAACGCATTACGCATAACGCATCACGCATAACGCATAACGCATAACGCATAACGCATATTGCATAAAACATAACGCATAAAACATAACGTACAACGTATAACGCATAACGCATAACGCATAACGCATAACGCATAACGTATATCGCATAACACATAACGCATAACCCATAACGCATAACGCATAAGACATAACGCATAACGTTAACGCATAACGCATAACGCCTAACGCATAACGGATCACGCATAACGCATAAAGCATAACGCATAACGCATAACTCATAACGCATAACGCATAACGCATACCGTATAACGCATAACACATAATGCATAACGCAAACGTATAACGCACAACGCATAACGCATAACGAACAACGGATAACGCATAACGAATAACGCATAACGAATACCGCAAAACGTATATCGCCTAACACATAACGGATCACTCATAACGCATAACGTGTAACTCATAACGCATAACGCATAAAGCATAATGCATAACGCATAACGCATAACGTATAACGCATAACGCATACCGTATAACGCATAACACATAATGCATAACGCAAACGTATAACGCACAACGCATAACGCATAACGAACAACGGATAACGCATAACGAATAACGCATAACGAATACCGCAAAACGTATATCGCCTAACACATAACGGATCACTCATAACGCATAACGCATAACGTATAACGCATAACGCATAACGCATAACGCATAACGCATAACGCATAACGCATAACGCATATCGCATAACGTATAACGCATAACGCATAACGCATAAAGCATAACGCATAACGCATAACGCATATCGCATAAAACATAACGCATAACGCATAACGTACAACGTATAACGTATAACGCATAACGCATAACGCATAACGCATAACGCATAACGCATATCGCATAACACATAACGCATAACGCATAATGCATAACGCATAAGGCATAACGCATAACGCATAACGCATGACGCATAACGCATAACGCATGACGCATAACGCATAACGCATAACGCATAACGCATAAAGCATAACGCATAACGCATAACGCATAACGCATAAAGCATAACGCATAACGCATAACGCATATCGCATAACGCATAACGCATAACGCATAACGCATAACGCATAACGCATAACGCATAACGCATATCGCATAACGCATAACGCATAACGTATAACGCATAACGCATACCGTATAACGCATAACGCATAACGCATAACGCATAACGCATAACGCATAACGCATAACGCATAACGCATAACGCATAACGCATAACGAATAACGCATAACGTACAACGTATAACGCATAACGCATAACGCATAACGCATAACGCATAACGCATAACGCATAACGCATAACGCATACCGCATAACGCATAACACTTAATGCATAACGCAAACGTATAACGCACAACGCATAACGCATAACGAACAACGGATAACGCATAACGCATAACGCATAACGAATACCGCAAAACGTATATCGCCTAACACATAACGGATCACTCATAACGCATAACGCATAACGTATAACGCATAACGCATAACGCATAACGCATAACGCATAACGCATAACGCATAACGCATAACGCATAACGCATAACGCATAACGTATAACGCATAACGCATAACACATAACGCATAACGCATAACGCATATCGCATAACACATAACGCATAACGCATAATGCATAACGCATAAGGCATAACGCATAACGCATAACGCATGACGCATAACGCATAACGCATGACGCATAACGCATAACGCATAACGCATAACGCATAACGCATAACGCATAAAACATAAAGCATAACGCATAACGCATAACGCATAACGCAAACTTATAAAGCACAACGCATAACGCATAACGCATAACGCATAACGTACAACGTATAACGTATAACGCATAACGCATAACGCATAACGCATATCGAATAACGCATAACGTGTAACTCATAACGCATAACGCATAAAGCATAATGCATAACGCATAACGCATAACGCATATCGCATAACGCATAACGCATAACGCATAACGCATAACGCATAACGCATAACGCATAACGCATAACGCATAACGCATAACGCATAACGCATGACGGATCACGCATTACTCATAACGCATAACGCATAACGCACAAAGCACGAAGCATAACGCATAACGCATAACGCATAACGCATAACGCATAACGCATAACGCATAACGCATAACGCATAACGCATAACGCATAACGCATGACGGATCACGCATTACTCATAACGCATAACGCATAACGCATAACTCATAACGCATAACGCATAACGCATAACGCATAACGCATTACTCATAACGCATAACGCATAATGCATAACGCATAGCGCATAACGGATCACGCATTACTCATAACGCATAACGCATAACGCACAAAGCATAACGCATAACGCATAACGCATAATGCACAACGCATAACGAATACAGCAAAACGCATAACGCTTAACGGATAACGGATCACGCATAACGCTTAACGCATAACGTATAACTCATAATGCATAACGCATAAAGCATAACGCATAACGCATAACGCATAACACATAACGCATAACGCATAATGCACAACGCATAACGCATAACGCATGACGGATCACGCATTACTCATAACGCATAACGCATAACGCACAAAGCATAACGCATAACGCATAACGCATAATGCATTACGCATAACGCATAACGCATAAAGCATAACGCATAACGCATAACGCATAACGCATAACGCATAACGCATAACGCATAACGCATAACTCATAACGCATAACGCATAACGCATAACGCATAACGCATAACTCATAACGCATAACGCATAACGAATATCGCATAACGCATAACGCATAACGCATAACGCATAACGCATAATGCATAACGCATAAAGCATAACGCATAACGCATAACGCATGACGCATAACGCATAGCGCATAACGGATCACGCATTACTCATAACGCATAACGCATAACGCACAAAGCATAACGCATAACGCATAACGCATAATGCATTACGCATAACGCATAACGCATATCGCATAAAACATAACGCATAACGCATAACGTACAACGTATAACGTATAACGCATAACGCATAACGCATAACGCATAACGCATAACGCATATCGCATAACACATAACGCATAACGCATAATGCATAACGCATAAGGCATAACGCATAACGCATAACGCATGACGCATAACGCATAACGCATGACGCATAACGCATAACGCATAACGCATAACGCATAAAGCATAACGCATAACGCATAACGCATAACGCATAAAGCATAACGCATAACGCATAACGCATATCGCATAACGCATAACGCATAACGCATAACGCATAACGCATAACGCATAACGCATAACGCATATCGCATAACGCATAACGCATAACGTATAACGCATAACGCATACCGTATAACGCATAACGCATAACGCATAACGCATAATGCATAACGCATAACGCATAACGCATAACGCATAACGCATAACGCATAACGAATAACGCATAACGTACAACGTATAACGCATAACGCATAACGCATAACGCATAACGCATAACGCATAACGTATAACGCATAACGCATACCGTATAACGCATAACACTTAATGCATAACGCAAACGTATAACGCACAACGCATAACGCATAACGAACAACGGATAACGCATAACGCATAACGCATAACGAATACCGCAAAACGTATATCGCCTAACACATAACGGATCACTCATAACGCATAACGCATAACGTATAACGCATAACGCATAACGCATAACGCATAACGCATAACGCATAACGCATAACGCATAACGCATAACGCATAACGCATAACGTATAACGCATAACGCATAACGCATAACGCATAACGCATAACGCATATCGCATAAAACATAACGCATAACGCATAACGTACAACGTATAACGTATAACGTATAACGCATAACACATAACGCATAACGCATAACGCATATCGCATAACACATAACGCATAACGCATAATGCATAACGCATAAGGCATAACGCATAACGCATAACGCATAACGCATAACGCATAACGCATAACGCATAACGCATAACGCATAACGCATAACGCATAACGCATAACGCATAAAGCATAAAGCATAACGCATAACGCATAACGCATAACGCAAACTTATAAAGCACAACGCATAACGCATAACGCATAACGCATAACGTACAACGTATAACGTATAACGCATAACGCATAACGCATAACGCATATCGAATAACGCATAACGTGTAACTCATAACGCATAACGCATAAAGCATAATGCATAACGCATAACGCATAACGCATATCGCATAACGCATAACGCATAACGCATAACGCATAACGCATAACGCATAACGCATAACGCATAACGCATAACGCATAACGCATAACGCATGACGGATCACGCATTACTCATAACGCATAACGCATAACGCACAAAGCACGAAGCATAACGCATAACGCATAACGCATAACGCATAACGCATAACGCATAACGCATAACGCATAACGCATAACGCATAACGCATAACGCATGACGGATCACGCATTACTCATAACGCATAACGCATAACGCACAAAGCATAACGCATAACGCATAACGCATAATGCATTACGCATAACGCATAACGCATAAAGCATAACGCATAACGCATAACGCATAACGCATAACGCATAACTCATAACGCATAACGCATAACGCATAACGCATAACGCATTACTCATAACGCATAACGCATAACGCATAACGCATAACGCATAACGGATCACGCATTACTCATAACGCATAACGCATAACGCACAAAGCATAACGCATAACGCATAACGCATAATGCACAACGCATAACGAATACAGCAAAACGCATAACGCTTAACGCATAACGGATCACGCATAACGCTTAACGCATAACGTATAACTCATAATGCATAACGCATAAAGCATAACGCATAACGCATAACGCATAACACATAACGCATAACGCATAATGCACAACGCATAACGAATACAGCAAAACGCATAACGCTTAACGCATAACGGATCACGCATAACGCTTAACGCATAACGCATAACTCATAATGCATAACGCATAAAGCATAATGCATAACGCAAAACGCATAACGAATAACGCATAACGCATAACGCATAACGCTTAACGCATAACGTATAACTCATAATGCATAACGCATAAAGCATAACGCATAACGCATAACGCATAAAGTATAACACATAACGCATAACGCATTACGCATAACGCATCACGCATAACGCATAACGCATAACGCATAACGCATATTGCATAAAACATAACGCATAAAACATAACGTACAACGTATAACGCATAACGCATAACGCATAACGCATAACGTATATCGCATAACACATAACGCATAACCCATAACGCATAACGCATAAGACATAACGCATAACGTTAACGCATAACGCATAACGCCTAACGCATAACGGATCACGCATAACGCATAAAGCATAACGCATAACGCATAACTCATAACGCATAACGCATAACGTACAACGTATAACGTATAACGTATAACGCATAACACATAACGCATAACGCATAACGCATAACGCATAACACATAACGCATAACGCATAATGCATAACGCATAAGGCATAACGCATAACGCATAACGCATGACGCATAACGCATAACGCATGACGCATAACGCATAACGCATAACGCATAACGCATAACGCATAACGCATAACGCATAAAGCATAACGCATAACGCATAACGCATAACGCAAACTTATAAAGCACAACGCATAACGCATAACGCATAACGCATAACGTACAACGTATAACGTATAACGCATAACGCATAACGCATAACGCATATCGAATAACGCATAACGTGTAACTCATAACGCATAACGCATAAAGCATAATGCATAACGCATAACGCATAACGCATATCGCATAACGCATAACGCATAACGCATAACGCATAACGCATAACGCATAACGCATAACGCATAACGCATAACGCATAACGCATAACGCATGACGGATCACGCATTACTCATAACGCATAACGCATAACGCACAAAGCACGAAGCATAACGCATAACGCATAACGCATAACGCATAACGCATAACGCATAACGCATAACGCATAACGCATAACGCATAACGCATGACGGATCACGCATTACTCATAACGCATAACGCATAACGCACAAAGCATAACGCATAACGCATAACGCATAATGCATTACGCATAACGCATAACGCATAAAGCATAACGCATAACGCATAACGCATAACGCATAACGCATAACTCATAACGCATAACGCATAACGCATAACGCATAACGCATTACTCATAACGCATAACGCATAACGCATAACGCATAGCGCATAACGGATCACGCATTACTCATAACGCATAACGCATAACGCACAAAGCATAACGCATAACGCATAACGCATAATGCACAACGCATAACGAATACAGCAAAACGCATAACGCTAAACGCATAACGGATCACGCATAACGCTTAACGCATAACGTATAACTCATAATGCATAACGCATAAAGCATAACGCATAACGCATAACGCATAACACATAACGCATAACGCATAATGCACAACGCATAACGAATACAGCAAAACGCATAACGCTTAACGCATAACGGATCACGCATAACGCTTAACGCATAACGCATAACTCATAATGCATAACGCATAAAGCATAATGCATAACGCAAAACGCATAACGAATAACGCATAACGCATAACGCATAACGCTTAACGCATAACGTATAACTCATAATGCATAACGCATAAAGCATAACGCATAACGCATAACGCATAAAGTATAACACATAACGCATAACGCATTACGCATAACGCATCACGCATAACGCATAACGCATAACGCATAACGCATATTGCATAAAACATAACGCATAAAACATAACGTACAACGTATAACGCATAACGCATAACGCATAACGCATAACGTATAACGCATAACACATAACGCATAACCCATAACGCATAACGCATAAGACATAACGCATAACGTTAACGCATAACGCATAACGCCTAACGCATAACGGATCACGCATAACGCATAAAGCATAACGCATAACGCATAACTCATAACGCATAACGCATAACGCATAGCGCAAAACGCATAACGCATAACGCATAACGCATAACGCATAACGCATAACGCATAACGCATAACGCATAACGCATAACGCATAACGCATAACGCATAACGCATAACGCATAACGCATAACGCATAACGCATGACGGATCACGCATTACTCATAACGCATAACGCATAACGCACAAAGCACAAAGCATAACGCATAACGCATAACGCATAACGCATAACGCATAACGCACAAAGCATAACGCATAACGCATAACGCATAATGCATTACGCATAACGCATAACGCATAAAGCATAACGCATAACGCATAACGCATAACGCATATCGCATAACGCATAACTCATAACGCATAACGCATAACGCATAACGCATAACGCATTACTCATAACGCATAACGCATAACGCATAACGTATATCGCATAACACATAACGCATAACCCATAACGCATAACGCATAAGACATAACGCATAACGTTAACGCATAACGCATAACGCCTAACGCATAACGGATCACGCATAACGCATAAAGCATAACGCATAACGCATAACTCATAACGCATAACGCATAACGTACAACGTATAACGTATAACGTATAACGCATAACACATAACGCATAACGCATAACGCATATCGCATAACACATAACGCATAACGCATAATGCATAACGCATAAGGCATAACGCATAACGCATAACGCATGACGCATAACGCATAACGCATGACGCATAACGCATAACGCATAACGCATAACGCATAACGCATAACGCATAAAGCATAAAGCATAACGCATAACGCATAACGCATAACGCAAACTTATAAAGCACAACGCATAACGCATAACGCATAACGCATAACGTACAACGTATAACGTATAACGCATAACGCATAACGCATAACGCATATCGAATAACGCATAACGTGTAACTCATAACGCATAACGCATAAAGCATAATGCATAACGCATAACGCATAACGCATATCGCATAACGCATAACGCATAACGCATAACGCATAACGCATAACGCATAACGCATAACGCATAACGCATAACGCATAACGCATAACGCATGACGGATCACGCATTACTCATAACGCATAACGCATAACGCACAAAGCACGAAGCATAACGCATAACGCATAACGCATAACGCATAACGCATAACGCATAACGCATAACGCATAACGCATAACGCATAACGCATAACGCATGACGGATCACGCATTACTCATAACGCATAACGCATAACGCACAAAGCATAACGCATAACGCATAACGCATAATGCATTACGCATAACGCATAACGCATAAAGCATAATGCATAACGCATAACGCATAACGCATAACGCATAACTCATAACGCATAACGCATAACGCATAACGCATAACGCATTACTCATAACGCATAACGCATAACGCATAACGCATAGCGCATAACGGATCACGCATTACTCATAACGCATAACGCATAACGCACAAAGCATAACGCATAACGCATAACGCATAATGCACAACGCATAACGAATACAGCAAAACGCATAACGCTTAACGCATAACGGATCACGCATAACGCTTAACGCATAACGTATAACTCATAATGCATAACGCATAAAGCATAACGCATAACGCATAACGCATAACACATAACGCATAACGCATAATGCACAACGCATAACGAATACAGCAAAACGCATAACGCTTAACGCATAACGGATCACGCATAACGCTTAACGCATAACGCATAACGCATAATGCATAACGCATAAAGCATAACGCATAACGCAAAACGCATAACGAATAACGCATAACGCATAACGCATAACGCTTAACGCATGACGTATAACTCATAATGCATAACGCATAAAGCATAACGCATAACGCATAACGCATAAAGTATAACACATAACGCATAACGCATTACGCATAACGCATCACGCATAACGCATAACGCATAACGCATAACGCATATTGCATAAAACATAACGCATAAAACATAACGTACAACGTATAACGCATAACGCATAACGCATAACGCATAACGTATATCGCATAACACATAACGCATAACGCATAACGCATAACGCATAAGACATAACGCATAACGTTAACGCATAACGCATAACGCCTAACGCATAACGGATCACGCATAACGCATAAAGCATAACGCATAACGCATAACTCATAACGCATAACGCATAACGCATAGCGCAAAACGCATAACGCATAACGCATAACGCATAACGCATAACGCATAACGCATAACGCATAACGCATAACGCATAACGCATAACGCATAACGCATAACGCATAACGCATAACGCATAACGCATAACGCATAACGCATGACGGATCACGCATTACTCATAACGCATAACGCATAACGCACAAAGCACAAAGCATAACGCATAACGCATAACGCATAACGCATAACGCATAACGCACAAAGCATAACGCATAACGCATAACGCATAATGCATTACGCATAACGCATAACGCATAAAGCATAACGCATAACGCATAACGCATAACGCATATCGCATAACGCATAACTCATAACGCATAACGCATAACGCATAACGCATAACGCATTACTCATAACGCATAACGCATAACGCATAACGCATAGCGCATAACGGATCACGCATTACTCATAACGCATAACGCATAACGCACAAAGCATAACGCATAACGCATAACGCATAACGCATAATGCATTACGCATAACGCATAAAGCATAACGCATAACGCATAACGCATGACGCATAACGCATAGCGCATAACGGATCACGCATTACTCATAATGCATAACGCATAACGCACAAAGCATAACGCATAACGCATATCGCATAAGACATAACGCATAACGTTAACGCATAACGCATAACGCCTAACGCATAACGGATCACGCATAACGCATAAAGCATAACGCATAAAGCATAACGCATAACGCATGACGGATCACGCATTACTCATAACGCATAACGCATAACGCACAAAGCACAAAGCATAACGCATAACGCATAACGCATAACGCATAACGCATAACGCATAACGCATAACGCATAACGCATAACGCATGACGGATCACGCATTACTCATAACGCATAACGCATAACGCACAAAGCATAACGCATAACGCATAACGCATAATGCATTACGCATAACGCATAACGCATAAAGCATAACGCATAACGCATAACGCATAACGCATAACGCATAACGCATAACGCATAACGCATAACTCATAACGCATAACGCATAACGCATAACGCATAACGCATAACGCATAACTCATAACGCATAACGCATAACGAATATCGCATAACGCATAACGCATAACGCATAACGCATAACGCATAATGCATAACGCATAAAGCATAACGCATAACGCATAACGCATGACGCATAACGCATAGCGCATAACGGATCACGCATTACTCATAACGCATAACGCATAACGCACAAAGCATAACGCATAACGCATAACGCATAATGCATTACGCATAACGCATAATGCATAACGCATAAAGCATAACGCATAACGCATAACGCATGACGCATAACGCATAGCGCATAACTGATCACGCATTACTCATAACGCATAACGCATAACGCACAAAGCATAAAGCATAACGCATAACGCATAATGCATTACGCATAACGCATAACGCATAACGCATAACGCATAACGCATAACTCATAACGAATATCGCATAACGCATAACGCATAACGCATAACGCATAACGCATAACGCATAATGCATAACGCATAAAGCATAACGCATAACGCATAACGCATGACGCATAACGCATAACGCATAACGCATAACGCATAACGCATAACGCATAACGCACAACGCAAACGTATAACGCACAACGCATAATGCATAACGCATAACGCATAACGCATAACGCACGGCGCATAATGCAAAATGCATAACGCATAACGCATAACGCATAACGCATGACGCATAACGCATAACGCATAACGCATAACGCATAACGCATAACGCATAACGCATTACGCATAACGCATAAAGTATAACACATAACGCATAACGCATAAAGTATAACACATAACGCATAACGCATTACGCATAACGCATCACGCATAACGCATAACGCATAACGCATAACGCATAACGCATATCGCATAAAACATAACGCATAAAGCATAACGTACAACGTATAACGCATAACGCATAACGCATAACGCATAACGCATAACGCATAACGCATAACGCATAACGCATAACGTATATCGCATAACACATAACGCATAACCCATAACGCATAACGCATAAGACATAACGCATGACGTTAACGCATAACGCATAACGCCTAACGCATAACGGATCACGCATAACGCATAAAGCATAACGCATAAAGCATAACGCATAACGCATAACGCATAAAGCATAACGCATAACGCATAACGCATTTCGCATAACGCATAACGCATAACCCATAACGAATAACGCATAAAGCATAATGCATAACGCATAACGCATAACGCATAACGCATATCGCATAACGCATAACGCATAACGTATAACGCATAACGCATACCGTATAACGCATAACGCATAATGTATAACGCAAACGTATAACGCACAACGCATAACGCATAACGAACAACGGATAACGCATAACGCATAACGCATAACGCATAACGAATACCGCAAAACGTATATCGCCTAACACATAACGGATCACGCATAACGCATAACCCATAACGTATAACGCATAACGCATAACGCATAACGCATAACGCATAACGCATAACGCATAACGCATAACGCATAACGCATAACGCATAACGCATAACGCATAACGCATAACGCATAACGCATAACGCATAACGCATAACGCATAACGCATAACGCATAACGCATAACGCATAACGCATATCGCATAATGCATAACGCATAACGTATAACGCATAACGCATACCGTATAACGCATAACGCATAACGCATAACGCATAATGCATAACGCATAACGCATAACGCATAACGCATAACGCACAACGCATAACGCATAACGCATAACGCATAACGCATAACGCATAACGCATAACGCATAACGCATAACGCAAAACGCATAAAGCATAACGCATAACGCATAACGCATATCGCATAAAACATAACGCATAACGCATAACGTACAAGGTATAACGCATAACGCATAACGCATAACGCATAACGCATAACGCATAACGCATAACGCATAACGCATAACGCATAACGCATATCGCATGACACATAACGCATAACGCATAATGCATAACGCATAAGGCATAACGCATAACGCATAACGCATGACGCATAACGCATAACGCATAACGCATAACGCATAACACATAACGCATAACGCATATCGCATAAAACATAACGCATAACGCATAACGTACAACGTATAACGCATAACGCATAACGCATAACGCATAACGCATAACGCATAACGCAAAACGCATAAAGCATAACGCATAACGCATAACGCATATCGCATAAAACATAACGCATAACGCATACCGTACAACGTATAACGCATAACGCATAACGCATAACGCATAACGCATAACGCATAACGCATAACGCATAACGCATAACGCATAACGCATAACGCATAACGCATAACGCATAACGCATAACGCATAACGCATAACGCACAACGCATATCGCATAACGAATACAGCAAAACGCATAACGCTTAACGCATAACGGATCACGCATAACGGATCACGCATAACGCTTAACGCATAACGCATAACGCATAACGCATAAAGCATAACGCATAACGCATAACGCATATCGCATAAAACATAACGCATAACGCATAACGTATAACGCATAACGCATAACGCATAACGCATAACGCATAACGCATGGCGCATACCTCAAAATGCATAACGCATAACGCATAACGCATAACGCATAACGCATAACGCATAACGCATAACGCATAACGCATAACGCATAACGCACAACGCATATCGCATAACGCATAACGCATAACGCATAACGCATGGCGCATAACTCAAAATGCATAACGCATAACGCATAACGCAAACGTATAACGCACAAAGCATAACGAATACAGCAAAACGCATAATGCTTAACGCATAACGGATCACGCATAACGCATAACGCACAACGCATTTCGCATAACGCATAACGCATAACGCATAACGCATGGCGCATAACTCAAAATGCATAACGCATAACGCATAACGCATAACGCATAAAGCATAACGCATAACGCATAACGCATAACGCATAACGCACAACGCATATCGCATAACGCATCACGCATGGCGCATAACTCAAAATGCATAACGCATAACGCATAACGCATAACGCATAACGCAAACGTATAACGCACAAGGCATAACGAATACAGCAAAACGCATAATGCTTAACGCATAACGGATCACGCATAACGCATAACGCATAACGCATATCGAATAACGCATAACGTGTAACTCATAACGCATAACGCATAAAGCATAATGCTTAACGCATAACGCAAAACGCTTATCGCATAACGCATAACGCATAACGTATAACGCATAACGCATACCGTATAACGCATAACGCATAATGCATAACGCAAACGTATAACGCACAACGCATAACGCATAACGAACAACGGGTAACGCATAACGCATAACGCATAACGAATACCGCAAAACGTATATCGCCTAACACATAACGGATCACGCATAACGCATAACGCATAACGTATAGAGCATAACGCATAACGCATAACGCATAACGCATAACGCATACCGTATAACGCATAACGCATAACGCATAACGCATAATGCATAACGAATAACGCATAACGCATATCGCATAAAACATAACGCATAACGCATAACGTACAACGTATAACGCAAAACGCATAACGCATAACGCATAACGCATAACGCATAACACATGACGCATAACGCATAACGCATATCGCATAACACATAACGCATAACCCATAACGCATAACGCACAACGCATATCGCATAACGCATAACGCATAACGCATAACGCATAACGCATATCGAATAACGCATAACGTGTGACTCATAACGCATAACGCATAAAGCATAATGCATAACGCATAACGCATAACGCATAACGCATAACGCATAACGCACAACGCATATCGCATAACGCATAACGCATAACGCACAACGCATATCGCATAACGCATAACGCATAACGCATAACGCATGGCGCATAACTCAAAATGCATAACGCATAACGCATAACGCATAACGCATAACGCATAACGCATAACGCATAACGCATAACGCATAACGCATAACGCATAACGCATAACGCATAACGCATAACGCATAACGCATAACGCATAACGCATAACGCATAACGCATAACGCATAACGCATAACGCATAACGCATAACGCATAACGCATAACGCACAACGCATATCGCATAACGCATAACGCATAACGCATAACGCATAACGCATAACGCATAACGCACAACGCATATCGCATAACGTATAACGCAAAACGCATAACGCATAACGCATAACCCATAACGCATAACGCATGTCGGATCACTCATAACGCATAACGCATAACGCATAAAGCATAAAGCATAACGTATAACGCATAACGCATATCGCATAACGCATAACGCATAACCCATAACGTATAACGCATAACGCATAACGCATAACGCAAAACGCATAACGCATAACGCATAACGCATAACGCATAACGCATAACGCATAACGCATAACGCATAACGCATAACGCATAACGCATAACGCATAACGCATAACGCATAACGCATAACGCATAACGCATAACGCATAACGCATAACGCATAACGCATAACGCATAACGCATAACGCATAACGCATAACGCATAACGCATAACGCATAACGCATAACGCATAACGCATAACGCATAACGCATAACGCATAACACATAACGCATAACGCATAACGCATATCGCATAACACATAACGCATAACGCATAATGCATAACGCATAAGGCATAACGCATAACGCATAACGCATGACGCATAACGCATAACGCATGACGCATAACGCATAACGCATAACGCATAACGCATAACGCATAACGCATAAAGCATAAAGCATAACGCATAACGCATAACGCATAACGCAAACTTATAAAGCACAACGCATAACGCATAACGCATAACGCATAACGTACAACGTATAACGTATAACGCATAACGCATAACGCATAACGCATATCGAATAACGCATAACGTGTAACTCATAACGCATAACGCATAAAGCATAATGCATAACGCATAACGCATAACGCATATCGCATAACGCATAACGCATAACGCATAACGCATAACGCATAACGCATAACGCATAACGCATAACGCATAACGCATAACGCATGACGGATCACGCATTACTCATAACGCATAACGCATAACGCACAAAGCACGAAGCATAACGCATAACGCATAACGCATAACGCATAACGCATAACGCATAACGCATAACGCATAACGCATAACGCATAACGCATAACGCATGACGGATCACGCATTACTCATAACGCATAACGCATAACGCACAAAGCATAACGCATAACGCATAACGCATAATGCATTACGCATAACGCATAACGCATAAAGCATAACGCATAACGCATAACGCATAACGCATAACGCATAACTCATAACGCATAACGCATAACGCATAACGCATAACGCATTACTCATAACGCATAACGCATAACGCATAACGCATAACGCATAACGGATCACGCATTACTCATAACGCATAACGCATAACGCACAAAGCATAACGCATAACGCATAACGCATAATGCACAACGCATAACGAATACAGCAAAACGCATAACGCTTAACGCATAACGGATCACGCATAACGCTTAACGCATAACGTATAACTCATAATGCATAACGCATAAAGCATAACGCATAACGCATAACGCATAACACATAACGCATAACGCATAATGCACAACGCATAACGAATACAGCAAAACGCATAACGCTTAACGCATAACGGATCACGCATAACGCTTAACGCATAACGCATAACTCATAATGCATAACGCATAACGCATAATGCATAACGCAAAACGCATAACGAATAACGCATAACGCATAACGCATAACGCTTAACGCATAACGTATAACTCATAATGCATAACGCATAAAGCATAACGCATAACGCATAACGCATAAAGTATAACACATAACGCATAACGCATTACGCATAACGCATCACGCATAACGCATAACGCATAACGCATAACGCATATTGCATAAAACATAACGCATAAAACATAACGTACAACGTATAACGCATAACGCATAACGCATAACGCATAACGTATATCGCATAACACATAACGCATAACGCATAACGCATAACGCATAAGACATAACGCATAACGTTAACGCATAACGCATAACGCCTAACGCATAACGGATCACGCATAACGCATAAAGCATAACGCATAACGCATAACTCATAACGCATAACGCATAACGCATAGCGCAAAACGCATAACGCATAACGCATAACGCATAACGCATAACGCATAACGCATAACGCATAACGCATAACGCATAACGCATAACGCATAACGCATAACGCATAACGCATAACGCATAACGCATGACGGATCACGCATTACTCATAACGCATAACGCATAACGCACAAAGCACAAAGCATAACGCATAACGCATAACGCATAACGCATAACGCATAACGCATAACGCACAAAGCATAACGCATAACGCATAACGCATAATGCATTACGCATAACGCATAACGCATAAAGCATAACGCATAACGCATAACGCATAACGCATAACGCATAACGCATAACTCATAACGCATAACGCATAACGCATAACGCATAACGCATTACTCATAACGCATAACGCATAACGCATAACGCATAGCGCATAACGGATCACGCATTACTCATAACGCATAACGCATAACGCACAAAGCATAACGCATAACGCATAACGCATAACGCATAATGCATTACGCATAACGCATAAAGCATAACGCATAACGCATAACGCATGACGCATAACGCATAGCGCATAACGGATCACGCATTACTCATAATGCATAACGCATAACGCACAAAGCATAACGCATAACGCATATCGCATAAGACATAACGCATAACGTTAACGCATAACGCATAACGCCTAACGCATAACGGATCACGCATAACGCATAAAGCATAACGCATAAAGCATAACGCATAACGCATGACGGATCACGCATTACTCATAACGCATAACGCATAACGCACAAAGCACAAAGCATAACGCATAACGCATAACGCATAACGCATAACGCATAACGCATAACGCATAACGCATAACGCATAACGCATAACGCATGACGGATCACGCATTACTCATAACGCATAACGCATAACGCACAAAGCATAACGCATAACGCATAACGCATAATGCATTACGCATAACGCATAACGCATAAAGCATAACGCATAACGCATAACGCATAACGCATAACGCATAACGCATAACGCATAACGCATAACTCATAACGCATAACGCATAACGCATAACGCATAACGCATAACTCATAACGCATAACGCATAACGAATATCGCATAACGCATAACGCATAACGCATAACGCATAACGCATAATGCATAACGCATAAAGCATAACGCATAACGCATAACGCATGACGCATAACGCATAGCGCATAACGGATCACGCATTACTCATAACGCATAACGCATAACGCACAAAGCATAACGCATAACGCATAACGCATAATGCATTACGCATAACGCATAATGCATAACGCATAAAGCATAACGCATAACGCATAACGCATGACGCATAACGCATAGCGCATAACTGATCACGCATTACTCATAACGCATAACGCATAACGCACAAAGCATAAAGCATAACGCATAACGCATAATGCATTACGCATAACGCATAACGCATAACGCATAACGCATAACGCATAACTCATAACGAATATCGCATAACGCATAACGCATAACGCATAACGCATAACGCATAATGCATAACGCATAAAGCATAACGCATAACGCATAACGCATGACGCATAACGCATAACGCATAACGCATAACGCATAACGCATAACGCATAACGCACAACGCAAACGTATAACGCACAACGCATAATGCATAACGCATAACGCATAACGCATAACGCACGGCGCATAATGCAAAATGCATAACGCATAACGCATAACGCATAACGCATGACGCATAACGCATAACGCATAACGCATAACGCATAACGCATAACGCATAACGCATTACGCATAACGCATAAAGTATAACACATAACGCATAACGCATAAAGTATAACACATAACGCATAACGCATTACGCATAACGCATCACGCATAACGCATAACGCATAACGCATAACGCATAACGCATATCGCATAAAACATAACGCATAAAGCATAACGTACAACGTATAACGCATAACGCATAACGCATAACGCATAACGCATAACGCATAACGCATAACGCATAACGCATAACGCATAACGTATATCGCATAACACATAACGCATAACCCATAACGCATAACGCATAAGACATAACGCATGACGTTAACGCATAACGCATAACGCCTAACGCATAACGGATCACGCATAACGCATAAAGCATAACGCATAAAGCATAACGCATAACGCATAACGCATAAAGCATAACGCATAACGCATAACGCATTTCGCATAACGCATAACGCATAACCCATAACGAATAACGCATAAAGCATAATGCATAACGCATAACGCATAACGCATAACGCATATCGCATAACGCATAACGCATAACGTATAACGCATAACGCATACCGTATAACGCATAACGCATAATGCATAACGCAAACGTATAACGCACAACGCATAACGCATAACGAACAACGGATAACGCATAACGCATAACGCATAACGCATAACGAATACCGCAAAACGTATATCGCCTAACACATAACGGATCACGCATAACGCATAACCCATAACGTATAACGCATAACGCATAACGCATAACGCATAACGCATAACGCATAACGCATAACGCATAACGCATAACGCATAACGCATAACGCATAACGCATAACGCATAACGCATAACGCATAACGCATAACGCATAACGCATAACGCATAACGCATAACGCATAACGCATATCGCATAATGCATAACGCATAACGTATAACGCATAACGCATACCGTATAACGCATAACGCATAACGCATAACGCATAATGCATAACGCATAACGCATAACGCATAACGCATAACGCACAACGCATAACGCATAACGCATAACGCATAACGCATAACGCATAACGCATAACGCATAACGCAAAACGCATAAAGCATAACGCATAACGCATAACGCATATCGCATAAAACATAACGCATAACGCATAACGTACAAGGTATAACGCATAACGCATAACGCATAACGCATAACGCATAACGCATAACGCATAACGCATAACGCATATCGCATGACACATAACGCATAACGCATAATGCATAACGCATAAGGCATAACGCATAACGCATAACGCATGACGCATAACGCATAACGCATGACGCATAACGCATAACACATAACGCATAACGCATATCGCATAAAACATAACGCATAACGCATAACGTACAACGTATAACGCATAACGCATAACGCATAACGCATAACGCATAACGCATAACGCAAAACGCATAAAGCATAACGCATAACGCATAACGCATATCGCATAAAACATAACGCATAACGCATACCGTACAACGTATAACGCATAACGCATAACGCATAACGCACAACGCAAACGTATAACGCACAACGCATAATGCATAACGCATAACGCATAACGCATAACGCACGGCGCATAATGCAAAATGCATAACGCATAACGCATAACGCATAACGCATGACGCATAACGCATAACGCATAACGCATAACGCATAACGCATAACGCATAACGCATTACGCATAACGCATAAAGTATAACACATAACGCATAACGCATAAAGTATAACACATAACGCATAACGCATTACGCATAACGCATCACGCATAACGCATAACGCATAACGCATAACGCATAACGCATATCGCATAAAACATAACGCATAAAGCATAACGTACAACGTATAACGCATAACGCATAACGCATAACGCATAACGCATAACGCATAACGCATAACGCATAACGCATAACGTATATCGCATAACACATAACGCATAACCCATAACGCATAACGCATAAGACATAACGCATGACGTTAACGCATAACGCATAACGCCTAACGCATAACGGATCACGCATAACGCATAAAGCATAACGCATAAAGCATAACGCATAACGCATAACGCATAAAGCATAACGCATAACGCATAACGCATTTCGCATAACGCATAACGCATAACCCATAACGAATAACGCATAAAGCATAATGCATAACGCATAACGCATAACGCATAACGCATATCGCATAACGCATAACGCATAACGTATAACGCATAACGCATACCGTATAACGCATAACGCATAATGCATAACGCAAACGTATAACGCACAACGCATAACGCATAACGAACAACGGATAACGCATAACGCATAACGCATAACGCATAACGAATACCGCAAAACGTATATCGCCTAACACATAACGGATCACGCATAACGCATAACCCATAACGTATAACGCATAACGCATAACGCATAACGCATAACGCATAACGCATAACGCATAACGCATAACGCATAACGCATAACGCATAACGCATAACGCATAACGCATAACGCATAACGCATAACGCATAACGCATAACGCATAACGCATAACGCATAACGCATAACGCATATCGCATAATGCATAACGCATAACGTATAACGCATAACGCATACCGTATAACGCATAACGCATAACGCATAACGCATAATGCATAACGCATAACGCATAACGCATAACGCATAACGCACAACGCATAACGCATAACGCATAACGCATAACGCATAACGCATAACGCATAACGCATAACGCAAAACGCATAAAGCATAACGCATAACGCATAACGCATATCGCATAAAACATAACGCATAACGCATAACGTACAAGGTATAACGCATAACGCATAACGCATAACGCATAACGCATAACGCATAACGCATAACGCATAACGCATAACGCATAACGCATATCGCATGACACATAACGCATAACGCATAATGCATAACGCATAAGGCATAACGCATAACGCATAACGCATGACGCATAACGCATAACGCATGACGCATAACGCATAACACATAACGCATAACGCATATCGCATAAAACATAACGCATAACGCATAACGTACAACGTATAACGCATAACGCATAACGCATAACGCATAACGCATAACGCATAACGCAAAACGCATAAAGCATAACGCATAACGCATAACGCATATCGCATAAAACATAACGCATAACGCATACCGTACAACGTATAACGCATAACGCATAACGCATAACGCATAACGCATAACGCATAACGCATAACGCATAACGCATAACGCATAACGCATAACGCATAACGCATAACGCATAACGCATAACGCATAACGCACAACGCATATCGCATAACGAATACAGCAAAACGCATAACGCTTAACGCATAACGGATCACGCATAACGGATCACGCATAACGCTTAACGCATAACGCATAACGCAAAACGCATAAAGCATAACGCATAACGCATAACGCATATCGCATAAAACATAACGCATAACGCATAACGTATAACGCATAACGCATAACGCATAACGCATAACGCATAACGCATGGCGCATACCTCAAAATGCATAACGCATAACGCATAACGCATAACGCATAACGCATAACGCATAACGCATAACGCATAACGCATAACGCATAACGCACAACGCATATCGCATAACGCATAACGCATAACGCATAACGCATGGCGCATAACTCAAAATGCATAACGCATAACGCATAACGCAAACGTATAACGCACAAAGCATAACGAATACAGCAAAACGCATAATGCTTAACGCATAACGGATCACGCATAACGCATAACGCACAACGCATATCGCATAACGCATAACGCATAACGCATAACGCATGGCGCATAACTCAAAATGCATAACGCATAACGCATAACGCATAACGCATAAAGCATAACGCATAACGCATAACGCATAACGCATAACGCACAACGCATATCGCATAACGCATCACGCATGGCGCATAACTCAAAATGCATAACGCATAACGCATAACGCATAACGCATAACGCAAACGTATAACGCACAAGGCATAACGAATACAGCAAAACGCATAATGCTTAACGCATAACGGATCACGCATAACGCATAACGCATAACGCATATCGAATAACGCATAACGTGTAACTCATAACGCATAACGCATAAAGCATAATGCTTAACGCATAACGCAAAACGCTTATCGCATAACGCATAACGCATAACGTATAACGCATAACGCATACCGTATAACGCATAACGCATAATGCATAACGCAAACGTATAACGCACAACGCATAACGCATAACGAACAACGGGTAACGCATAACGCATAACGCATAACGAATACCGCAAAACGTATATCGCCTAACACATAACGGATCACGCATAACGCATAACGCATAACGTATAGAGCATAACGCATAACGCATAACGCATAACGCATAACGCATACCGTATAACGCATAACGCATAACGCATAACGCATAATGCATAACGAATAACGCATAACGCATATCGCATAAAACATAACGCATAACGCATAACGTACAACGTATAACGCAAAACGCATAACGCATAACGCATAACGCATAACGCATAACACATGACGCATAACGCATAACGCATATCGCATAACACATAACGCATAACCCATAACGCATAACGCACAACGCATATCGCATAACGCATAACGCATAACGCATAACGCATAACGCATATCGAATAACGCATAACGTGTGACTCATAACGCATAACGCATAAAGCATAATGCATAACGCATAACGCATAACGCATAACGCATAACGCATAACGCACAACGCATATCGCATAACGCATAACGCATAACGCACAACGCATATCGCATAACGCATAACGCATAACGCATAACGCATGGCGCATAACTCAAAATGCATAACGCATAACGCATAACGCATAACGCATAACGCATAACGCATAACGCATAACGCATAACGCATAACGCATAACGCATAACGCATAACGCATAACGCATAACGCATAACGCATAACGCATAACGCATAACGCATAACGCATAACGCATAACGCATAACGCATAACGCATAACGCATAACGCATAACGCACAACGCATATCGCATAACGCATAACGCATAACGCATAACGCATAACGCATAACGCATAACGCACAACGCATATCGCATAACGTATAACGCAAAACGCATAACGCATAACGCATAACCCATAACGCATAACGCATGTCGGATCACTCATAACGCATAACGCATAACGCATAAAGCATAAAGCATAACGTATAACGCATAACGCATATCGCATAACGCATAACGCATAACCCATAACGTATAACGCATAACGCATAACGCATAACGCAAAACGCATAACGCATAACGCATAACGCATAACGCATAACGCATAACGCATAACGCATAACGCATAACGCATAACGCATAACGCATAACGCATAACGCATAACGCATAACGCATAACGCATAACGCATAACGCATAACGCATAACGCATAACGCATAACGCATAACGCATAACGCATAACGCATAACGCATAACGCATAACGCATAACGCATAACGCATAACGCATAACGCATAACGCATAACGCATAACGCATAACGCATAACGCATAACGCACAACGCATATCGCATAACGAATACAGCAAAACGCATAACGCTTAACGCATAACGGATCACGCATAACGGATCACGCATAACGCATATCGCATAACGCATAACGCATAAATTATAACGCATAACGCATACCGTATAACGCATAACGCATAACGCATAACGCATAATGCATAACGCATAACGCATAACGCATAACGCATAACGCATAACGCATAACGCATAACGCATAACGCATAACGCATAACGCATAACGCATAACGCATAACGCATAACGCATAACGCATAACGCATAACGCATAACGCATAACGCATAACGCATAACGCATAACGCATAACGCATAACGCATAACGCATAACGCATAACGCATAACGCATAACGCATAACGCACAACGCATATCGCATAACGAATACAGCAAAACGCATAACGCTTAACGCATAACGCATAACGTATAACGCATAACGCATAACGCATAACGCATAACGCATAACGCATATCGCATAACGCATAACGCATAAATTATAACGCATAACGCATACCGTATAACGCATAACGCATAACGCATAACGCATAATGCATAACGCATAACGCATAACGCATAACGCATAACGCATACCGCATAACGCATATCGCATAAAACATAACGCATAACGCATAACGTACAACGTATAAAGCATAACACATAACGCATAACGCATAACGCATAACGCATAACGCAAAACGCATAAAACATAACGCATAACGCATAACGCATATCGCATAAAACATAACGCATAACGCATAACGTACAACGTATAACGCATAACGCATAACGCATAACGCATAACGCATAACGCATTACGCATAACGCATATCGCATGACACATGACGCATAACGCATAATGCATAACGCATAAGGCATAACGCATAACGCATAACGCATGACGCATAACGCATAACGCATGACGCATAACGCATAACGCATAACGCATAACGCATAACGCATAACGCATAACGCATAACGCATAACGCATATCGCATAACGCATAACGCATAACGCAAACTTATAAAGCACAACGCATAACGCATAACGCATAACGCATAACGCATAACGCATAACGCATAAGGCATAACGCATAACGCATAACGCATGACGCATAACGCATAACGCATGAGGCATAACGCATAACGCATAACGCATAAAGCATAACACATAACGCATAACGCATAACGCAAACTTATAACGCACAACGCATAACGCATAACGCATAACGCATAACGCATAACGCATAACGCATAACGCATAACGCATCACGCATTGCGCATAACGCAAAATGCATAACGCATAACGCATAACGCATAACGCACAACGCATATCGCATAACGAATACAGCAAAACGCATAACGCATAACGCATAACGCATAACGCATAACGCACAACGCATATCGCATAACGCATAACGCATGACGCAAAACGCATGGCGCATAACTCAAAATGCATAACGCATAACGCATAACGCATAACGCATAACGCATAACGCATAACGCATAACGCATAACGCATAAAGTATAACGCATAACGCATAACGCATAACGCACAACGCATATCGCATAACGCATAACGCACAACGCATATCGCATAACGCATAAGGCATAACGCATAACGCATGGCGCATACCTCAAAATGCATAACGCATAACGCATAACGCATAACGCATAACGCATAACGCACAACGCATAACGCATAACGCACAACGCATATCGCATAACGCATAACGCATAACGCATAACGCATGGCGCATAACTCAAAATGCATAACGCATAACGCATAACGCAAACGTATAACGCACAAAGCATAACGAATACAGCAAAACGCATAACGGATCACGCATAACGCATAACGCACAACGCATTTCGCATAACGCATAACGCATAACGCATAACGCATGGCGCATAACTCAAAATGCATAACGCATAACGCATAACGCATAACGCATAAAGCATAACGCATAACGCATAACGCATAACGCATAACGCATAACGCATAACGCACAACGCATATCGCATAACGCATCACGCATGTCGCATAACTCAAAATGCATAACGCATAACGCATAACGCATAACGCATAACGCAAGCGTATAACGCACAACGCATAACGAATACAGCAAAACGCATAATGCTTAACGCATAACGGATCACGCATAACGCATAACGCATAACGCATAACGCATATCGAATAACGCATAACGTGTAACTCATAACGCATAACGCATAAAGCATAATGCTTAACGCATAACGCATAACGCTTATCGCATAACGCATAACGCATAACGTACAACGCATAACGCATACCGTATAACGCATAACGCACAATGCATAACGCAAACGTATAACGCACAACGCATAACGCATAACGAACAACGGATAACGCATAACGCATAACGAATACCGCAAAACGTATATCGCCTAACACATAACGGATCACGCATAACGCATAACGCATAACGTATAGAGCATAACGCATAACGCATAACGCATAACGCATAACGCATAACGCATACCGTATAACGCATAACGCATAACGCATAACGCATAATGCATAACGAATAACGCATAACGCATATCGCATAAAACATAACGCATAACGCATAACGTACAACGTATAACGCATAACGCATAACGCATAACGCATAACGCATAACGCATAACACATGACGCATAACGCATAACGCATATCGCATAACACATAACGCATAACCCATAACGCATACCGCACAACGCATATCGCATAACGCATAACGCATAACGCATAACGCATAACGCATATCGAATAACGCATAACGTGTGACTCATAACGCATAACGCATAAAGCATAATGCATAACGCATAACGCATAACGCATAACGCATAACGCACAACGCATATCGCATAACGCATAACGCATAACGCACAACGCATATCGCATAACGCAAACGCATAACGCATAACGCATGGCGCATAACTCAAAATGCATAACGCATAACGCATAACGCATAACGCATAACGCATAACGCATAACGCATAACGCATAACGCATAACGCATAACGCATAACGCATAACGCATAACGCATAACGCATAACGCATAACGCATAACGCATAACGCATAACGCATAACGCATAACGCATAACGCACAACGCATATCGCATAACGCATAACGCATAACGCATAACGCATAACGCATAACGCATAACGCATAACGCACAACGCATATCGCATAACGTATAACGCAAAACGCATAACGCATAACGCATAACCCATAACGCATAACGCATGTCGGATCACTCATAACGCATAACGCATAACGCATAAAGCATAAAGCATAACGCATGACGCATAACGCATAGCGCATAACGCATAACGCATAACGCATAACGCATAACGCCTAACGGATCAGGCATAACGCACAACGCATAATGCATAACACATAACGCATAACGCATAACGCATAACGCATAACGCATAACGCATAACGCATAACGCATAACGCCTTACGGATCAGGCATAACGCATAACGCATAATGCATAACACATAACGCATAACGCATAACGCATAACGCATAACGCATAACGCATTACTCGTAACGCATAACGCATAACGCATAACGCATAGCGCATAACGGATCACGCATTACTCATAACGCATAACGCATAACGCACAAAGCATAACGCATAACGCATAACGCATAATGCACAACGCATAACGAATACAGCAAAACGCATAACGCTTAACGCATAACGGATCACGCATAACGCTTAACGCATAACGTATAACTCATAATGCATAACGCATATAGCATAACGCATACCGTATAACGCATAACACATAACGCATAACGCATAATGCACGACGCATAACGAATACAGCAAAACGCATAACGCTTAACGCATAACGGATCACGCATAACGCTTAACGCATAACGTATAACTCATAATGCATAACGCATAAAGCATAACGCATAACGCAAAACGCATAACGAATAACGCATAACGTATAACGCATAACGCATAACGCACAACGCAAACGTATAACGCAGAACGCATAATGCATAACGCATAACGCATAACGCATAACGCATGGCGCATAATGCAAAATGCATAACGCATAACGCATAACGCATAACGCATGACGCATAACGCATAACGCATAACGCATTACGCATAAAGCATAACGCATAACGCATAACGCATAACGCATAACGCATAACGCATAACGCATAACGCATAACGCATAACGCATTACGCATAACGCATAAAGTATAACACATAACGCATAACGCATAAAGTATAACACATAACGCATAACGCCTTACGCATAACGCATCACGCATAACGCATAACGCATGGCGCATAATGCAAAATGCATAACGCATAACTCATAACGCATGACGCATAACGCATAACGCATAACGCATTACGCATAAAGCATAACGCATAACGCATAACGCATAACGCATAACGCATAACGCATAACGCATAACGCATAACGCATAACGCATAACCCATAACGCATAAGACATAACGCATAACGTTAACGCATAACGCATAACGCCTAACGCATAACGGATCACGCATAACGCATAAAGCATAACGCATAAAGCATAACGCATAACGCATAACGCATAACGCATAACGCATAACGCATAGCGCAAAACGCATAACGCATAACGCATAACGCATAACGCATAACGCATAACGCATAACGCATAACGCATAACGCATAACGCATAACGCATAACGCATAACGCATAACGCATAACGCATAACGCATGACGGATCACGCATTACTCATAACGCATAACGCACAAAGCACAAAGCATAACGCATAACGCATAACGCATAACGCATAACGCATAACGCATAACGCATAACGCATGACGGATCACGCATTACTCATAACGCATAACGCATAACGCACAAAGCATTACGCATAACGCATAACGCATAATGCATTACGCATAACGCATAACGCATAAAGCATAACGCATAACGCATAACGCATAACGCATAACGCATAACGCATAACGCATAACTCATAACGCATAACGCATAACGCATTACTCATAACGCATAACGCATAACGCATAACGCATAGCGCATAACGGATCACGCATTACTCATAACGCATAACGCATAACGCACAAAGCATAACGCATAACGCATAACGCATAATGCATTACGCATAACGCATAACGCATAACGCATAACGCATAACGCATAACGCATAACGCATAACTCATAACGAATATCGCATAACGCATAACGCATAACGCATAACGCATAACGCATAATGCATAACGCATAAAGCATAACGCATAACGCATAACGCATGACGCATAATGCATAGCGCATAACGGATCACGCATTACTCATAACGCATAACGCATAACGCACAAAGCATAACGCATAACGCATAACGCATAATGCATTACGCATAACGCATAACGCATAACGCATAACGCATAACGCATAACTCATAACGAATATCGCATAACGCATAACGCATAACGCATAACGCATAATGCATAACGCATAAAGCATAACGCATAACGCATAACGCATGACGCATAACGCATAACGCATAACGCATAACGCATAACGCATAACGCATAACGCACAACGCAAACGTATAACGCACAACGCATAATGCATAACGCATCACGCATAACGCATAACGCATGGCGCATAATGCAAAATGCATAACGCATAACGCATAACGCATAACGCATGACGCATAACGCATAACGCATAACGCATAACGCATAACGCATAACGCATAACGCATAAAGCATAACGCATAACGCATAACGCATAACGCATAACGCATAACGCATAACGCATAACGCATAACGCATAACGCATAACGCATAACGCATTACGCATAACGCATAAAGTATAACACATAACGCATAACGCATAAAGTATAAGACATAACGCATAACGCATAACGCATAAAGCATAACGCATAAAGCATAACGCATAACGCATAACGCATAAAGCATAACGCATAACGCATAACGCATATCGCATAACGCATAACGCATAACCCATAACGAATAACGCATAAAGCATAATGCATAACGCATAACGCATAACGCATAACGCATAACGCATATCGCATAACGCATAACGCATAACGTATAACGCATAACGCATACCGTATAACGCAATAACGCATAATTCATAACGCAAACGTATAACGCACAACGCATAACGCATAACGAACAACGGATAACGCATAACGCATAACGCATAACGCATAACGAATACCGCAAAACGTATATCGCCTAACACATAACGGATCACGCATAACGCATAACCCATAACGTATAACGCATAACGCATAACGCATAACGTATAACGCATAACGCATACCGTATAACGCATAACGCATAATGCATAACGCAAACGTATAACGCACAACGCATAACGCATAACGAACAACGGATAACGCATAACGCATAACGCATAACGCATAACGAATACCGCAAAACGTATATCGCCTAACACATAACGGATCACGCATAACGCATAACCCATAACGTATAACGCATAACGCATAACGCATAACGCATAACGCATAACGCATAACGCATAACGCATAACGCATAACGCATAACGCATAACGCATAACGCATAACGCATAGCGCAAAACGCATAACGCATAACGCATAACGCATAACGCATAACGCATAACGCATAACGCATAACGCATAACGCAGAACGCAGAACGCATAACGCATAACGCATGACGGATCACGCATTACTCATAACGCATAAGGCATAACGCACAAAGCACAAAGCATAACGCATAACGCATAACGCATAACGCATAACGCATAACGCATAACGCATGACGGATCACGCACTACTCATAACGCATAACGCATAACGCACAAAGCATAACGCATAACGCATAACGCATAATGCATTACGCATAACGCATAACGCATAAAGCATAACGCATAACGCATAACGCATAACGCATAACGCATAACGCATAACGCATAACTCATAACGCATAACGCATAACGCATAACGCATAACGCATTACTCATAACGCATAACGCATAACGCATAACGCATAACGCATAACTCATAACGAATATCGCATAACGCATAACGCATAACGCATAACGCAAAACGCATAATGCATAACGCATAAAGCATAACGCATAACGCATAACGCATCACGCATAACGCATAGCGCATAACGGATCACGCATTACTCATAACGCATAACGCATAACGCACAAAGCATAACGCATAACGCATAACGCATAATGCATTACGCATAACGCATAACGCATAACGCATAACGCATAACGCATAACTCATAACGAATATCGCATAACGCATAACGCATAACGCATAACGCATAACGCATAATGCATAACGCATAAAGCATAACGCATAACGCATAACGCATGACGCATAACGCATAACGCATAACGCATAACGCATAACGCATAACGCATAACGCACAACGCAAACGTATAACGCACAACGCATAATGCATAACGCATAACGCATAACGCATGGCGCATAATGCGAAATGCATAACGCATAACGCATAACGCATAACGCATAACGCATGACGCATAACGCATAACGCATAACGCATAACGCATAACGCATAACGCATAACGCATTACGCATAACGCATAACGCATAACGCATAACGCATAACGCATAACGCATTACGCATAACGCATAAAGTATAACACATAACGCATAACGCATAAAGTATAACACATAACGCATAACGCATTACGCATAACGCATCACGCATAACGCATAACGCATAACGCATAACGCATATCGCATAAAACATAACGCATAAAGCATAACGTACAACGTATAACGCATAACGCATAACGCGTAACGCATAACGCATAACGCATAATGCATAACGTATATCGCATAACACATAACGCATAACCCATAACGCATAACGCATAAGACATAACGCATGACGTTAACGCATAACGCATAACGCCTAACGCATAACGGATCACGCAAACGCATAAAGCATAACGCATAAAGCATAACGCATAACGCATAACGCATAAAGCATAACGCATAACGCATAACGCATAACGCATTTCGCATAACGCATAACGCATAACCCATAACGAATAACGCAAAAAAGCATAATGCATAACGCATAACGCATAACGCATAACGCATATCGCATAACGCATAACACATAACGTATAACGCATAACGCATACCGTATAACGCATAACGCATAATGCATAACGCAAACGTATAACGCACAACGCATAACGCATAACGAACAACGGATAACGCATAACGCATAACGCATAACGCATAACGAATACCGCAAAACGTATATCGCCTAACACATAACGGATCACGCATAACGCATAACCCATAACGTATAACGCATAACGCATAACGCATAACGCATAACGCATAACGCATAACGCATAACGCATAACGCATAACGCATAACGCATAACGCATAACGCATAACGCATAACGCATAACGCATAACGCATATCGCATAACGCATAACGCATAACGTATAACGCATAACGCATTTCGCATAACGCATAACGCATAACCCATAACGAATAACGCATAAAGCATAATGCATAACGCATAACGCATAACGCATAACGCATATCGCATAACGCATAACGCATAACGTATAACGCATAACGCATACCGTATAACGCATAACGCATAATGCATAACGCAAACGTATAACGCACAACGCATAACGCATAACGAACAACGGATAACGCATAACGCATAACGCATAACGAAAACCGCAAAACGTATATCGCCTAACACATAACGCATAACGCATAAAGTATAACACATAACGCATAACGCATTACGCATAACGCATCACGCATAACGCATAACGCATAACGCATAACGCATAACGCATAACGCATAACGCATAACGCATAAAGCATAACGCATAACGCATAACGGATAAAGCATAATGCATAACGCATAACGCATAACTTATAACTCATTACTCATAACGAATAACGCATAACGCATAACGCATAACGGATAACGCATATCGCATAACGCATAACGCATAATGCATAACGCATAAAGCATAACGCATAACGCATAACGCATAACCCCTAACGCATAACGCATAACGTATAACTCATAACGCATAACGCATAACGCATAACGCATAAAGCATAACGCATAACGCATAACGCATAACGCATAACGCATAACTCATAACGAATATCGCATAACGCATAACGCATAACGCATAACGCATAACGCATAATGCATAACGCATAAAGCATAACGCATAACGCATAACGCATCACGCATAACGCATAGCGCATAACGGATCACGCATTACTCATAACGCATAACGCATAACGCACAAAGCATAACGCATAACGCATAACGCATAATGCATTACGCATAACGCATAACGCATAACGCATAACGCATAACTCATAACGAATATCGCATAACGCATAACGCATAACGCATAACGCATAACGCATAATGCATAACGCATAAAGCATAACGCATAACGCATAACGCATGACGCATAACGCATAACGCATAACGCATAACGCATAACGCATAACGCATAACGCACAACGCAAACGTATAACGCACAACGCATAATGCATAACGCATAACGCATAACGCATAACGCATGGCGCATAATGCGAAATGCATAACGCATAACGCATAACGCATAACGCATGACGCATAACGCATAACGCATAACGCATAACGCATAACGCATAACGCATAACGCATAACGCATTACGCATAACGCATAACGCATAACGCATAACGCATAACGCATAACGCATTACGCATAACGCATAAAGTATAACACATAACGCATAACGCATAAAGTATAACACATAACGCATAACGCATTACGCATAACGCATCACGCATAACGCATAACGCATAACGCATAACGCATATCGCATAAAACATAACGCATAAAGCATAACGTACAACGTATAACGCATAACGCATAACGCATAACGCATAACGCATAACGCATAACGCATAATGCATAACGTATATCGCATAACACATAACGCATAACCCATAACGCATAACGCATAAGACATAACGCATGACGTTAACGCATAACGCATAACGCCTAACGCATAACGGATCACGCAAACGCATAAAGCATAACGCATAAAGCATAACGCATAACGCATAACGCATAAAGCATAACGCATAACGCATAACGCATAACGCATTTCGCATAACGCATAACGCATAACCCATAACGAATAACGCATAAAGCATAATGCATAACGCATAACGCATAACGCATAACGCATATCGCATAACGCATAACACATAACGTATAACGCATAACGCATACCGTATAACGCATAACGCATAATGCATAACGCAAACGTATAACGCACAACGCATAACGCATAACGAACAACGGATAACGCATAACGCATAACGCATAACGCATAACGAATACCGCAAAACGTATATCGCCTAACACATAACGGATCACGCATAACGCATAACCCATAACGTATAACGCATAACGCATAACGCATAACGCATAACGCATAACGCATAACGCATAACGCATAACGCATAACGCATAACGCATAACGCATAACGCATAACGCATAACGCATAACGCATAACGCATATCGCATAACGCATAACGCATAACGTATAACGCATAACGCATTTCGCATAACGCATAACGCATAACCCATAACGAATAACGCATAAAGCATAATGCATAACGCATAACGCATAACGCATAACGCATATCGCATAACGCATAACGCATAACGTATAACGCATAACGCATACCGTATAACGCATAACGCATAATGCATAACGCAAACGTATAACGCACAACGCATAACGCATAACGAACAACGGATAACGCATAACGCATAACGCATAACGCATAACGAAAACCGCAAAACGTATATCGCCTAACACATAACGCATAACGCATAAAGTATAACACATAACGCATAACGCATTACGCATAACGCATCACGCATAACGCATAACGCATAACGCATAACGCATAACGCATAACGCATAACGCATAACGCATAACGCATAAAGCATAACGCATAACGCATAACGGATAAAGCATAATGCATAACGCATAACGCATAACTTATAACTCATTACTCATAACGAATAACGCATAACGCATAACGCATAACGGATAACGCATATCGCATAACGCATAACGCATAATGCATAACGCATAAAGCATAACGCATAACGCATAACGCATAACGCATAACGCATAACGCATTACGTATAACTCATAACGCATAACGCATAACGCATAACGCATAACGCCTAACGCATAACGCATAACGCATAACCCCTAACGCATAACGCATAACGCATAACGCATAACGTGTAACTAATAACGCACAACGCATAAAGCATAACGCATAACGCATAACGCATAACGCATAATGCATAACGCATAACGTATAACGCATGACGCATACCGTATAACGCATAACGCATAACTTAAACGTATAACGCACAACGCATAACGCATAACGATCAACGGATAACGCATAACGCATAACGCATAACGCATAACGAATACCGCAAAACGTATAACGCCTAACACATAACGGATCACGCATAACGGATAACGCATAACGTATAACACATAACGCATAACGCATAACGGATAACGCATATCGCATAACGCATAACACATAACGCATAACACATAATGCACAACGCATTACGAATACAGCAAAACGCATAACGCTTAATGCATAACGGATCACGCATAACGCATAACGCATAATGCATAACGCATAACGCATAACGCATAATGCATAACGCATAAAGCGTAACGCATAACGCATAACGCATAAAGCATAACACATAACGCATAACTCATAATGCACAACGCATAACGAATACAGCAAAACGCATAACGCTAACGCATAACGCATAACGCATAACGCATAATGCATAACGCATAGCGCATAACGCAAAACGCATAACGCATAACGCATAACGCATAACGCATAACGCATAACGCATAACGCATAAAGCATAACGCATAACGCATAACGCATAACGTATAACGTATAACGCATACCGCATTACGCATAACTTATAACTCATAACTCATAAGGAGTAACGCATAACGCATAACGCATAACGCATAACGCATAACGCATAAAGCATAACGCATAACGCATAACTTATAACTCATTACTCATAACGAATAACGCATAACGCATAACTTATAACTCATTACTCATAACGCATAACGCATAACGCATAACAAATAACGCATAACGGATAAAGCATAATGCATAACGCATAACGCATAACGCATTACGCATAACTTATAACTCATCACTCATAAGGAGTAACGCATAACGCATAAAGCATAACGCATGTCGGATCACGCATAACGCATAACGCATAACGCATAACGCATAACGCATAACGCATAACGAATATCGCATAAAGCATAACGCATAACGCATAACGCATAAAGCATAACGCATAACGCATAACGCATAACGCATTACGCATAACGCATAACTTATAACTCATTACTCATAATGAATAACGCATAACGCATAACGCATAACGCATAACGCATAACGCATAACGCATAACGCATAACGCATAACGCATAAAGCATAACGCATAACGCATAACGGATAAAGCATAATGCATAACGCATAACGCATAACGCATTACGCATAACTTATAACTCATAACTCATAACGAATAACACATAACGCACAACGCATAACGCATAATGCACAACGCATAACGAATACCGCAAAACGCATAACGCATAACGCATAACGCTTAACGCATAACGCATAACGCATAACTCATAACGCATAACGCACAACGCATAACGCATACAGCATAAATCATAGCGCATAACGAATACCGCATAACGTATATCGCCTAACACATAACGGATCACGCATAACGCATAACGCATAACGTATAACGCATAACGCATAACGCATAACACATAACGCATAACGCATAATGCTCAACGCATAACGAATACAGCAAAACGCATAACGCTTAACGCATAACGCATCACGCATAACGCATAACGCATAATGCATAACGCATAACGCATAACGCATAATGCATAACGGATAAAGCGTAACGCATAACGCATAACGCATAACGCATAAAGCATAACGCATAACGCATAACGCATAAAGCATAACGCATAACGCATAACGCATTACGCATAACTTATAACTCATAACTCATAAGGAGTAACGCATATCGCATAAAGCATAACGCATAACGCATAACGCGTAACGCATAACGCATAACGCACAACGCATAACGCATAACGCATAACGTATAACTTATAACGCATAACGCATAAAGCATAACGCATAACGCATAACGCATAACGCATAACGCAAACGCATAACGCATAACGCATACCCTATAACGCATAACGCATAACGCATAACGCAAACGTATAACGCACAACGCATAACGCATAACGCATAACGCATAACGCATAACGCAAAACGCATAACGTTAACGCATAACCCATAACGCATAAGGCTTGATGCATGACGCATATCGCATATCGCATAAGGCTTGATGCATGACGCATATCGCACAACGCATAAGGCATAACGCATAATACATAACGTATAACGCATTATGCATAACGCATAACGCATAATGCATAACGCATAACGCATAACGCAAAACGCATAACGTTAACGCATAACCCATAACGCATAAGGCTTGATGCATGACGCATATCGCATATCGCATAAGGCTTGATGCATGACGCATATCGCACAACGCATAAGGCATAACGCATAATACATAACGTATAACGCATTATGCATAACGCATAACGCATAATGCATACCGCATAAGGCATAACGCATTACGCATAACTTATAACTCATAACTCATAACGAATAACGCATAACGCAAAGTGAATAACGCATAAAGCATAACGCATAACCCATAACCCTTAAGGCATAACGCATAACGCAAAATGCACAACGCTTAACGAATACCGCAAATCGCATAACGCCTAACGCATATCGGATCACGCATGACGCATAAAGCATAACGCATAACGAATAACGCATAACGCATAACGCATAACTCATATCGCATAACGCATAAATCATAACCCATAACGCACAACGCATAACGCATAATGCACAACGCATAACGAATACCGCAAAACGCATAAGGCATAACGCATAACGCATAACGCATAACTCATAACGCATAACGCATAACGCATAACGCACACCGTATAACGCATAACGCATAACGCATAACGCATAAAGCATAACGCATAACGCATAACGCATAACGCATAACGGATCACGCATAAAGCATAACGCATAACGCATAACGCATAACGCATAACGCATACCGCATAACGCATAACGGATAAAGCATAATGCATAACGCATAACGCATAACGCATTACGCATAACATATAACTCAGAACTCATAACGAATAACGCATAACGCAAAATGCATACTGCATGTCGGATCACGCATAACGCATAACGCATAACGCATAAAGCATAACGCATAACGCATAACGCATAACGCATAACGGATCACGCATAACGCATAACGCATAACGCATAACGCATAACGCATATCGCATAACGCATAACGCATAACGCATAACGCATAACGCATAACGCATAACGCATAAAGCATAACGCATTACGCATAACTTATAACTCATAACTCATAAGGAGTAACGCATAACGCATAAAGCATAACGCATAACGCATAACGCATAACGCATAACGCATAACGCATAACGCATAACGCATAACGCATAACGCATAACGCATAACGCATAAGGCATAACGCATAACGCATAACGGATCACGCATAACGCATAACGCATAACGCATAACGCATAACGCATAACGCATAACGCATAACGGATAACGCATAACGGATAACACATAACGCATAACGCATAACGCATAACGGATAACACATAACGCATAACGCATAACGTATAACGCATAACGCATAACGCATAACGCATAACACATAACGCATAACCCATAACGCATAACGCATAACGCATAACGCTTAACGCATGACCCATAGCTCATAACGCATTACGCGTAACGCATAACGCAAAGCGGATAACGCACAACGCATAACACATAACGCATAACGCATAACGCATAACGCATAACGCATAACGCATAACGCATAACGCATAACGCATAACGCATAACGCATAACGCATAACGCATAACGCATAACGCATAACGCATAACGCATAACGCCTAACGCATAACCCATAACGCATAACGCATAACGCATAACGCATAACGCATAACGGATCACGCATAACGCATAACGCATAACGCATATCGCATAACGCATAACGCATAATGCATAATGCATAACGCATAAAGCATAACGCATAACGCATAACGCATAACCCCTAACGCATAACGCATAACGTATAACTCATAACGCATAACGCATAACGCATAACGCATAACGCCTAACGCATAACGCATAACGCATAACCCCTAACGCATAACGCATAACGCATAACGCATAACGTGTAACTAATAACGCACAACGCATAAAGCATAACGCATAACGCATAACGCATAACGCATAACGCATAACGCATAACGCATAACGCATGACGCATACCGCATAACGCATAACGCATAACTTAAACGTATAACGCACAACGCATAACGCATAACGATCAACGGATAACGCATAACGCATAACGCATAACGCATAACGAATACCGCAAAACGTATATCGCCTAACACATAACGGATCACGCATAACGGATAACGCATAACGCATAACACATAACGCATAACGCATAACGGATAACGCATATCGCATAACGCATAACACATAACGCATAACACATAATGCACAACGCATTACGAATACAGCAAAACGCATAACGCTTAATGCATAACGGATCACGCATAACGCATAACGCATAATGCATAACGCATAACGCATAACGCATAATGCATAACGCATAAAGCGTAACGCATAACGCATAACGCATAAAGCATAACACATAACGCATAACTCATAATGCACAACGCATAACGAATACAGCAAAACGCATAACGCTAACGCATAACGCATAACGCATAACGCATAATGCATAACGCATAGCGCATAACGCATAACGCATAACGCATAACGCATAACGCATAACGCATAACGCATAACGCATAACGCATAAAGCATAACGCATAACGCATAACGCATAACGTATAACGTATAACGCATACCGCATTACGCATAACTTATAACTCATAACTCATAAGGAGTAACGCATAACGCATAAAGCATAACGCATAACGCATAACGCATAAAGCATAACGCATAACGCATAACTTATAACTCATTACTCATAACGAATAACGCATAACGCATAACTTATAACTCATTACTCATAACGCATAACGCATAACGCATAACAAATAACGCATAACGGATAAAGCATAATGCATAACGCATAACGCATAACGCATAACGCATTACGCATAACTTATAACTCATAACTCATAAGGAGTAACGCATAACGCATAAAGCATAACGCATGTCGGATCACGCATAACGCATAACGCATAACGCATAACGCATAACGCATAACGCATAACGAATATCGCATAAAGCATAACGCATAACGCATAACGCATAAAGCATAACGCATAACGCATAACGCATAACGCATTACGCATAACGCATAACTTATAACTCATTACTCATAATGAATAACGCATAACGCATAACGCATAACGCATAACGCATAACGCATAACGCATAACGCATAACGCATAACGCATAACGCATAACGCATAAAGCATAACGCATAACGCATAACGGATAAAGCATAATGCATAACGCATAACGCATAACGCATTACGCATAACTTATAACTCATAACTCATAACGAATAACACATAACGCACAACGCATAACGCATAATGCACAACGCATAACGAATACCGCAAAACGCATAACGCATAACGCATAACGCTTAACGCATAACGCATAACGCATAACTCATAACGCATAACGCACAACGCATAACGCATACAGCATAAATCATAGCGCATAACGAATACCGCAAAACGTATATCGCCTAACACATAACGGATCACGCATAACGCATAACGCATAACGTATAACGCATAACGCATAACGCATAACACATAACGCATAACGCATAATGCTCAACGCATAACGAATACAGCAAAACGCATAACGCTTAACGCATAACGCATCACGCATAACGCATAACGCATAATGCATAACGCATAACGCATAACGCATAATGCATAACGGATAAAGCGTAACGCATAACGCATAACGCATAACGCATAAAGCATAACGCATAACGCATAACGCATAAAGCATAACGCATAACGCATAACGCATTACGCATAACTTATAACTCATAACTCATAAGGAGTAACGCATATCGCATAAAGCATAACGCATAACGCATAACGCGTAACGCATAACGCATAACGCACAACGCATAACGCATAACGCATAACGTATAACTTATAACGCATAACGCATAAAGCATAACGCATAACGCATAACGCATAACGCATAACGCATAACGCAAACGCATAACGCATAACGCATACCCTATAACGCATAACGCATAACGCATAACGCAAACGTATAACGCACAACGCATAACGCATAACGCATAACGCATTACGCATAACTTATAACTCATAACTCATAAGGAGTAACGCATATCGCATAAAGCATAACGCATAACGCATAACGCGTAACGCATAACGCATAACGCACAACGCATAACGCATAACGCATAACGTATAACTTATAACGCATAACGCATTTCGCATAACGCATAACGCATAACCCATAACGAATAACGCATAAAGCATAATGCATAACGCATAACGCATAACGCATAACGCATATCGCATAACGCATAACACATAACGTATAACGCATAACGCATACCGTATAACGCATAACGCATAATGCATAACGCAAACGTATAACGCACAACGCATAACGCATAACGAACAACGGATAACGCATAACGCATAACGCATAACGCATAACGAATACCGCAAAACGTATATCGCCTAACACATAACGGATCACGCATAACGCATAACCCATAACGTATAACGCATAACGCATAACGCATAACGCATAACGCATAACGCATAACGCATAACGCATAACGCATAACGCATAACGCATAACGCATAACGCATAACGCATAACGCATAACGCATAACGCATAACGCATATCGCATAACGCATAACGCATAACGTATAACGCATAACGCATTTCGCATAACGCATAACGCATAACCCATAACGAATAACGCATAAAGCATAATGCATAACGCATAACGCATAACGCATAACGCATATCGCATAACGCATAACGCATAACGTATAACGCATAACGCATACCGTATAACGCATAACGCATAATGCATAACGCAAACGTATAACGCACAACGCATAACGCATAACGAACAACGGATAACGCATAACGCATAACGCATAACGCATAACGAAAACCGCAAAACGTATATCGCCTAACACATAACGCATAACGCATAAAGTATAACACATAACGCATAACGCATTACGCATAACGCATCACGCATAACGCATAACGCATAACGCATAACGCATAACGCATAACGCATAACGCATAACGCATAACGCATAAAGCATAACGCATAACGCATAACGGATAAAGCATAATGCATAACGCATAACGCATAACTTATAACTCATTACTCATAACGAATAACGCATAACGCATAACGCATAACGGATAACGCATATCGCATAACGCATAACGCATAATGCATAACGCATAAAGCATAACGCATAACGCATAACGCATAACCCCTAACGCATAACGCATAACGTATAACTCATAACGCATAACGCATAACGCATAACGCATAACGCATAACGCATAACGCATAACGCATAACCCCTAACGCATAACGCATAACGCATAACGCATAACGTGTAACTAATAACGCACAACGCATAAAGCATAACGCATAACGCATAACGCATATCGCATAACGCATAACGCATAACGTATAACGCATGACGCATACCGTATAACGCATAACGCATAACTTAAACGTATAACGCACAACGCATAACGCATAACGATCAACGGATAACGCATAACGCATAACGCATAACGCATAACGAATACCGCAAAACGTATATCGCCTAACACATAACGGATCACGCATAACGGATAACGCATAACGTATAACACATAACGCATAACGCATAACGGATAACGCATATCGCATAACGCATAACACATAACGCATAACACATAATGCACAACGCATTACGAATACAGCAAAACGCATAACGCTTAATGCATAACGCATCACGCATAACGCATAACGCATAATGCATAACGCATAACGCATAACGCATAATGCATAACGCATAAAGCGTAACGCATAACGCATAACGCATAAAGCATAACACATAACGCATAACTCATAATGCACAACGCATAACGAATACAGCAAAACGCATAACGCTAACGCATAACGCATAACGCATAACGCATAATGCATAACGCATAGCGCATAACGCAAAACGCATAACGCATAACGCATAACGCATAACGCATAACGCATAACGCATAACGCATAAAGCATAACGCATAACGCATAACGCATAACGTATAACGTATAACGCATACCGCATTACGCATAACTTATAACTCATAACTCATAAGGAGTAACGCATAACGCATAAAGCATAACGCATAACGCATAACGCATAAAGCATAACGCATAACGCATAACTTATAACTCATTACTCATAACGAATAACGCATAACGCATAACTTATAACTCATTACTCATAACGCATAACGCATAACGCATAACAAATAACGCATAACGGATAAAGCATAATGCATAACGCATAACGCATAACGCATTACGCATAACTTATAACTCATCACTCATAAGGAGTAACGCATAACGCATAAAGCATAACGCATGTCGGATCACGCATAACGCATAACGCATAACGCATAACGCATAACGCATAACGCATAACGAATATCGCATAAAGCATAACGCATAACGCATAACGCATAAAGCATAACGCATAACGCATAACGCATAACGCATAACGCATAACGCATAACTTATAACTCATTACTCATAATGAATAACGCATAACGCATAACGCATAACGCATAACGCATAACGCATAACGCATAACGCATAACGCATAACGCATAAAGCATAACGCATAACGCATAACGGATAAAGCATAATGCATAACGCATAACGCATAACGCATTACGCATAACTTATAACTCATAACTCATAACGAATAACACATAACGCACAACGCATAACGCATAATGCACAACGCATAACGAATACCGCAAAACGCATAACGCATAACGCATAACGCTTAACGCATAACGCTTAACGCATAACGCATAACGCATAACTCATAACGCATAACGCACAACGCATAACGCATACAGCATAAATCATAGCGCATAACGAATACCGCAAAACGTATATCGCCTAACACATAACGGATCACGCATAACGCATAACGCATAACGTATAACGCATAACGCATAACGCATAACACATAACGCATAACGCATAATGCTCAACGCATAACGAATACAGCAAAACGCATAACGCTTAACGCATAACGCATCACGCATAACGCATAACGCATAACGCATAAAGCATAACGCATAACGCATAACGCATTACGCATAACTTATAACTCATAACTCATAAGGAGTAACGCATATCGCATAAAGCATAACGCATAACGCATAACGCGTAACGCATAACGCATAACGCACAACGCATAACGCATAACGCATAACGTATAACTTATAACGCATAACGCATAAAGCATAACGCATAACGCATAACGCATAACGCATAACGCAAACGCATAACGCATAACGCATACCCTATAACGCATAACGCATAACGCATAACGCAAACGTATAACGCACAACGCATAACGCATAACGCATAACGCATAACGCATAACGCAAAACGCATAACGTTAACGCATAACCCATAACGCATAAGGCTTGATGCATGACGCATATCGCATATCGCATAAGGCTTGATGCATGACGCATATCGCACAACGCATAAGGCATAACGCATAATACATAACGTATAACGCATTATGCATAACGCATAACGCATAATGCATAACGCATAACGCATAACGCAAAACGCATAACGTTAACGCATAACCCATAACGCATAAGGCTTGATGCATGACGCATATCGCATATCGCATAAGGCTTGATGCATGACGCATATCGCACAACGCATAAGGCATAACGCATAATACATAACGTATAACGCATTATGCATAACGCATAACGCATAATGCATACCGCATAAGGCATAACGCATTACGCATAACTTATAACTCATAACTCATAACGAATAACGCATAACGCAAAGTGAATAACGCATAAAGCATAACGCATAACCCATAACCCTTAACGCATAACGCATAACGCATAATGCACAACGCTTAACGAATACCGCAAATCGCATAACGCCTAACGCATATCGGATCACGCATGACGCATAAAGCATAACGCATAACGAATAACGCATAACGCATAACGCATAACTCATATCGCATAACGCATAAATCATAACCCATAACGCACAACGCATAACGCATAATGCACAACGCATAACGAATACCGCAAAACGCATAAGGCATAACGCATAACGCATAACGCATAACTCATAACGCATAACGCATAACGCATAACGCACACCGTATAACGCATAACGCATAACGCATAACGCATAAAGCATAACGCATAACGCATAACGCATAACGCATAACGGATCACGCATAAAGCATAACGCATAACGCATAACGCATAACGCATAACGCATACCGCATAACGCATAACGGATAAAGCATAATGCATAACGCATAACGCATAACGCATTACGCATAACATATAACTCAGAACTCATAACGAATAACGCATAACGCAAAATGCATACTGCATGTCGGATCACGCATAACGCATAACGCATAACGCATAAAGCATAACGCATAACGCATAACGCATAACGCATAACGGATCACGCATAACGCATAACGCATAACGCATAACGCATAACGCATATCGCATAACGCATAACGCATAACGCATAACGCATAACGCATAACGCATAACGCATAAAGCATAACGCATTACGCATAACTTATAACTCATAACTCATAAGGAGTAACGCATAACGCATAAAGCATAACGCATAACGCATAACGCATAACGCATAACGCATAACGCATAACGCATAACGCATAACGCATAACGCATAACGCATAACGCATAAGGCATAACGCATAACGCATAACGGATCACGCATAACGCATAACGCATAACGCATAACGCATAACGCATAACGCATAACGCATAACGCATAACGGATAACGCATAACGGATAACACATAACGCATAACGCATAACGCATAACGGATAACACATAACGCATAACGCATAACGTATAACGCATAACGCATAACGCATAACGCATAACACATAACGCATAACCCATAACGCATAACGCATAACGCATAACGCTTAACGCATGACCCATAGCTCATAACGCATTACGCGTAACGCATAACGCAAAGCGGATAACGCACAACGCATAACACATAACGCATAACGCATAACGCATAACGCATAACGCATAACGCATAACGCATAACGCATAACGCATAACGCATAACGCATAACGCATAACGCATAACGCATAACGCATAACGCATAACGCATAACGCATAACGCATAACGCCTAACGCATAACCCATAACGCATAACGCATAACGCATAACGCATAACGCATAACGGATCACGCATAACGCATAACGCATAACGCATATCGCATAACGCATAACGCATAATGCATAATGCATAACGCATAAAGCATAACGCATAACGCATAACGCATAACCCCTAACGCATAACGCATAACGTATAACTCATAACGCATAACGCATAACGCATAACGCATAACGCCTAACGCATAACGCATAACGCATAACCCCTAACGCATAACGCATAACGCATAACGCATAACGTGTAACTAATAACGCACAACGCATAAAGCATAACGCATAACGCATAACGCATATCGCATAACGCATAAAGCACAACGCATAACGAATAACGCATACCGTATAACGCATAACGCATAACTTAAACGTATAACGCACAACGCATAACGCATAACGATCAACGGATAACGCATAACGCATAACGCATAACGCATAACGAATACCGCAAAACGTATATCGCCTAACACATAACGGATCACGCATAACGGATAACGCATAACGTATAACACATAACGCATAACGCATAACGGATAACGCATATCGCATAACGCATAACACATAACGCATAACACATAATGCACAACGCATTACGAATACAGCAAAACGCATAACGCTTAATGCATAACGGATCACGCATAACGCATAACGCATAATGCATAACGCATAACGCATAACGCATAATGCATAACGCATAAAGCGTAACGCATAACGCATAACGCATAAAGCATAACACATAACGCATAACTCATAATGCACAACGCATAACGAATACAGCAAAACGCATAACGCTAACGCATAACGCATAACGCATAACGCATAACGCATAATGCATAACGCATAGCGCATAACGCATAACGCATAACGCATAACGCATAACGCATAACGCATAACGCATAACGCATAACGCATAAAGCATAACGCATAACGCATAACGCATAACGTATAACGTATAACGCATACCGCATTACGCATAACTTATAACTCATAACTCATAAGGAGTAACGCATAACGCATAAAGCATAACGCATAACGCATAACGCATAAAGCATAACGCATAACGCATAACTTATAACTCATTACTCATAACGAATAACGCATAACGCATAACTTATAACTCATTACTCATAACGCATAACGCATAACGCATAACAAATAACGCATAACGGATAAAGCATAATGCATAACGCATAACGCATAACGCATAACGCATTACGCATAACTTATAACTCATCACTCATAAGGAGTAACGCATAACGCATAAAGCATAACGCATGTCGGATCACGCATAACGCATAACGCATAACGCATAACGCATAACGCATAACGCATAACGAATATCGCATAAAGCATAACGCATAACGCATAACGCATAAAGCATAACGCATAACGCATAACGCATAACGCATAACGCATAACGCATAACTTATAACTCATTACTCATAATGAATAACGCATAACGCATAACGCATAACGCATAACGCATAACGCATAACGCATAACGCATAACGCATAACGCATAACGCATAACGCATAAAGCATAACGCATAACGCATAACGGATAAAGCATAATGCATAACGCATAACGCATAACGCATTACGCATAACTTATAACTCATAACTCATAACGAATAACACATAACGCACAACGCATAACGCATAATGCACAACGCATAACGAATACCGCAAAACGCATAACGCATAACGCATAACGCTTAACGCATAACGCATAACGCATAACTCATAACGCATAACGCATAACGCATAACGCATACAGCATAAATCATAGCGCATAACGAATACCGCAAAACGTATATCGCCTAACACATAACGGATCACGCATAACGCATAACGCATAACGCATAACGCATAACGCATAACGCATAACACATAACGCATAACGCATAATGCTCAACGCATAACGAATACAGCAAAACGCATAACGCTTAACGCATAACGCATCACGCATAACGCATAACGCATAATGCATAACGCATAACGCATAACGCATAATGCATAACGGATAAAGCGTAACGCATAACGCATAACGCATAACGCATAAAGCATAACGCATAACGCATAACGCATAAAGCATAACGCATAACGCATAACGCATTACGCATAACTTATAACTCATAACTCATAAGGAGTAACGCATATTGCATAAAGCATAACGCATAACGCATAACGCGTAACGCATAACGCATAACGCACAACGCATAACGCATAACGCATAACGTATAACTTATAACGCATAACGCATAAAGCATAACGCATAACGCATAACGCATAACGCATAACGCAAACGCATAACGCATAACGCATACCCTATAACGCATAACGCATAACGCATAACGCAAACGTATAACGCACAACGCATAACGCATAACGCATAACGCATAACGCATAACGCAAAACGCATAACGTTAACGCATAACCCATAACGCATAAGGCTTGATGCATGACGCATATCGCATATCGCATAAGGCTTGATGCATGACGCATATCGCACAACGCATAAGGCATAACGCATAATACATAACGTATAACGCATTATGCATAACGCATAACGCATAATGCATAACGCATAACGCATAACGCAAAACGCATAACGTTAACGCATAACCCATAACGCATAAGGCTTGATGCATGACGCATATCGCATATCGCATAAGGCTTGATGCATGACGCATATCGCACAACGCATAAGGCATAACGCATAATACATAACGTATAACGCATTATGCATAACGCATAACGCATAATGCATACCGCATAAGGCATAACGCATTACGCATAACTTATAACTCATAACTCATAACGAATAACGCATAACGCAAAGTGAATAACGCATAAAGCATAACGCATAACCCATAACCCTTAACGCATAACGCATAACGCATAATGCACAACGCTTAACGAATACCGCAAATCGCATACCGCCTAACGCATATCGGATCACGCATGACGCATAAAGCATAACGCATAACGCATAACGCATAACGCATAACGCATAACTCATATCGCATAACGCATAAATCATAACCCATAACGCACAACGCATAACGCATAATGCACAACGCATAACGAATACCGCAAAACGCATAAGGCATAACGCATAACGCATAACGCATAACTCATAACGCATAACGCATAACGCATAACGCACACCGTATAACGCATAACGCATAACGCATAACGCATAAAGCATAACGCATAACGCATAACGCATAACGCATAACGGATCACGCATAAAGCATAACGCATAACGCATAACGCATAACGCATAACGCATACCGCATTACGCATAACGGATAAAGCATAATGCATAACGCATAACGCATAACGCATTACGCATAACATATAACTCAGAACTCATAACGAATAACGCATAACGCAAAATGCATACTGCATGTCGGATCACGCATAACGCATAACGCATAACGCATAAAGCATAACGCATAACGCATAACGCATAACGCATAACGGATCACGCATAACGCATAACGCATAACGCATAACGCATAACGCATATCGCATAACGCATAACGCATAACGCATAACGCATAACGCATAACTCATAACGCATAACGCATAACGCATAACGCATAACGCACACCGTATAACGCATAACGCATAACGCATAACGCATAAAGCATAACGCATAACGCATAACGCATAACGCATAACGGATCACGCATAAAGCATAACGCATAACGCATAACGCATAACGCATAAAGCATACCGCATTACGCATAACGGATAAAGCATAATGCATAACGCATAACGCATAACGCATTACGCATAACATATAACTCAGAACTCATAACGAATAACGCATAACGCAAAATGCATACTGCATGTCGGATCACGCGTAACGCATAACGCATAACGCATAAAGCATAACGCATAACGCATAACGCATAACGCATAACGGATCACGCATAACGCATAACGCATAACGCATAACGCATAACGCATATCGCATAACGCATAACGCATAACGCATAACGCATAACGCATAACGCATAACGCATAAAGCATAACGCATTACGCATAACTTATAACTCATAACTCATAAGGAGTAACGCATAACGCATAAAGCATAACGCATAACGCATAACGCATAACGCGTAACGCATAACGCATAACGCATAACGCATAACGCATAACGCATAACGCATAACGGATCACGCATAACGCATAACGCATAACGCATAACGCATAACGCATAACGCATAACGCATAACGCATAACGGATAAAGCATAACGGATAACACATAACGCATAACGCATAACGCATAACGGATAACACATAACGCATAACGCATAACGTATAACGCATAACGCATAACGCATAACGCATAACGCATAACACATAACGCATAACCCATAACGCATAACGCATAACGCATAACGCTTAACGCATGACCCATAGCTCATAACGCATTACGCGTAACGCATAACGCAAAGCGGATAACGCACAACGCATAACACATAACGCATAACGCATAACGCATAACGCATAACGCATAACGCATAACGCATAACGCATAACGCATAACGCATAACGCATAACGCATAACGCATAACGCATAACGCATAACGCATAACGCTTAACGCATGACCCGTAGCTCATAACGCATTACGCGTAACGCATAACGCAAAGCGGATAACGCACAACGCATAACACATAACGCATAACGCATAACGCATAACGCATAACGCATAACGCATAACGCATAACGCATAACGCATAACGCATAACGCATAACGCATAACGCATAACGCATAACGCATAACGCATAACGCATAACGCATAACGCATAACGCATAACGCATAACGCATAACGCATAACGCATAACGCATAACGTATAACGCATAACGCATAACGCATAGGGCATAACGCATAACGCATAACGCATAACGCAGAACGCATAACGCATTACGCATAACGCATAACGCATAACGCATAACGCATAACGCATAACGCATAACGCATACCGTATAACGCATAGCGCATAACGCATAACGCATAACGCATAACGCAGAACGCATAACGCATAACGCATAACGCATAACGCATAACGCATAACGCATAACGCATAACGCATAAAGCATAACGCATAACGCATAACGGATAAAGCATAATGCATAACGCATAACGCATAACGCATTACGCATAACTTATAACTCATAACTCATAAGGAGTAACGCATAACGCATAAAGCATAACGCATGACGCATAACGCATAAAGCATAACGCATAACGCATAACGCATAACGCATAACGCATAACGCATAACGCATAACGCATAACGCATAACGCATAACGCATAACGCATAACGCCTAACGCATAACCCATAACGCATAACGCATAACGCATAACGCATAACGCATAACGCATAACGCATAACGCATAACGCATAACGCATAACGCATAACGCATAACGCATAACGCATAACGCATAACGCATAACGCATAACGCATAACGCATAACGCATAACGCATAACGCATAACGCATAACGCATAACGCATAACGCATAACGCATAACGCATAACGCATAACGCATAACGCAAATCGCAAAACGCATAACGCATGACGGATCACGCATTACTCATAACGCATAACGGATGACGCATACCGCATAACGCATAACGCATAACGCATAACGCTTAACGCATGACCCATAGCGCATAACGCATTACGCGTAACGCATAACGCATAACGCATAAAGCATAACGCATAACGGATCACTTATTACTCATAACCCATAACGCATAACGCATAACGCATAGCGCATAACGCATAACACATAACGGATCACGCATTACTCATAACGCATAACGCATAACGCATAACGCAAATCGCACAACGCATAACACATAACGCATAACGCATAACGCATAACGCATAACGCATAACGCATAACGCATAGCGCATAACGCATAACGCATAACGCATAACGCATAACGCATAACGCATAACGCATAACGCATAACGCATAACGCATAACGCAAAATGAATAACGCATAAAGCATAACGCATAACCCATAACCCTTAACGCATAACGCATAACGCATAATGCACAACGCTTAACGAATACCGCAAATCGCATAACGCCTAACGCATATCGGATCACGCATGACGCATAAAGCATAACGCATAACGCATAACGCATAACGCATAACGCATTTCGCATAACGCATAACGCATAACCCATAACGAATAACGCATAAAGCATAATGCATAACGCATAACGCATAACGCATAACGCATATCGCATAACGCATAACACATAACGTATAACGCATAACGCATACCGTATAACGCATAACGCATAACGCATAACGCATAACGCATAAAGCATAACGCATAACGCATAACGCATAACGCATTTCGCATAACGCATAACGCATAACCCATAACGAATAACGCATAAAGCATAATGCATAACGCATAACGCATAACGCATAACGCATAACGCATAACGCATAACGAATACCGCAAAACGTATATCGCCTAACACATAACGGATCACGCATAACGCATAACCCATAACGTATAACGCATAACGCATAACGCATAACGCATAACGCATAACGCATAACGCATAACGCATAACGCATAACGCATAACGCATAACGCATAACGCATAACGCATAACGCATATCGCATAACGCATACCGTATAACGCATAACGCATAATGCATAACGCAAACGTATAACGCACAACGCATAACGCATAACGAACAACGGATAACGCATAACGCATAACGCATAACGAATACCGCAAAACGCATAACGCATAACGCATAACGCATAACGCAAATCGCATAACGCATAACGCATAACGCATAACGCATAACGCATAACGTATAACGCACAACTCATAACGCATAACGCATAACGCAACACGCATAACGCATAGCGGATAACGCACAACGCATAACAGATAACGCATAACGCAAAACGCAATACGCATAACGCCTAACGCATAACGCATGACGGATCACGCATTACTCATAACGCATAACGGATGACGCATACCGCATAACGCATAACGCATAACGCATAACGCATAACGCATAACGCATAACGCATAACGCATAACGCATACCGCATAAGGCAAAACGCATAATGCCTAGCGGATAACGCACAACGCATAACACATAACGCATAACGCATAACGCATAACCCATAACGCATAACGCATAACGCATAACGCATAACGCATAACGCATAACGCATAACGCAAATCGCATAACGCATAACGCATAACGCATAACGCATAACGCATAACGCATAACGCAACACGCATAACGCATAGCGGATAACGCACAATGCATAACAGATAACGCATAACGCAAAACGCAATACGCATAACGCCTAACGCATAACGCATGACGGATCACGCATTACTCATAACGCATAACGGATGACGCATACCGCATAACGCATAACGCATAACGCATAACGCATAACGCATAACGCATAACGCTTAACGCATGACCCATAGCGCATAACGCATAACGCATAACGCATAACGCATAACGCATAACGCATAACGCATAACGCATAACGCATAACGCATAACACATAACGCATAACGCATAACGCATAACGCATAACGCATAACGCATAACGCATAACGCATAACGCATAACGCATAACGCATAACGCATAACGCTTAACGCATGACCCATAGCGCATAACGCATTACGCGTAACGCATAACGCATAGCGGATAACGCACAACGCATAACACATAACGCTAAACGCATAACGCATAACGCATAACGCATAACGCATAACGCATAACGCATAACGCATAACGCATAACGCATAACGCATAACGCATAACGCATAACGCATAACGCATAACGCATAACGCATAACGCATAACGCATAACGCATAACGCATAACGCATAACGCATAACGCATAACGCATAACGCAAATCGCATAACGCATAACGCATAACGCATAACGCATAACGCATAACGTATAACGCACAACTCATAACGCATAACGCATAACGCAACACGCATAACGCATAGCGGATAACGCACAACGCATAACAGATAACGCATAACGCAAAACGCAATACGCATAACGCCTAACGCATACCGCATAAGGCAAAACGCATAATGCCTAGCGGATAACGCACAACGCATAACGCATAACGCATAACGCTTAACGCATGACCCATAGCGCATAACGCATTACGCGTAACGCATAACGCATAACGCATAAAGCATAACGCATAACGGATCTCTTATTACTCATAACCGATAACGCATAACGCATAACGCATAGCGCATAACGCATAACACATAACGGATCACGCATTACTCATAACGCATAACGCATAACGCATAACGCATAACGCATAACGCATAACGCAAATCGCATAACCCATAACGCATAACGCATAACGCATAACGGATCACGCATTACTCATAACGCATAACGCATAACGCAAAACGCATAACGCATAGCGGATAACGCATGACGCATAACGTATAACGCACAACTAATAACGCATACCGCATAAGGCAAAACGCATAATGCCTAGCGGATAACGCACAACGCATAACACATAACGCATAACGCATAACGCATAACGCATAACGCATAACGCATAACGCATAACGCATAACGCATAACGCATAACGCATAACGCATAACGCATAACGCATAACGCATAACGCATAACGCATAACGCAAAATGAATAACGCATAAAGCATAACGCATAACCCATAACCCTTAACGCATAACGCATAACGCATAATGCACAACGCTTAACGAATACCGCAAATCGCATAACGCCTAACGCATATCGGATCACGCATGACGCATAAAGCATAACGCATAACGCATAACGCATAACGCATAACGCATAACGCATTTCGCATAACGCATAACGCATAACCCATAACGAATAACGCATAAAGCATAATGCATAACGCATAACGCATAACGCATAACGCATATCGCATAACGCATAACACATAACGTATAACGCATAACGCATACCGTATAACGCATAACGCATAACGCATAACGCATAACGCATAAAGCATAACGCATAACGCATAACGCATAACGCATTTCGCATAACGCATAACGCATAACCCACAACGAATAACGCATAACGCATAATGCATAACGCATAACGCATAACGCATAACGCATAACGCATAACGCATAACGAATACCGCAAAACGTATATCGCCTAACACATAACGGATCACGCATAACGCATAACCCATAACGTATAACGCATAACGCATAACGCATAACGCATAACGCATAACGCATAACGCATAACGCATAACGCATAACGCATAACGCATAACGCATAACGCATAACGCATAACGCATAACGCATATCGCATAACGCATACCGTATAACGCATAACGCATAATGCATAACGCAAACGTATAACGCACAACGCATAACGCATAACGAACAACGGATAACGCATAACGCATAACGCATAACGCATAACGAATACCGCAAAACGCATAACGCATAACGCATAACGCATAACGCAAATCGCATAACGCATAACGCATAACGCATAACGCATAACGCATAACGTATAACGCACAACTCATAACGCATAACGCATAACGCAACACGCATAACGCATAGCGGATAACGCACAACGCATAACAGATAACGCATAACGCAAAACGCAATACGCATAACGCCTAACGCATAACGCATGACGGATCACGCATTACTCATAACGCATAACGGATGACGCATACCGCATAACGCATAACGCATAACGCATAACGCATAACGCATAACGCATAACGCATAACGCATAACGCATAACGCATACCGCATAAGGCAAAACGCATAATGCCTAGCGGATAACGCACAACGCATAACACATAACGCATAACGCATAACGCATAACCCATAACGCATAACGCATAACGCATAACGCATAACGCAAATCGCATAACGCATAACGCATAACGCATAACGCATAACGCATAACGCATAACGCAACACGCATAACGCATAGCGGATAACGCACAATGCATAACAGATAACGCATAACGCAAAACGCAATACGCATAACGCCTAACGCATAACGCATGACGGATCACGCATTACTCATAACGCATAACGGATGACGCATACCGCATAACGCATAACGCATAACGCATAACGCATAACGCATAACGCTTAACGCATGACCCATAGCGCATAACGCATAACGCATAACGCATAACGCATAACGCATAACGCATAACGCATAACGCATAACGCATAACGCATAACGCATAACGCATAACGCATAACGCATAACGCATAACGCATAACGCATAACGCATAACGCATAACGCATAACGCATAACGCATAACGCATAACGCATAACGCATAACGCATAACGCATAACGCATAACGCTTAACGCATGACCCATAGCGCATAACGCATTACGCGTAACGCATAACGCATAGCGGATAACGCACAACGCATAACACATAACGCTAAACGCATAACGCATAACGCATAACGCATAACGCATAACGCATAACGCATAACGCATAACGCATAACGCATAACGCATAACGCATAACGCATAACGCATAACGCATAACGCATAACGCATAACGCATAACGCATAACGCATAACGCATAACGCATAACGCATAACGCATAACGCATAACGCATAACGCATAACGCATAACGCATAACGCATAACGCATAACGCATAACGCATAACGCATAACGCATAACGCATAACGCATAACGCATAACGCATAACGCATAACGCTTAACGCATGACCCATAGCGCATAACGCATTACGCGTAACGCATAACGCATAGCGGATAACGCACAACGCATAACACATAACGCTAAACGCATAACGCATAACGCATAACGCATAACGCATAACGCATAACGCATAACGCATAACGCATAACGCATAACGCATAACGCATAACGCATAACGCAAATCGCATAACGCATAACGCATAACGCATAACGCATAACGCATAACGTATAACGCACAACTCATAACGCATAACGCATAACGCAACACGCATAACGCATAGCGGATAACGCACAACGCATAACAGATAACGCATAACGCAAAACGCAATACGCATAACGCCTAACGCATACCGCATAAGGCAAAACGCATAATGCCTAGCGGATAACGCACAACGCATAACGCATAACGCATAACGCTTAACGCATGACCCATAGCGCATAACGCATTACGCGTAACGCATAACGCATAACGCATAAAGCATAACACATAACGGATCTCTTATTACTCATAACCGATAACGCATAACGCATAACGCATAGCGCATAACGCATAACACATAACGGATCACGCATTACTCATAACGCATAACGCATAACGCATAACGCATAACGCATAACGCATAACGCAAATCGCATAACCCATAACGCATAACGCATAACGCATAACGGATCACGCATTACTCATAACGCATAACGCATAACGCAAAACGCATAACGCATAGCGGATAACGCATGACGCATAACGTATAACGCACAACTAATAACGCATACCGCATAAGGCAAAACGCATAATGCCTAGCGGATAACGCACAACGCATAACACATAACGCATAACGCATAACGCATAACCCATAACGCATAACGCATAACGCATAACGCATAACGCAAATCGCATAACGCATAACGCATAACGCATAACGCATAACGTATAACGCACAACTCATAACGCATAACGCATAACGCAACACGCATGACGCATAGCGGATAACGCACAACGCATAACACATAACGCATAACGCAAAACGCAATACGCATAACGCCTAACGCATAACGCATGACGGATCACGCATTACTCATAACGCATAACGGATGACGCATACCGCATAACGCATAACGCATAACGCTTTATGCATGACCCATAGCGCATAACGCATTACGCGTAACGCATAACGCATAACGGATCACGCACTACTCATAACCCATAACGCATAACGTATAACGCATAGCGCATAACGCATAACACATAACGGATCACGCATTACTCATAACGCATAACGCATAACGCATAACGCATAACGCATAACGCAAAACGCATAACGCATAACGCATAACGCATAACGCATTACTCATAACGCATAACGCATAACGCATAACGCATAACCCATAACGCATAACGCATAAAGCAAAACGCATAACGCATAACGCATAACGCACAACGCATAACGCACAACGCATAACGCATAACCCATAACGCATAACGCATAACGCATAACGCATAACGCAAATCGCAAATCGCATAACGGATTACGCATAACACATAGCGGATAACGCACAACGCATAACACATAACGCATAACGCCAAACGCAATATGCATAACGCCTAACGCAAAACGCATAACGCCTAACGCATAACGCATGACGGATCGAGCATTACTCATAACGCATAACGCATAACGCATAACGCATAACGCATAACGCATAACGCTTAACGCATGACCCATAGCGCATAACGCATTACGCGTAACGCATAACGCATAACGCATAAAGCATAACGCATAACGGATCACTTATTACTCATAACCCATAACGCATAACGCATAACGCATAGCGCATAACGCATAACACATAACGGATCACGCATTACTCATAACGCATAACGCATAACGCATAACGCATAACGCATAACGCAAATCGCATAACGCATAACGCATAACGCATAACGCATCTCGCATAACGCATAACGCATAACGCATAACGCATAACGCATAGCGGATAACGCACAACGCATAACACATAACGCATAACGCAATACGCAATACGCATAACGCCTAACGCATAACGCATGACGGATCACGCATTACTCATAACGCATAACGGATGACGCATACCGCATAACGCATAACGCATAACGCATAACGCTTAACGCATGACCCATAGCGCATAACGCATAACGCATAACGCATAACGCATAACGCATAACGCATACCGCATAACGCATAACGCATAACGCATAACGCATAACGCATAACGCATAACGCATAACGCATAACGCATAACGCATAACGCATAACGCATAACGCATAACGCATAACGCATAACGCATAACGCATAACGCATAACGCATAACGCATAACGCATAACGCATAACGCATAACGCATAACGCAAATCGCATAACGCATAACGCATAGCGCATAACGCAAATCGCATAACGCATAACGCATAACGCATAACGCATAACGCATAACGCATAACGTATAACGCACAACTCATAACGCATAACGCATAACGCAACACGCATAACGCATAGCGGATAACGCACAAAGCATAACAGATAACGCATAACGCAAAACGCAATACGCATAACGCCTAACGCATAACGCATGACGGATCACGCATTACTCATAACGCATAACGGATGACGCATACCGCATAACGCATAACGCATAACGCATAACGCTTAACGCATGACTCATAGCGCATAACGCATAACGCATAACGCATAACGCATAACGCATAACGCATAACGCATAACGCATAACGCATAACGCATAACGCATAACGCATAACGCATAACCCATAACGTATAACGCATAACGCATAACGCATAACGCATAACGCATAACGCAAATCGCATAACGCATAACGCATAACGCATAACGCATAACGTATAACGCACAACTCATAACGCATAACGCATAACGCAACACGCATAACGCATAGCGGATAACGCACAACGCATAACACATAACGCATAACGCAAAACGCAATACGCATAACGCCTAACGCATAACGCATGACGGATCACGCATTACTCATAACGCATAACGGATGACGCATACCGCATAACGCATAACGCATAACGCTTAACGCATGACCCATAGCGCATAACGCATTACGCGTAACGCATAACGCATAACGCATAAAGCATAACGCATAACGGATCACTTATTACTCATAACCCATAACGCATAACGCATAACGCATAGCGCATAACGCATAACACATAACGGATCACGCATTACTCATAACGCATAACGCATAACGCATAACGGATGACGCATAACGCATAACCCATAACGCATAACGCATAAAGCAAAACGCATAACGCATAACGCATGACTCATAACGCACAACCCATAAGGCATAACGCATAACCCATAACGCATAACGCATAACGCATAACGCATAACGCATAACGCATAACGCATAACGCATAACGCATAACGCATAACGCATAACGCATTACGCATAACGCAAATCGCAAATCGCATAACGCATTACGCATAACGCATAATGCATAACGCATAACGCTTAACGCATGACCCATAGCGCATAACGCATTACGCGTAACGCATAACGCATAACGCATAAAGCATAACGCATAACGGATCACTTATTACTCATAACCCATAACGCATAACGCATAACGCATAGCGCATAACGCATAACACATAACGGATCACGCATTACTCATAACGCATAACGCATAACGCATAACGCATAACGCAAATCGCATAACGCATAACGCATAACGCATAACGCATCTCGCATAACGCATAACGCATAACGCATAACGCCTAACGCATAGCGGATAACGCACAACGCATAACACATAACGCATAACGCAGAACGCAATACGCATAACGCCTAACGCATAAAGCATGACGGATCACGCATTACTCATAACGCATAACGGATGACGCATACCGCATTACTCATAACGCATAACGGATGACGCATACCGCATAACGCATAACGCATAACGCATAACGCATAACGCTTAATGCATGACCCATAGCGCATAACGCATTACGCGTAACGCATAACGCATAACGCATAACGCATAGCGGATAACGCACAACGCATAACACATAACGCATAACGCATAACACATAACGGATCACGCATTACTCATAACGCATAACGCATAACGCATAACGCATAACGCATAACGCAAAACGCATAACGCATAACGCATAACGCATAACGCATAACGCATAACCCATAACGCATAACGCATAACGCATAACGCATAACGCAAATCGCATAACGCATTACGCATAACGCATAGCGGATAACGCACAACGCATAACACATAACGCATAACGCAAAACGCAATATGCATAACGCCTAACGCAAAACGCAATACGCATAACGCCTAACGCATAACGCATGACGGATCACGCATTACTCATAACGCATAACGGATGACGCATACCGCATAACGCATAAAGCATAACGCATAACGCATAACGCATAACGCATAACGCATAACGCATAACGCAAATCGCATAACACATAACGCTTAACGCATAACGCATAACGCATAACGTATAACGCACAACTCATAACGCATAACGCATAACGCAAAACGCATAACGCATAGCGGATAACGCACAACGCATAACACATAACGCATAACGCATAACACATAACGCATAACGCATAACGCATAACGCATAACGCATAACGCTTAATGCATAACGCATAACGCATAACGGATCACGCATTACTCATAACGCATAACGCATAACGGATCACGCATTACTCATAGCGCATAACGCATAACGCATAACGGATCACGCATTACTCATAACGCATAACGCATAACGCATAACGCATAACGAATAACGCATAACGTTTCACGCATTACTCATAACGCATAACGCATAACGCATAACGCATAACGCATAACGGATCACGCATTACTCATAACGCATAACGCATAACGTATAACGCATAACGCATAACGAATAACGCATAACGCATAACGCATAACCCATAACGCATAACGCATAACGCATAACGCATAACGCATAACGCATAACGCATAACGCATAACGCATAACGCATAACGCATAACGCATAACGCATAACGCATAACGCATAACGCATAACGCATAACGCATAACGCAAATCGCATAACGCATAACGCTTAACGCATAACGCATAACGCATAACGTATGGCGCACAACTCATAACGCATAACGCATAACGCAAAACGCATAACGCATAGCGGATAACGCACAACGCATAACGCATAACACATAACGCATAACGCATAACCAATAACGCATAACGCATAACGCATAACGCATAACGCATAACGCTTAATGCATAACGCATAACACATAACGGATCACGCATTACTCATAACGCATAACGCATAACGCATAACGCATAACGCATAACGCAAAACGCATAACGCATAACGCATAACGCATAACGCAAAACGCATAACGCATAACGCATAACGCATAACACATAACGGATCACGCATTACTCATAACGCATAACGCATAACGCATAACGCATAACCCATAACGCATAACGCATAACGCATGACTCATAACGCACAACCCATAAGGCATAACGCATAACCCATAACGCATAACGCATAACGCATAACGCATAACGCATAACGCATAACGCATAACGCATAACGCATAACGCATAACGCATAACGCATAACGCATAACGCATAACGCATAACGCATAACGCATAACGCATAACGCATAACGCATAACGCATAACGCATAACGCATAACGCATAACGCATAACGCATAACGCATAACGCATAACGCGTAACGCGTAACGCATAACGCATAACGCATAACGCATAACGCATAACGCATAACGCATAACGCATAACGCATAACGCATAACGCATAACGCATGACGCATACCCATAACGCATAACGCATAAAGCAAAACGCATAACGCATTACGCATGACTCATAACGCACAACCCATAACGCATAACGCATAACGCAAATCGCATAACGCATAACGCATAATGCATAAAGCATAACGCATAACGCATAACGCATAACACATAACGCATAACGCATAACGCATAACGCATAACGCTTAATGCATAACGCATAACGCATAACGGATCACGCATTACTCATAACGCATAACGCATAACGGATCACCCATTACTCACAACGCATAACGCATAACGAATAACGCATAACGCATAACGCATAACGCATAACGCAAATCGCATAACGCATTACGCATAACGCATAGCGGATAACGCACAACGCATAACACATAACGCATAACGCAAAACGCAATATGCATAACGCCTAACGCAAAACGCAATACGCATAACGCCTAACGCATAACGCATGACGGATCACGCATTACTCATAACGCATAACGCATAGCGCATAACGCATAACACATAACGGATCACGCATTACTCATAACGCATAACGCATAACGCATAACGCATAACGCATAACGCAAATCGCATAACGCATAACGCATAACGCAAAACGCATCGCGCATAACGCATAACGCATAACGCATAACGCATAGCGGATAACGCACAACGCATAACACATAACGCATAACGCAAAACGCAATACGCATAACGCCTAACGCATAACGCATGACGGATCACGCATTACTCATAACGCATAACGGATGACGCATACCGCATAACGCATAACGCATAACGCATAACGCATAACGCATAACGCATAACGCTTAACGCATGACCCATAGCGCATAACGCATAACGCATAACGCATAACGCATAACGCATAACGCATAACGCATAACGCATAACGCATAACGCATAACGCATAACGCATAACGCATAACGCATAACGCATAACGCATAACGCATAACGCATAACGCATAACGCATAACGCATAACGCATAACGCATAACGCATAACGCATAACGCATAACGCATAACGCTTAACGCATGACCCATAGCGCATAACGCATTACGCGTAACGCATAACGCATAGCGGATAACGCACAACGCATAACGCATAACGCATAACGCATAACGCATAACGCATAACGCATAACGCATAACGCATAACGCATAACGCATAACGCATAACGCATAACGCATAACGCATAACGCATAACGCATAACGCATAACGCATAACGCATAACGCATAACGCATAACGCATAACGCATAACGCATAACGCATAACGCATAACGCATAACGCATACCCATAACGCATAACGCATAAAGCAAAACGCATAACGCATTACGCATGACTCATAACGCACAACCCATAACGCATAACGCATAACGCAAATCGCATAACGCATAACGCATCATGCATAAAGCATAACGCATAACGCTTAATGCATAACGCATAACGCATAACGGATCACGCATTACTCATAACGCATAACGCATAACGGATCACGCATTACTCATAGCGCATAACGCATAACGCATAACGGATCACGCATTACTCATAACGCATAACGCATAACGCATAACGCATAACGAATAACGCATAACGTTTCACGCATTACTCATAACGCATAACGCATAACGCATAACGCATAACGGATCACGCATTACTCATAACGCATAACGCATAACACATAACGCATAACGCATAACACATAACGGATCACGCATTACTCATAACGCATAACGCATAACGCATAACGCATAACGCATAACGCATAACGCAAAACGCATAACGCATAACGCATAACGCATAACGCATAACGCATAACGCATAACCCATAACGCATAACGCATAACGCATAACGCTTAATGCATGACCCATAGCGCATAACGCATTACGCGTAACGCATAACGCATAACGCATAACGCATAGCGGATAACGCACAACGCATAACGCATAACGCATAACACATAACGGATCACGCATTACTCATAACGCATAACGCATAACGCATAACGCATAACGCATAACGCATAACGCAAAACGCATAACGCATAACGCATAACGCATAACGCATAACGCATAACGCATAACCCATAACGCATAACGCATAACGCATAACGCAAATAGCATAACGCATTACGCATAACGCATAACGCATAACGCATAGCGGATAACGCACAACGCATAACACATAACGGATCACGCATTACTCATAACGCATAACGCATAACGCATAACGCATAACGCATAACGCATAACGCAAAACGCATAACGCATAACGCATAACCCATAACGCATAACGCATAACGCATAACGCAAATAGCATAACGCATTACACATAACGCATAACGCATAACGCATAGCGGATAACGCACAACGCATAACACATAACGCATAACGCATAACACATAACGGATCACGCATTACTCATAACGCATAACGCATAACGCATAACGCATAACGCATAACGCATAACGCAAAACGCATAACGCATAACGCATAACGCATAACGCATAACGCATAACCCATAACGCATAACGCATAACGCATAACGCATAACGCAAATCGCATAACGCATTACGCATAACGCATAGCGGATAACGCACAACGCATAACACATAACGCATAACGCAAAACGCAATATGCATAACGCCTAACGCAAAACGCAATACGCATAACGCCTAACGCATAACGCATGACGGATCACGCATTACTCATAACGCATAACGGATGACGCATACCGCATAACGCATAAAGCATAACGCATAACGCATAACGCATAACGCATAACGCATAACGCATAACGCATAACGCATAACGCATAACGCATAACGCATAACGCATAACGCATAACGCATAACGCATAACGCATAACGCATAACGCATAACGCATAACCCATAACGCATAACGCATAACGCATAACGCATAGCGCATAACGCATAACGCATAACGCATAACGCATAACGCATAACGCATAACGCATAACGCATAACGCATAACGCATAACGCATAACGCATAACGCATAACGCATAACGCATAACGCATAACGCATAACGCATAACGCATAACGCATAACGCATAACGCATAACGCATAACGCATAACGCATAACGCATAACGCATAACGCATAACGCATAACGCATAACGCATAACGCATAACGCATAACGCATAACGCATAACGCATAACGCATAACGCATAACGCATAACGCATAACGCATAACGCATAACGCATAACGCATAACGCACAACGCATAACGCATAACGCACAACGCATAACGCATAACCCATAACGCATAACGCATAACGCATAACGCAAATCGCAAATCGCATAACGCATTACGCATAACGCATAGCGGATAACGCACAAGGCATAACACATAACGCATAACGCAAAACGCAATATGCATAACGCCTAACGCAAAACGCATAACGCCTAACGCATAACGCATGACGGATCGAGCATTACTCATAACGCATAACGCATAACGCATAACGCATAACGCATAACGCATAACGCATAACGCATAAAGCATAACGCATAACGGATCACTTATTACTCATAACCCATAACGCATAACGCATAACGCATAGCGCATAACGCATAACACATAACGGATCACGCATTACTCATAACGCATAACGCATAACGCATAACGCATAACGCAAATCGCATAACGCATAACGCATAACGCATAACGCATCTCGCATAACGCATAACGCATAACGCATAACGCATAACGCATAGCGGATAACGCATAACGCATAACGCATAACGCATAACGCATAACGCATAACGCATAACGCATAACGCATAACGCATAACGCATAACGCATAACGCATAACGCATAACGCATAACGCATAACGCATAACGCATAACGCATAACGCATAACGCATAACGCATAACGCATAACGCATACCGCATAACGCATAACGCATAACCAATAACGCATAACGCATAACGCATAACGCATAACGCATAACGCATACCCATAACGCATAACGCATAAAGCAAAACGCATAACGCATTACGCATGACTCATAACGCACAACCCATAACGCATAACGCATAACGCAAATCGCATAACGCATAACGCATCATGGATAAAGCATAACGCATAACGCTTAATGCATAACGCATAACGCATAACGGATCACGCATTACTCATAACGCACAACGCATAACGGATCACGCATTACTCATAACGCATAACGCATAACGCATAACGCATAACGAATAACGCATAACGTTTCACGCATTACTCATAACGCATAACGCATAACGCATAACGCATAACGGATCACGCATTACTCATAACGCATAACGCATAACACATAACGCATAACGCATAACACATAACGGATCACGCATTACTCATAACGCATAACGCATAACGCATAACGCATAACGCATAACGCATAACGCAAAACGCATAACGCATAACGCATAACGCATAACGCATAACGCATAACGCATAACCCATAACGCATAACGCATAACGCATAACGCTTAATGCATGACCCATAGCGCATAACGCATTACGCGTAACGCATAACGCATAACGCATAACGCATAGCGGATAACGCACAACGCATAACACATAACGCATAACGCATAACACATAACGGATCACGCATTACTCATAACGCATAACGCATAACGCATAACGCATAACGCATAACGCATAACGCAAAACGCATAACGCATAACGCATAACGCATAACGCATAACGCATAACGCATAACCCATAACGCATAACGCATAACGCATAACGCAAATAGCATAACGCATTACGCATAACGCATAACGCATAACGCATAGCGGATAACGCACAACGCATAACACATAACGCATAACGCATAACACATAACGGATCACGCATTACTCATAACGCATAACGCATAACGCATAACGCATAACGCATAACGCATAACGCAAAACGCATAACGCATAACGCATAACGCATAACGCATAACGCATAACGCATAACCCATAACGCATAACGCATAACGCATAACGCATAACGCAAATCGCATAACGCATTACGCATAACGCATAGCGGATAACGCACAACGCATAACACATAACGCATAACGCAAAACGCAATATGCATAACGCCTAACGCAAAACGCAATACGCATAACGCCTAACGCATAACGCATGACGGATCACGCATTACTCATAACGCATAACGGATGACGCATACCGCATAACACATAACGCATAACGCATAACACATAACGGATCACGCATTACTCATAACGCATAACGCATAACGCATAACGCATAACGCATAACGCATAACGCAAAACGCATAACGCATAACGCATAACGCATAACGCATAACGCATAACGCATAACCCATAACGCATAACGCATAACGCATAACGCAAATAGCATAACGCATTACGCATAACGCATAACGCATAACGCATAGCGGATAACGCACAACGCATAACACATAACGGATCACGCATTACTCATAACGCATAACGCATAACGCATAACGCATAACGCATAACGCATAACGCAAAACGCATAACGCATAACGCATAACCCATAACGCATAACGCATAACGCATAACGCAAATAGCATAACGCATTACACATAACGCATAACGCATAACGCATAGCGGATAACGCACAACGCATAACACATAACGCATAACGCATAACACATAACGGATCACGCATTACTCATAACGCATAACGCATAACGCATAACGCATAACGCATAACGCATAACGCAAAACGCATAACGCATAACGCATAACGCATAACGCATAACGCATAACCCATAACGCATAACGCATAACGCATAACGCATAACGCAAATCGCATAACGCATTACGCATAACGCATAGCGGATAACGCACAACGCATAACACATAACGCATAACGCAAAACGCAATATGCATAACGCCTAACGCAAAACGCAATACGCATAACGCCTAACGCATAACGCATGACGGATCACGCATTACTCATAACGCATAACGGATGACGCATACCGCATAACGCATAAAGCATAACGCATAACGCATAACGCATAACGCATAACGCATAACGCATAACGCATAACGCATAACGCATAACGCATAACGCATAACGCATAACGCATAACGCATAACGCATAACGCATAACGCATAACGCATAACGCATAACCCATAACGCATAACGCATAACGCATAACGCATAGCGCATAACGCATAACGCATAACGCATAACGCATAACGCATAACGCATAACGCATAACGCATAACGCATAACGCATAACGCATAACGCATAACGCATAACGCATAACGCATAACGCATAACGCATAACGCATAACGCATAACGCATAACGCATAACGCATAACGCATAACGCATAACGCATAACGCATAACGCATAACGCATAACGCATAACGCATAACGCATAACGCATAACGCATAACGCATAACGCATAACGCATAACGCATAACGCATAACGCATAACGCATAACGCATAACGCATAACGCATAACGCATAACGCATAACGCACAACGCATAACGCATAACGCACAACGCATAACGCATAACCCATAACGCATAACGCATAACGCATAACGCAAATCGCAAATCGCATAACGCATTACGCATAACGCATAGCGGATAACGCACAAGGCATAACACATAACGCATAACGCAAAACGCAATATGCATAACGCCTAACGCAAAACGCATAACGCCTAACGCATAACGCATGACGGATCGAGCATTACTCATAACGCATAACGCATAACGCATAACGCATAACGCATAACGCATAACGCATAACGCATAAAGCATAACGCATAACGGATCACTTATTACTCATAACCCATAACGCATAACGCATAACGCATAGCGCATAACGCATAACACATAACGGATCACGCATTACTCATAACGCATAACGCATAACGCATAACGCATAACGCAAATCGCATAACGCATAACGCATAACGCATAACGCATCTCGCATAACGCATAACGCATAACGCATAACGCATAACGCATAGCGGATAACGCATAACGCATAACGCATAACGCATAACGCATAACGCATAACGCATAACGCATAACGCATAACGCATAACGCATAACGCATAACGCATAACGCATAACGCATAACGCATAACGCATAACGCATAACGCATAACGCATAACGCATAACGCATAACGCATAACGCATACCGCATAACGCATAACGCATAACCAATAACGCATAACGCATAACGCATAACGCATAACGCATAACGCATACCCATAACGCATAACGCATAAAGCAAAACGCATAACGCATTACGCATGACTCATAACGCACAACCCATAACGCATAACGCATAACGCAAATCGCATAACGCATAACGCATCATGGATAAAGCATAACGCATAACGCTTAATGCATAACGCATAACGCATAACGGATCACGCATTACTCATAACGCACAACGCATAACGGATCACGCATTACTCATAACGCATAACGCATAACGCATAACGCATAACGAATAACGCATAACGTTTCACGCATTACTCATAACGCATAACGCATAACGCATAACGCATAACGGATCACGCATTACTCATAACGCATAACGCATAACACATAACGCATAACGCATAACACATAACGGATCACGCATTACTCATAACGCATAACGCATAACGCATAACGCATAACGCATAACGCATAACGCAAAACGCATAACGCATAACGCATAACGCATAACGCATAACGCATAACGCATAACCCATAACGCATAACGCATAACGCATAACGCTTAATGCATGACCCATAGCGCATAACGCATTACGCGTAACGCATAACGCATAACGCATAACGCATAGCGGATAACGCACAACGCATAACACATAACGCATAACGCATAACACATAACGGATCACGCATTACTCATAACGCATAACGCATAACGCATAACGCATAACGCATAACGCATAACGCAAAACGCATAACGCATAACGCATAACGCATAACGCATAACGCATAACGCATAACGCATAACGCATAACGCATAACGCATAACGCAAATAGCATAACGCATTACGCATAACGCATAACGCATAACGCATAGCGGATAACGCACAACGCATAACACATAACGCATAACGCATAACACATAACGGATCACGCATTACTCATAACGCATAACGCATAACGCATAACGCATAACGCATAACGCATAACGCAAAACGCATAACGCATAACGCATAACGCATAACGCATAACGCATAACGCATAACCCATAACGCATAACGCATAACGCATAACGCATAACGCAAATCGCATAACGCATTACGCATAACGCATAGCGGATAACGCACAACGCATAACACATAACGCATAACGCAAAACGCAATATGCATAACGCCTAACGCAAAACGCAATACGCATAACGCCTAACGCATAACGCATGACGGATCACGCATTACTCATAACGCATAACGGATGACGCATACCGCATAACGCATAAAGCATAACGCATAACGCATAACGCATAACGCATAACGCATAACGCATAACGCATAACGCATAACGCATAACGCATAACGCATAACGCATAACGCATAACGCATAACGCATAACGCATAACGCATAACGCATAACGCTTAACGCATGACCCATAGCGCATAACGCATTACGCGTAACGCATAACGCATAGCGGATAACGCACAACGCATAACACATAACGCTAAACGCATAACGCATAACGCATAACGCATAACGCATAACGCATAACGCATAACGCATAACGCATAACGCATAACGCATAACGCATAACGCATAACGCATAACGCAAAACGCATAACGCAAATCGCATAACGCATAACGCATAACGCATAACGCCTAACGCATAACGCATGACGGATCACGCATTACTCATAACGCATAACGCAACACGCATAACGCATAGCGGATAACGCACAACGCATAACACATAACGCATAACGCAAAACGCAATACGCATAACGCCTAACGCATAACGCATGACGGATCACGCATTACTCATAACGCATAACGGATGACGCATACCGCATAACGCATAACGCATAACGCATAACGCTTAATGCATGACCCATAGCGCATAACGCATTACGCGTAACGCATAACGCATAACGCATAACGCATAGCGGATAACGCACAACGCATAACACATAACGCATAACGCATAACACATAACGGATCACGCATTACTCATAACGCATAACGCATAACGCATAACGCATAACGCATAACGCATAACGCAAAACGCATAACGCATAACGCATAACGCATAACGCATAACGCATAACGCATAACCCATAACGCATAACGCATAACGCATAACGCATAACGCAAATCGCATAACGCATTACGCATAACGCATAGCGGATAACGCACAACGCATAACACATAACGCATAACGCAAAACGCAATATGCATAACGCCTAACGCAAAACGCAATACGCATAACGCCTAACGCATAACGCATGACGGATCACGCATTACTCATAACGCATAACGGATGACGCATACCGCATAACGCATAAAGCATAACGCATAACGCATAATGCATAACGCATAACGCATAACGCAAATCGCATAACACATAACGCTTAACGCATAACGCATAACGCATAACGTATGACGCACAACTCATAACGCATAACGCATAACGCAAAACGCATAACGCATAGCGGATAACGCACAACGCATAACACATAACGCATAACGCATAACACATAACGCATAACGCATAACGCATAACGCATAACGCATAACGCATAACGCTTAATGCATAACGCATAACGCATAACGGATCACGCATTACTCATAACGCATAACGCATAACGGATCACGCATTACTCATAGCGCATAACGCATAACGCATAACGGATCACGCATTACTCATAACGCATAACGCATAACGCATAACGAATAACGCATAACGTTTCACGCATTACTCATAACGCATAACGCATAACGCATAACGCATAACGGATCACGCATTACTCATAACGCATAACGCATAACGCATAACGCATAACGCATAACGAATAACGCATAACGCATAACTCATAACGCATAACGCATAACGCAAAACGCATAACGCATAGCGGATAACGCACAACGCATAACGCATAACACATAACGCATAACGCATAACCAATAACGCATAACGCATAACGCATAACGCATAACGCATAACGCATAACCCATAACGCATAACGCATAAAGCAAAACGCATAACGCATTACGAATGACTCATAACGCACAACCCATAACGCATAACGCATAACGCAAATCGCATAACGCATAACGCATAATGCATAAAGCATAACGCATAACGCATAACGCATAACGCATAACGCATAACGCATAACGCATATCGCATAACGCATAACGCTTAATGCATAACGCATAACACATAACGGATCACGCATTACTCATAACGCATAACGCATAACGCATAACGCATAACGCATAACGCAAAACGCATAACGCATAACGCATAACGCAAAACGCATAACGCATAACGCATAACGCATAACACATAACGGATCACGCATTACTCATAACGCATAACGCATAACGCATAACGCATAACGCATAACCCATAACTCATAACGCATAACGCATGACTCATAACGCACAACCCATAAGGCATAACGCATAACCCATAACGCATAACGCATAACGCATAACGCATAACGCATAACGCATAACGCATAACGCATAACGCATAACGCATAACGCATAACGCATAACGCATAACGCATAACGCATAACGCATAACGCATAACGCATAACGCATAACGCATAACGCATAACGCATAACGCATAACGCATAACGCATAACGCATAACGCATAACGCATAACGCATAACGCATAACGCATAACGCATAACGCATAACGCATAACGCATAACGCATAACGCATAACGCATAACGCATAACGCATACCGCATAACGCATAACGCATAACCAATAACGCATAACGCATAACGCATAACGCATAACGCATAACGCATACCCATAACGCATAACGCATAAAGCAAAACGCATAACGCATTACGCATGACTCATAACGCACAACCCATAACGCATAACGCATAACGCAAATCGCATAACGCATAACGCATCATGCATAAAGCATAACGCATAACGCTTAATGCATAACGCATAACGCATAACGGATCACGCATTACTCATAACGCATAACGCATAACGGATCACGCATTACTCACAGCGCATAACGCATAACGCATAACGAATAACGCATAACGTTTCACGCATTACTCATAACGCATAACGCATAACGCATAACGCATAACGGATCACGCATTACTCATAACGCATAACGCATAACACATAACGCATAACGCATAACACATAACGGATCACGCATTACTCATAACGCATAACGCATAACGCATAACGCATAACGCATAACGCATAACGCAAAACGCATAACGCATAACGCATAACGCATAACGCATAACGCATAACGCATAACCCATAACGCATAACGCATAACGCATAACGCATAACGCAAATCGCATAACGCATTACACATAACGCATAGCGGATAACGCACAACGCATAACACATAACGCATAACGCAAAACGCAATATGCATAACGCCTAACGCAAATCGCATAACGCATTACGCATAACGCATAGCGGATAACGCACAACGCATAACACATAACGCATAACGCAAAACGCAATATGCATAACGCCTAACGCAAAACGCAATACGCATAACGCCTAACGCATAACGCATAACGGATCACGCATTACTCATAGCGCATAACGCATAACGCATAACGGATCAGGCATTACTCATAACGCATAACGCATAACGCATAACGCATAACGAATAACGCATAACGTTTCACGCATTACTCATAACGCATAACGCATAACGCATAAAGCATAACGGATCACGCATTACTCATAACGCATAACGCATAACGCATAACGCATAACGCATAACGAATAACGCATAACGCATAACGCATAACTCATAACGCATAACGCATAACGCAAAACGCATAACGCATAGCGGATAACGCACAACGCATAACGCATAACACATAACGCATAACGCATAACCAATAACGCATAACGCATAACGCATAACGCATAACGCATAACGCATAACGCATAACCCATAACGCATAACGCATAAAGCAAAACGCATAACGCATTACGAATGACTCATAACGCACAACCCATAACGCATAACGCATAACGCAAATCGCATAACGCATAACGCATAATGCATAAAGCATAACGCATAACGCATAACGCATAACGCATAACGCATAACGCATATCGCATAACGCATAACGCTTAATGCATAACGCATAACACATAACGGATCACGCATTACTCATAACGCATAACGCATAACGCATAACGCATAACGCATAACGCAAAACGCATAACGCATAACGCATAACGCAAAACGCATAACGCATAACGCATAACGCATAACACATAACGGATCACGCATTACTCATAACGCATAACGCATAACGCATAACGCATAACCCATAACTCATAACGCATAACGCATGACTCATAACGCACAACCCATAACGCATAACGCATAACCCATAACGCATAACGCATAACGCATAACGCATAACGCATAACGCATAACGCATAACGCATAACGCATAACGCATAACGCATAACGCATAACGCATAACGCATAACGCATAACGCATAACGCATAACGCATAACGCATAACGCATAACGCATAACGCATAACGCATAACGCATAACGCATAACGCATAACGCATAACGCATAACGCATAACGCATAACGCATAACGCATAACGCATAACGCATAACGCATAACGCATAACGCATAACGCATAACGCATACCGCATAACGCATAACGCATAACCAATAACGCATAACGCATAACGCATAACGCATAACGCATAACGCATACCCATAACGCATAACGCATAAAGCAAAACGCATAACGCATTACGCATGACTCATAACGCACAACCCATAACGCATAACGCATAACGCAAATCGCATAACGCATAACGCATCATGCATAAAGCATAACGCATAACGCATAACGCATAACGCATAACGCATAACGCATAACGCATAACGCATAACGCTTAATGCATAACGCATAACGCATAACGGATCACGCATTACTCATAACGCATAACGCATAACGGATCACCCATTACTCATAACGCATAACGCATAACGCATAACGCATAACGGATCACCCATTACTCATAACGCATAACGCATAACGCATAACGCATAACGCATAACGTATAACGCATAACGTTTCACGCATTACTCATAACGCATAACGCATAACGGATCACGCATTACTCATAACGCATAACCCATAACGCATAACGCATAACGCATAACGCATAACGCATAACGCATAACGCATAACGCATAACGCATAACGCATAACGCATAACGCATAACGCATAACGCATAACGCATAACGCATAACGCATAACGCTTAACGCATGACCCATAGCGCATAACGCATTACGCGTAACGCATAACGCATAACGCATAAAGCATAACGCATAACGGATCACTTATTACTCATAACCCATAACGCATAACGCATAACGCATAGCGCATAACGCATAACACATAACGGATCACGCATTACTCATAACGCATAACGCATAACGCATAACGCATAACGCATAACGCAAATCGCATAACGCATAACGCATAACGCATAACGCATAACGCATAACGCATAACGCATAACGCATAACGCATAGCGGATAACGCACAACGCATAACACATAACGCATAACGCAAAACGCAATACGCATAACGCCTAACGCATAACGCATGACGGATCACGCATTACTCATAACGCATAACGGATGACGCATACCGCATAACGCATAACGCATAACGCATAACGCATAACGCATAACGCTTAACGCATAACGCATAACGCAAATCGCATAACGCATAACGCATAATGCATAAAGCATAACGCATAACGCATAACGCATAACGCATAACGCATAACGCATAACGCATAACGCATAACGCTTAATGCATAACGCATAACGCATAACGGATCACGCATTACTCATAACGTATAACGCATAACGGATCACCCATTACTCATAACGCATAACGCATAACGCATAACGCATAACGCATAACGCATAACGCATAACGCAAATCGCATAACGCATTACGCATAACGCATAGCGGATAACGCACAACGCATAACACATAACGCATAACGCAAAACGCAATATGCATAACGCCTAACGCAAAACGCAATACGCATAACGCCTAACGCATAACGCATGACGGATCACGCATTACTCATAACGCATAACGCATAACGCATAACGCATAGCGCATAACGCATAACACATAACGGATCACGCATTACTCATAACGCATAACGCATAACGCATAACGCATAACGCATAACGCAAATCGCATAACGCATAACGCATAACGCATAACGCATCTCGCATAACGCATAACGCATAACGCATAACGCATAGCGGATAACGCACAACGCATAACACATAACGCATAACGCAAAACGCAATACGCATAACGCCTAACGCATAACGCATGACGGATCACGCATTACTCATAACGCATAACGGATGACGCATACCGCATAACGCATAACGCATAACGCATAACGCATAACGCATAACGCTTAACGCATAACGCATAACGCAAATCGCATAACGCATAACGCATAATGCATAAAGCATAACGCATAACGCATAACGCATAACGCATAACGCATAACGCTTAACGCATAACGCATAACGCAAATCGCATAACGCATAACGCATAATGCATAAAGCATAACGCATAACGCATAACGCATAACGCATAACGCATAACGCATAACGCATAACGCATAACGCTTAATGCATAACGCATAACGCATAACGGATCACGCATTACTCATAACGTATAACGCATAACGGATCACCCATTACTCATAACGCATAACGCATAACGCATAACGCATAACGCATAACGCATAACGCATAACGCAAATCGCATAACGCATTACGCATAACGCATAGCGGATAACGCACAACGCATAACACATAACGCATAACGCAAAACGCAATATGCATAACGCCTAACGCAAAACGCAATACGCATAACGCCTAACGCATAACGCATGACGGATCACGCATTACTCATAACGCATAACGCATAACGCATAACGCATAACGCATAACGCATAACGCATAACGCATAACGCTTAACGCATGACCCATAGCGCATAACGCATTACGCGTAACGCATAACGCATAACGCATAAAGCATAACGCATAACGGATCACTTATTACTCATAACCCATAACGCATAACGCATAACGCATAGCGCATAACGCATAACACATAACGGATCACGCATTACTCATAACGCATAACGCATAACGCATAACGCATAACGCATATCGCAAATCGCATAACGCATAACGCATAACGCATAACGCATCTCGCATAACGCATAACGCATAACGCATAACGCATAGCGGATAACGCACAACGCATAACACATAACGCATAACGCAAAACGCAATACGCATAACGCCTAACGCATAACGCATGACGGAACACGCATTACTCATAACGCATAACGGATGACGCATACCGCATAACGCATAACGCATAACGCATAACGCATAACGCTTAACGCATGACCCATAGCGCATAACGCATAACGCATAACGCATAACGCATAACGCATAACGCATAACGCATAACGCATAACGCATAACGCATAACGCATAACGCATAACGCATAACGCATAACGCATAACGCATAACGCATAACGCATAACGCATAACGCATAACGCATAACGCATAACGCATAACGCATAACGCATAACGCATAACGCATAACGCTTAACGCATGACCCATAGCGAATAACGCATTACGCGTAACGCATAACGCATAAAGCATAAAGCATAACGCATAACGGATCACTTATTACTCATAACCCATAACGCATAACGCATAACGCATAGCGCATAACGCATAACACATAACGGATCACGCATTACTCATAACGCATAACGCATAACGCATAACGCATAACGCATAACGCAAATCGCATAACGCATAACGCATAACGCATAACGCATAACGCATAACGCATAACGCATAACGCATAACGCATAGCGGATAACGCACAACGCATAACACATAACGCATAACGCATAACGCATAACGCTTAACGCATGACCCATAGCGCATAACGCATAACGCATAACGCATAACGCATAACGCATAACGCATAACGCATAACGCATAACGCATAACGCATAACGCATAACGCATAACGCATAACGCATAACGCATAACGCATAACGCATAACGCATAACGCATAACGCATAACTCATAACGCATAACGCATAACGCATAACGCATAACGCATAACGCTTAACGCATGACCCATAGCGCATAACGCATTACGCGTAACGCATAACGCATAGCGGATAACGCACAACGCATAACGCTAAACGCATAACGCATAACGCATAACGCCTAACGCAAAACGCATAACGCCTAACGCATAACGCATGACGGATCGAGCATTACTCATAACGCATAACGCATAACGCATAACGCATAACGCATAACGGATCACCCATTACTCATAACGCATAACGCATAACGCATAACGCATAACGTATAACGCATAACGTTTCACGCATTACTCATAACGCATAACGCATAACGGATCACGCATTACTCATAACGCATAACCCATAACGCATAACGCATAACGCATAACGCATAACGCATAACGCATAACGCATAACGCATAACGCATAACGCATAACGCATAACGCTTAACGCATGACCCATAGCGCATAACGCATTACTCGTAACGCATAACGCATAACGCATAAAGCATAACGCATAACGGATCACTTATTACTCATAACCCATAACGCATAACGCATAACGCATAGCGCATAACGCATAACACATAACGGATCACGCATTACTCATAACGCATAACGCATAACGCATATCGCATAACGCATAACGCATAACGCAAATCGCATAACGCATAACGCATAACGCATAACGCATAACGCATAACGGATCACGCATTACTCATAACGCATAACGTATAACGCATAACGCATAACGCATAACGCATAACGCATAACGCATAACGCACAACGCATAACGCATAACGCACAACGCATAACGCATAACCCATAACGCATAACGCATAACGCATAACGCAAATCGCAAATCGCATAACGCATTACGCATAACGCATAGCGGATAACGCACAACGCATAACAGATAACGCATAACGCAAAACGCATAACGCCTAACGCATAACGCATGACGGATCGAGCATTACTCATAACGCATAACGCATAACGCATAACGCATAACGCATAACGCATAATGCATAACGCATAACGCTTAACGCATGACCCATAGCGCATAACGCATTACGCGTAACGCATAACGCATAACGCATAAAGCATAACGCATAACGGATCACTTATTACTCATTACCCATAACGCATAACGCATAACGCATAGCGCATAACGCATAACACATAACGGATCACGCATTACTCATAACGCATAACGCATAACGCATAACGCATAACGCATAACGCAAATCGCATAACGCATAACGCATAACGCATAACGCATCTCGCATAACGCATAACGCATAACGCATAACGCATAACGCATAGCGGATAACGCACAACGCATAACACATAACGCATAACGCAAAACGCAATACGCATAACGCCTAACGCATAACGCATGACGGATCACGCATTACTCATAACGCATAACGGATGACGCATACCGCATAACGCATAACGCATAACGCATAACGCTTAACGCATGACCCATAGCGCATAACGCATAACGCATAACGCATAACGCATAACGCATAACGCATAACGCATAACGCATAACGCATAACGCATAACGCATAACGCATAACGCATAACGCATAACGCATAACGCATAACGCATAACGCATAACGCATAACGCATAACGCATAACGCATAACGCATAACGCATAACGCATAACGCATAACGCTTAACGCATGACCCATAGCGCATAACGCATTACGCGTAACGCATAACGCATAGCGGATAACGCACAACGCATAACACATAACGCTAAACGCATAACGCATAACGCATAACGCATAACGCATAACGCATAACGCATAACGCATAACGCATAACGCATAACGCATAACGCATAACGCATAACGCATAACGCATAACGCATAACGCAAATCGCATAACGCATAACGCATAACGCATAACGCCTAACGCATAACGCATGACGGATCACGCATTACTCATAACGCATAACGCAACACGCATAACGCATAGCGGATAACGCACAACGCATAACACATAACGCATAACGCAAAACGCAATACGCATAACGCCTAACGCATAACGCATGACGGATCACGCATTACTCATAACGCATAACGGATGACGCATACCGCATAACGCATAACGCATAACGCATAACGCTTAATGCATGACCCATAGCGCATAACGCATTACGCGTAACGCATAACGCATAACGCATAACGCATAACGCATAGCGGATAACGCACAACGCATAACACATAACGCATAACGCATAACACATAACGGATCACGCATTACTCATAACGCATAACGCATAACGCATAACGCATAACGCATAACGCATAACGCATAACGCATAACGCATAACGCATAACCCATAACGCATAACGCATAACGCATAACGCATAACGCAAATCGCATAACGCATTACGCATAACGCATAACGCATAACGCATAGCGGATAACGCACAACGCATAACACATAACGCATAACGCATAACACATAACGGATCACGCATTACTCCTAACGCATAACGCATAACGCATAACGCATAACGCATAACGCATAACGCATAACGCAAAACGCATAACGCATAACGCATAACGCATAACGCATAACGCATAACGCATAACCCATAACGCATAACGCATAACGCATAACGCATAACGCAAATCGTATAACGCATTACGCATAACGCATAGCGGATAACGCACAACGCATAACACATAACGCATAACGCAAAACGCAATATGCATAACGCCTAACGCAAAACGCAATACGCATAACGCCTAACGCATAACGCATGACGGATCACGCATTACTCATAACGCATAACGGATGACGCATACCGCATAACGCAAATCGCATAACGCATAACGCATAACGCATAACGCATAACGCATAACGCATAACGCATAACGCATAACGCATAACGCATAACGCATAACGCATAACGCATAACGCATAACGCATAACGCATAACGCATAACGCATAACGCATAACGCTTAACGCATGACCCATAGCGCATAACGCATTACGCGTAACGCATAACGCATAACGCATAACGCATAACGCATAACGCATAACGCATAACGCATAACGCATAACGCATAACGCATAACGCATAACGCATAACGCATAACGCAAATCGCATAACGCATAACGCATAACGCATAACGCCTAACGCATAACGCATGACGGATCACGCATTACTCATAACGCATAACGCAACACGCATAACGCATAGCGGATAACGCACAACGCATAACACATAACGCATAACGCAAAACGCAATACGCATAACGCCTAACGCATAACGCATGACGGATCACGCATTACTCATAACGCATAACGGATGACGCATACCGCATAACGCATAACGCATAACGCATAACGCATAACGCTTAATGCATGACCCATAGCGCATAACGCATTACGCGTAACGCATAACGCATAACGCATAACGCATAGCGGATAACGCACAACGCGTAACACATAACGCATAACGCATAACACATAACGGATCACGCATTACTCATAACGCATAACGCATAACGCATAACGCATAACGCATAACGCATAACGCAAAACGCATAACGCATAACGCATAACGCATAACGCATAACGCATAACGCATAACCCATAACGCATAACGCATAACGCATAACGCATAACGCAAATCGCATAACGCATTACGCATAACGCATAGCGGATAACGCACAACGCATAACACATAACGCATAACGCAAAACGCAATATGCATAACGCCTAACGCAAAACGCAATACGCATAACGCCTAACGCATAACGCATGACGGATCACGCATTACTCATAACGCATAACGGATGACGCATACCGCATAACGCATAAAGCATAACGCATAACGCATAACGCATAACGCATAACGCATAACGCATAACGCATAACGCAAATCGCATAACACATAACGCTTAACGCATAACGCATAACGCATAACGTATGACGCACAACTCATAACGCATAACGCATAACGCAAAACGCATAACGCATAGCGGATAACGCACAACGCATAACACATAACGCATAACGCATAACACATAACGCATAACGCATAACGCATAACGCATAACGCATAACGCATAACGCATAACGCTTAATGCATAACGCATAACGCATAACGGATCACGCATTACTCATAACGCATAACGCATAACGGATCACGCATTACTCATAGCGCATAACGCATAACGCATAACGGATCACGCATTACTCATAACGCATAACGCATAACGCATAACGCATAACGCATAACGCATAACGCATAACGCATAACGCTTAATGCATAACGCATAACACATAACGGATCACGCATTACTCATAACGCATAACACATAACGCATAACGCATAACGCATAACGCAAAACGCATAACGCATAACGCATAACGCATAACGCAAAACGCATAACGCATAACGCATAACGCATAACACATAACGGATCACGCATGACTCATAACGCATAACGCATAACGCATAACGCATAACCCATAACGCATAACGCATAACGCATGACTCATAACGCACAACCCATAAGGCATAACGCATAACCCATAACGCATAACGCATAACGCATAACGCATAACGCATAACGCATAACGCATAACGCATAACGCATAACGCATAACGCATAACGCATAACGCATAACGCATAACGCATAACGCATAACGCATAACGCATAACGCATAACGCATAACGCATAACGCATAACGCATAACGCATAACGCATAACGCATAACGCATAACGCATAACGCATAACGCATAACGCATAACGCATAACGCATAACGCATAACGCATAACGCATACCGCATAACGCATAACGCATAACCAATAACGCATAACGCATAACGCATAACGCATAACGCATAACGCATAACGCATACCCATAACGCATAACGCATAAAGCAAAACGCATAACGCATTACGCATGACTCATAACGCACAACCCATAACGCATAACGCATAACGCAAATCGCATAACGCATAACGCATAACGCATAACGCATAACGCATAACGCATAACGCTTAATGCATAACGCATAACGCATAACGGATCACGCATTAATCATAACGTATAACGCATAACGGATCACCCATTACTCATAACGCATAACGCATAACGCATAACGCATAACACATAACGCATAACGCAAAACGCAATATGCATAACGCCTAACGCAAAACGCAATACGCATAACGCCTAACGCATAACGCATGACGGATCACGCATTACTCATAACGCATAACGCATAACGCATAACGCATAACGCATAACGCATAACGCATAACGCATAACGCATAACGCATACCGCTTAACGCATGACCCATAGCGCATAACGCATTACGCGTAACGCATAACGCATAACGCATAAAGCATAACGCATAACGGATCACTTATTACTCATAACCCATAACGCATAACGCATAACGCATAGCGCATAACGCATAACACATAACGGATCACGCATTACTCATAACGCATAACGCATAACGCATAACGCATAACGCATAACGCAAATCGCATAACGCATAACGCATAACGCATAACGCATCTCGCATAACGCATAACGCATAACGCATAACGCATAGCGGATAACGCACAACGCATAACACATAACGCATAACGCAAAACGCAATACGCATAACGCCTAACGCATAACGCATGACGGATCACGCATTACTCATAACGCATAACGGATGACGCATACCGCATAACGCATAACGCATAACGCATAACGCATAACGCTTAACGCATGACCCATAGCGCATAACGCATAACGCATAACGCATAACGCATAACGCATAACGCATAACGCATATCGCATAACGCATAACGCATAACGCATAACGCATAACGCATAACGCATAACGCATAACGCATAACGCATAACGCATAACGCATAACGCATAACGCTTAACGCATGACCCATAGCGCATAACGCATTACGCGTAACGCATAACGCATAACGCATAAAGCATAACGCATAACGGATCACTTATTACTCATAACCCATAACGCATAACGCATAACGCATAGCGCATAACGCATAACACATAACGGATCACGCATTACTCATAACGCATAACGCATAACGCATAACGCCTAACGCATAACGCATGACGGATCACGCATTACTCATAACGCATAACGGATGACGCATAACGCATAACGCATAACGCATAACGCATAACGCATAACGCATAACGCATAACGCATAACGCATAACGCATAACGCATAACGCATAACGCATAACGCATAACGCATAACGCATAACGCATAACGCATAACGCATAACGCATAACGCATAACGCTTAACGCATGACCCATAGCGCATAACGCATTACGCGTAACGCATAACGCATAGCGGATAACGCACAACGCATAACGCTAAACGCATAACGCATAACGCATAACGCATAACGCATAACGCATAACGCATAACGCATAACGCATAACGCATAACGCATAACGCATAACGCATAACGCATAACGCATAACGCATAACGCAAATCGCATAACGCATAACGCATAACGCATAACGCATAACGCATAACGCATAACGTATAACGCACAACTCATAACGCATAACGCATAACGCAACACGCATAACGCATAGCGGATAACGCACAACGCATAACAGATAACGCATAACGCAAAACGCAATACGCATAACGCCTAACGCATAACGCATGACGGATCACGCATTACTCATAACGCATAACGCATAGCGGATAACGCACAACGCATAACACATAACGCTAAACGCATAACGCATAACGCATAACGCATTACTCATAGCGCATAACGCATAACGCATAACGGATCACGCATTACTCATAACGCATAACGCATAACGCACAACCCATAACGCATAACGCATAACGCAAATCGCATAACGCATAACGCATAATGCATAAAGCATAACGCATAACGCATAACGCATAACGCATAACGCATAACGCATAACGCATAACGCTTAATGCATAACGCATAACGCATAGCGGATCACGCATTACTCATAACGCATAACGCATAACGGATCACCCATTACTCATAACGCATAAGGCATAACGCATAACGTATAACGCATAACGTTTCACGCATTACTCATAACGCATAACGCATAACGGATCACGCATTACTCATAACGCATAACCCATAACGCATAACGCATAACGCATAACGCATAACGCATAACGCATAACGCATAACGCATAACGCATAACGCATAACGCATAACGCTTAACGCATGACCCATAGCGCATAACGCATTACTCGTAACGCATAACGCATAACGCATAAAGCATAACGCATAACGGATCACTTATTACTCATAACCCATAACGCATAACGCATAACGCATAGCGCATAACGCATAACACATAACGGATCACGCATTACTCATAACGCATAACGCATAACGCATATCGCATAACGCATAACGCATAACGCAAATCGCATAACGCATAACGCATAACGCATAACGCATAACGCATAACGGATCACGCATTACTCATAACGCATAACGCATAACGCAAAACGAATAACGCATAGTGGATAACGCATGACGCATAACGTATAACGCACAACTCATAACGCATACCGCATAAGGCAAAACGCATAACGCCTAGCGGATAACGCACAACGCATAACACATAACGCATAACGCATAACGCATAACGCATAACGCATAACGCATAACGCATAACGCATAACGTATATCGCATAACGCATAAAGCATAACGCATTACGCGTAACGCATAACGCATAACGCATAAAGCATAACGCATAACGGATCACGTATTACTCATAACCCATAACACATAACGCATAACGCATAACGCATAACGCATAACGCATAGCGCATAACGCATAACACATAACGGATCACGCATTACTCATAACGCATAACGCATAACGCATAACGCATAACGCATAACGCATAACGCATAACGCATAACGCATAACGCATCTCGCATAACGCATAACGCATAACGCATAACCCATAACGCATAACGCATAACGCATAACGCATAACGCATAACGCATAACGTATAACGCACAACTCATAACGCATAACGCATAACGCAACACGCATAACGCATAGCGGATAACGCATAACGCATTACGCATAACGTATAACGCACAACTCATAACGCATAACGCATAACGCAACACGCATAACGCATAGCGGATAACGCATAACGCATAACGCATAACGCATAACGCATAACGCATAACGCATAACGCTTAACGCATGACCCATAGCGCATAACGCATTACTCGTAACGCATAACGCATAACGCATAAAGCATAACGCATAACGGATCACTTATTACTCATAACCCATAACGCATAACGCATAACGCATAGCGCATAACGCATAACACATAACGGATCACGCATTACTCATAACGCATAACGCATAACGCATATCGCATAACGCATAACGCATAACGCAAATCGCATAACGCATAACGCATAACGCATAACGCATAACGCATAACGGATCACGCATTACTCATAACGCATAACGCATAACGCAAAACGAATAACGCATAGTGGATAACGCATGACGCATAACGTATAACGCACAACTCATAACGCATACCGCATAAGGCAAAACGCATAACGCCTAGCGGATAACGCACAACGCATAACACATAACGCATAACGCATAACGCATAACGCATAACGCATAACGCATAACGCATAACGCATAACGTATATCGCATAACGCATAAAGCATAACGCATTACGCGTAACGCATAACGCATAACGCATAAAGCATAACGCATAACGGATCACGTATTACTCATAACCCATAACACATAACGCATAACGCATAACGCATAACGCATAACGCATAGCGCATAACGCATAACACATAACGGATCACGCATTACTCATAACGCATAACGCATAACGCATAACGCATAACGCATAACGCATAACGCATAACGCATAACGCATAACGCATCTCGCATAACGCATAACGCATAACGCATAACCCATAACGCATAACGCATAACGCATAACGCATAACGCATAACGCATAACGTATAACGCACAACTCATAACGCATAACGCATAACGCAACACGCATAACGCATAGCGGATAACGCATAACGCATTACGCATAACGTATAACGCACAACTCATAACGCATAACGCATAACGCAACACGCATAACGCATAGCGGATAACGCATAACGCATAACGCATAACCCATAACGCATAACGCGTAAAGCAAAACGCATAACGCATTACGCATGACTCATAACGCACAACCCATAACGCATATCGCATAACGCAAATCGCATAACGCATAACGCATAATGCATAAAGCATAACGCATAACGCATAACGCATAACGCATAACGCATAACGTATAACGCATAACGCTTAACGCATAACGCATAACGCATAACGCATAGCGGATAACGCACAACGCATAACGCATAAAGCATAACGCATAACGGATCACGCATTACTCATAACCCATAACGCATAACGCATAACGGATAACGCAAAACGCATAACGCATAGCGGATAACGCACAACGCATAACGCATAAAGCATAACGCATAACGGATCACGCATTACTCATAACCCATAACGCATAACGCATAACGGATAACGCATAACGGATAACACATAACGCATAACGCATAACGCATAACGGATAACACATAACGCATAACGCATAACGCATAACGCATAACGCATAACGCATAACGCATAACGGATCACGCATTACTCATAACGCATAACGCATAACGCATAACGCATAACGCATAACGCATAACGCATAACGCATAACGCATAACGCATAACGCATAACGCATAACGCATAACGCATAACCCATAACACATAACGCATGAACATAACGCATAACCCATAACGCATAACGCATAACGCAAATCGCATAACGCATAACGCATAACGCATAACGCATTACGCATAACGTATAACGCATAACGCATAACGCAAAACGCATAACGCATAGCGTATAACGCATAACGCATAACGCATAACGCATAACGCATAACGCATAACGCATAACGGATAACACATAACGCATAACGCATAACGCATAACGCATAACGCATAACACATAACGCATAACTCATAACGCATAACGCATAGCGCTTAACGCATGACCCATAGCGCATAACGCATTACGCGTAACGCATAACGCATAACGCATAAAGCATAACGCATAACGGATCACGCATGAGTCATAACCCATAGCGCATAACGCATAACGCATAACGCATAGCGCTTAACGCATAACACATAACGGTTCACGCATTACTCATAACGCATAACGCATAACGCATAACGCATAACCCATAACGCATAACGCATAAAGCAAAACGCATAACGCATAACGCATGACTCATAACGCACAACCCATAACGCATAACGCATAACGCAAATCGCATAACGCATAACGCATAATGCATAAAGCATAACGCATAACGCATAACGCATAACGCATAACGCATAACACATAACGCATAACGCATAACGCATAACGCATAACGCATAACGCTTAATGCATAACGCTTAACGCATAACGGATCACGCATTACTCATAACGCATAACGCATAACGCATAACACATAACGCATAACGCATAACGCATAACGGATAACGCATAACGGATAACACATAACGCATAACGCATAACGCATAACACATAACGCATAACCCATAACGAATAACGCATAACGCATAACGCTTAACGCATGACCCATTGCGCATAACGCATTACGCGTAACGCATAACGCAAAGCGGATAACGCACAACGCATAACACATAACACATAACGCATAACGCATAACGCATAACGCATAACGCATAACGCATAACGAATAACGCATAACGCATACCGCATAACGCATAACGCATAACGCATAACCCATAACGCATAACGCATAACGCATAACGCATAACGCATAACGCATAACGCATAACCCATAACGCATAACGCATAAAGCAAAACGCATAACGCATTACGCATGACTCATAACGCACAACCCATAACGCATAACGCATAACGCAAATCGCATAACGCATAACGCATAATGCATAAAGCATAACGCATAACGCATAACGCATAACGCATAACGCATAACGCATAACGCATAACGCTTAATGCATAACGCATAACGCATAACGCATAACGCATAACGGATCACGCATTACTCATAACGCATAACGCATAACGGATCACGCATTACTCATAGCGCATAACGCATAACGCATAACGAATCACACATTACTCATAACGCATAACGCATAACGCATAACGCATAACGAATAACGCATAACGCATAACACATAACGCATAACCCATAACGAATAACGCATAACGCATAACGCTTAACGCATGACCCATTGCGCATAACGCATTACGCGTAACGCACATCTCATAACGCATAACGCATAACGCAAAACGCATAACGCAAACCGGATAACGCACAACGCATAACACATAACGCATAACGCATAACGCATAACGCATAACGCATAACGCATAATGCAGAACGCATAACGCATAACGCATAACGCATAACGCATAACGCATAACGCATAACGCATAACGGATCACGCATTACTCATAACGCATAACGCATAACGGATCACGCATTACTCATAGCGCATAACGCATAACGCATAACGAATCACACATTACTCATAACGCATAACGCATAACGCATAACGCATAACGAATAACGCATAACGTTTCACGCATTACTCATAACTTATAACGCAGAACGCATAACGCATAACGCATAACGCATAAAGCATAACGCATAACGCATAACGCATAACGCATAACGCATAACGCATAACCCATAACGCATAACGCATAACGCATAACGCATAACGCATAACGCATAACGCATAACGCATAACGCAAATCGCATAACGCATAACGCATAACGCATAGCGGATAACGCACAACGCATAACACATAACGCATAACGCAAAACGCAATACGCATAACGCCTAACGCATAACGCATGACGGATCACGCATTACTCATAACGCATAACGGATGACGCATACCGCATAACGCATAACGCATAACGCATAACGCTTAACGAATGACCCATAGCGCATAACGCATTACGCGTAACGCATAACGCATAACGCATAACGCATAACGCATAACGCATAACGCATAACGCATAACGCATAACGCATAACGCATACCGCATAACGCATAACGCATAACGTATAACGCACAACTCATAACGCATAACGCATAACGCAAAACGCATAACGCATAGCGGATAACGCACAACGCATAACACATAACGCATCACGCATAACGCATAACGCATAACGCATAACGCATAAAGCATAACGCATAACGCATAACGCATAACGCATAACGCATAACGCATAACGCAAAACGCATAACGCATAGCGGATAACGCACAACGCATAACACATAACGCATCACGCATAACGCATAACGCATAACGCATAACGCATAAAGCATAACGCATAACGCATAACGCATAACGCATAACGCATAACGCATAACGCATAACGCATAACGCATAAAGCATAACGCATAACGCATAACGCATAACGCAAATCGCATAACGCATAACGCATATCGCATAACGCATAACGCATAACGGATCACGCATTACTCATAACGCATAACGCATAACGCAAAACGCATAACGCATAGCGGATAACGCATGACGCATGACCCATAGCGCATAACGCATTACGCATAACGCATAACGCATAACGCATAACGCATAACGCATAACGCATAACTCAGAACGCATAACGCATAACGCATACCGCATAACGCATACGGCATAACGCATAACGCATAACGTATAACGCACAACTCATAACGCATAACGCATAACGCAAAACGCATAACGCATAGCGGATAACGCATAACGCTTAACGCATAACGCATAACGCATAACGTATGACGCACAACTCATAACGCATAACGCATAACGCAAAACGCATAACGCATAGCGGATAACGCACAACGCATAACGCATAAAGCATAACGCATAACGGATCACGCATTACTCATAACCCATAACGCATAACGCATAACGCATAACGGATATCACATAACGCATAACGCATAACGCATAACGGATAACACATAACGCATAACGCATAACGCATAACGCATAACGCAAATCGCATAACGCATAACGCTTAACGCATAACGCATAACGCATAAAGCATAACGCATAACGGATCACGCATTACTCATAACCCATAACGCATAACGCATAACGGATAACGCATAACCCATAACGCATAACCCATAACGCATAACGCATAACGCATAACGCAAACGCATAACGCATAACGCATAACGCATAACGCATAACGCATAACCCATAACGCATAACGCATAACGCATAACGCATAAAGCATAACGCATAACGGATCACTTATTACTCATAACCCATAACGCATAACGCATAACGCATAACGCATAACGCATAACGCAAATCGCATAACGCATAACGCATAACGCATAGCGGATAACGCACAACGCATAACACATAACGCATAACGCAAAACGCAATACGCATAACGCCTAACGCATAACGCATGACGGATCACGCATTACTCATAACGCATAACGGATGACGCATACCGCATAACGCATAACGCATAACGCATAACACTTAACGCATGACCCATAGCGCATAACGCATTACGCGTAACGCATAACGCATAACGCATAAAGCATAACGCATAACGGATCACTTATTACTCATAACCCATAACGCATAACGCATAACGCATAGCGCATAACGCATAACACATAACAGATCACGCATTACTCATAACGCATAACGCATAACGCATAACGCATAACGCATAACGCAAATCGCATAACGCATAACGCATAACGCATAACGCATAACGCATAACGGATCACGCATTACTCATAACGCATAACGCATAACGCAAAACGCATAACGCATAGCGGATAACGCATGACGCATAACGTATTACGCACAACTCGTAACGCATAACGCATAACGCAAAACGCATAACGCCTAGCGTATAACGCACAACGCATAACACATAACGCATAACGCATAACGCATAACGCATAACGCATAATGCATAACGCATAACGCATAACGCATAACCCATAACGCATAACGCATAACGCATAACGCATAACGCATAACGCATAACGCAAATCGCATAACGCATAACGCATAACGCATAACGCATGGCGGATAACGCGCAACGCATAACACATAACGCATAACGCAAAACGCAATACGCATAACGCCTAACGCATAACGCATGACGGATCACTTATTACTCATAACCCATAACGCATAACGCATAACGCATAGCGCATAACGCATAACACATAACGGATCACGCATTACTCATAACGCATAACGCATAACGCATAACGCATAACGCGTAACGCAAATCGCATAACGCATAACGCATAACGCATAACGCATAACGCATAACGCATAACGCATATCGCATAACGGATCACGCATTACTCATAACGCATAACGCATAACGCAAAACGCATAACGCATAGCGGATAACGCATGACGCATAACGTATAACGCACAACTCATAACGCATAACGCATAACGCAACACGCATAACGCATAGCGGATAACGCACAACGCATAACACATAACGCATAACGCAAAACGCAATACGCATAACGCCTAACGCATAACGCATGACGGATCACGCATTACTCATAACGCATAACGGATGACGCATACCGCATAACGCATAACGCATAACGCATAACGCTTAACGCATGACCCATAGCGCATAACGCATAACGCATAACGCATAACGCATAACGCATAACGCATAACGCATAACGCATAACGCATAACGCATAACGCATAACGCATAACTCATAACGCATAACGCATAACGCATAACGCATAACGCATAAAGCATAACGCAGAACGCATAACGCATAACGCATAACGCATAACGCATAACGCATAACGCATAACGCATAACGCATAACGCATAACCCATAACGCATAACGCATAACGCATAACGCATAACGCATAACGCATAACGCATAACGCAAATCGCATAACGCATAACGCATAGCGGATAACGCACAACGCATAACACATAACGCATAACGCAAAACCCAATACGCATAACGCCTAACGCATAACGCATGACGGATCACGCATTACTCATAACGCATAACGCATAACGCATAACGCAACACGCATAACGCATAGCGGATAACGCACAACGCATAACAGATAACGCATAACGCAAAACGCAATACGCATAACGCCTAACGCATACCGCATAAGGCAAAACGCATAATGCCTAGCGGATAACGCACAACGCATAACACATAACGCATAACGCATAACGCATAACCCATAACGCATAACGCATAACGCATAACGCATAACGCAAATCGCATAACGCATAACGCATAACGCATAACGCATAACGCATAACGCAACACGCATAACGCATAGCGGATAACGCACAACGCATAACAGATAACGCATAACGCAAAACGCAATACGCATAACGCCTAACGCATAACGCATGACGGATCACGCATTACTCATAACGCATAACGGATGACGCATACCGCATAACGCATAACGCATAACAACGCATAACACTTAACGCATGACCCATAGCGCATAACGCATTACGCGTAACGCATAACGCATAGCGCATAAAGCATAACGCATACCGGATCACTTATTACTCATAACCCATAACGCATAACGCATAACGCATAGCGCATAACGCATAACACATAACGGATCACGCATTACTCATAACGCATAACGCATAACGCATAACGCATAACGCATAACGCAAATCGCATAACGCATAACGCATAACGCATAGCGGATAACGCACAACGCTTAACACATAACGCATAACGCAAAACGCAATACGCATAACGCCTAACGCATAACGCATGACGGATCACGCATTACTCATAACGCATAACGGATGACGCATACCGCATAACGCATATCGCATAACGCATAACACTTAACGCATGACCCATAGCGCATAACGCATTACGCGTAACGCATAACGCATAACGCATAAAGCATAACGCATAACGGATCACTTATTACTCATAACCCATAACGCATAACGCATAACGCATAGCGCATAACGCATAACACATAACGGATCACGCATTACTCATAACGCATAACGCATAACGCATAACGCATAACGCATAACGCATAACGCAAATCGCATAACGCATAACGCATAACGCATAACGCATAACGCATAACGCATAACGGATCACGCATTACTCATAACGCATAACGCATAACGCAAAACGCATAACGCATAGCGGATAACGCATGACGCATAACGTATAACGCACAACTCATAACGCATAACGCATAACGCAAAACGCATAACGCCTAGCGTATAACGCACAACGCATAACACATAAGGCATAACGCATAACGCATAATGCATAACGCATTACGCATATCGCATAACGCATAACGCAAATCGCATAACGCATAACGCATAACGCATAACGCATAGCGGATAACGCACAACGCATAACACATAACGCATAACGCAAAACGCAATACGCATAACGCCTAACGCATAACGCATGACGGATCACGCATTACTCATAACGCATAACGGATGACGCATACCGCATAACGCATAACGCATAACGCATAACGCATAACGCATAACGCATAACACATAACGCATAACCCATAACGCATAACGCATAACGCATAACGCATAACGCATAACGCATAACGCATAACGCATAACGCATAACGCATAACGCATAACGCATAACGCATAACGCATAACGCATAACGCATAACGCATAACGCATAACGCATAACGCATAACGCAAAACGCATAACGCATAACGCATAACGCATACCGCATAACGCATACCGCATAACGCATAACGCATAACGTATAACGCACAACTCATAACGCATAACGCATAACGCAAAACGCATAACGCATAGCGGATAACGCATAACGCATATCGTATAACGCACAACTCATAACGCATGACTCATAACGCACAACCCATAACGCATAACGCATAACGCATAACGCATAACGCATAACGCAAATCGCATAACGCATAACGCATAACGCGTAACGCATAAAGCATAACGCATAACGCAAAACCCATAACGCATAACGCATAACGCATAACGCATAACGCATAACGCATAACGCATAATGCATAACACATAACGCGTAACGGATCACGCATTACTCATAACGCATAACGCATAACGGATCACGCATTACTCATAACGCATAACGCATAACACATAACGGATCACGCATTACTCATAACGCATAACGCATAACGCATAACGCACAACGCATAACGCATAACGCATAACACATAACGCATAACCCATAACGCATAACGCATAACGCATAACGCTTAACGCATGACCCATAGCGCATAACGCATTACGCGTAACGCATAACGCATAAAGCATAACGCATAACGGATCACGCAAAACGCATAACGCATAGCGGATAACGCATGACGCATAACGTATAACGCACAACTCATAACGCATAACGCATAATGCATAACGCATTACGCATATCGCATAACGCATAACGCATAACGCAAATCGCATAACGCATAACGCATAACGCATAGCGGATAACGCACAACGCATAACACATAACGCATAACGCAAAACGCAATACGCATAACGCCTAACGCATAACGCATGACGGATCACGCATTACTCATAACGCATAACGGATGACGCATACCGCATAACGCATAACGCATAACGCATAACGCTTAACGCATGACCCATAGCGCATAACGCATAACGCATAACGCAAATCGTATAACGCATAACGCATAACGCATAGCGGATAACGCACAACGCATAACACATAACGCATAACGCAAAACGCAATACGCATAACGCCTAACGCATAACGCATGACGGATCACGCATTACTCATAACGCATAACGGATGACGCATACCGCATAACGCATAACGCATAACGCATAACGCATAACGCATAACGCATAACACATAACGCATAACCCAGAACGCACAACGCATAACGCATAACGCATAACGCATAACGCATAACGCATTATTCATAACGCATAACGCATAACGCATAACGCATAACGCATAACGCATAACGCATAACGCATAACGCAAAACGCATAACGCATAACGCATAACGCATACCGCATAACGCATACCGCATAACGCATAACGCATAACGTATAACGCACAACTCATAACGCATACGCATAACGCAAAACGCATAACGCATAGCGGATAACACATAACGCATAACGCATAACGCAAATCGCATAACGCATAACGCTTAACGCATAACGCATAACGCATAACGTATGACGCACAACTCATAACGCATAACGCAAAACGCATAACGCATAGCGGATAACGCACAACGCATAACGCATAAAGCATAACGCATAACGGATCACGCATTACTCATAACCCATAACGCATACCGCATAACGCATAACGCATAACGTATAACGCACAACTCATAACGCATACGCACAACGCATAACACATAACGCATAACGCAAAACGCAATACGCATAACGCCTAACGCATAACGCATGACGGATCACGCATTACTCATAACGCATAACGGATGACGCATACCGCATAACGCATAACGCATAACGCATAACGCTTAACGCATGACCCATAGCGCATAACGCATAACGCATAACGCAAATCGCATAACGCATAACGCATAACGCATAGCGGATAACGCACAACGCATAACACATAACGCATAACGCAAAACGCAATACGCATAACGCCTAACGCATAACGCATGACGGATCACGCATTACTCATAACGCATAACGGATGACGCATACCGCATAACGCATAACGCATAACGCATAACGCATAACGCATAACGCATAACACATAACGCATAACCCAGAACGCACAACGCATAACGCATAACGCATAACGCATAACGCATAACGCATAACGCATAACGCATAACGCATAACGCATAACGCATAACGCATAACGCATAACGCATAACGCATAACGCATAACGCATAACGCATAACGCATAACGCATAACGCATAACGCATAACGCATAACGGATAACACATAACACATAACGCTTAACCCATAACGCATAACGCTTAACGCATGACCCATAGCGCATAACGCACAACCCATAACGCATAGCGCATAACGCATTACGCGTAACGCATAACGCATAACGCATAAAGCATAACGCATAACGGATCACGCATTACTCATAACCCATAACGCATAACTCATAACGCAAATCGCATAACGCATAACGCATAACGCATAACGCATAACGCATAACGCATAACGCATAACGCATAACGCATAACACATAACGCATAACACAAATCGCATAACGCATAACGCATAACGCATAACGCATAACGCATAACGTATAACGCACAACTCATAACGCATGACTCATAACGCACAACCCATAACGCATAGCGCATAACGCATAACGCAAAACGCAAATCGCATAACGCATAACGGGTAACGCATAAAGCATAACGCATAACGCATAACGCATAACGCATAATGCATAACGCATTACGCATAACGGATCACGCATTACTCATAACGCATAACGCATAACACATAACGGATCACGCATTACTCATAACGCATAACGCATAACGCATAACGCATAACGCATAATGCATAACGCATAACGCATAACGGATCACGCATTACTCATAACGCATAACGAATAACGGATCACGCATTACTCATAACGCATAACGCATAACACATAACGGATCACGCATTTCTCATAACGCATAACGCATAACGCATAACGCATAACGCATAACGCATAACGCATAACGCATAACGCATAACGCATAACGCATAACGCATAACGCATAACGTATAACGCACAACTCATAACGCATGACTCATAACGCACAACCCATAACGCATAGCGCATAACGCATAACGCATAACGCAAATCGCATAACGCATAACGGGTAACGCATAAAGCATAACGCATAACGCATAACGCATAACGCATAATGCATAACGCATAACGCATAACGGATCACGCATTACTCATAACTCATAACGCATAACGGATCACGCATTACTCATAACGCATAACGCATAACACATAACGGATCACGCATTACTCATAACGCATAACGCATAACGCATAACGCATAACGCCTAACGCATAACGCATAACGCATAACGCATAACGCATAACGCATAACGGATCACGCATTACTCATAACGCATAACGCATAACGGATCACGCATTACTCATAACGCATAACGCATAACACATAACGGATCACGCATTACTCATAACGCATAACGCATAACGCATAACGCATAACGCATACCGCATAACGCATAACGCATAACGCATAACGCTTAATGCGTAACGCATAACGCATAACGGATCACGTATTACTCATAACGCATAACGCATAACGGATCACGCATTACTCATAGCGCATAACGCATAATGCATAACGGATCACGCATTACTCATAACGCATAACGCATAACGCATAACGAATAACGCAAAACGTTTCACGCATTACTCATAACGCATAACGCATAACGCATAACGGATCACGCATTACTCATAACGCATAACGCATAACGCATAACCATAACGAATAACGCTTAACGTTTCACTCATTACTCATAACGCATAACGCATAACGGATCACGCATTACTCATAACGCATAACGCATAACGCATAACGCATAACGCATAACGCATAACGCATAACGCATAACGCATAACGCATAACGCATAACGCATAACGCATAACGCATAACGCATAACGCATAACGCATAACGCATAACCCATAACGCATAACGCATAACGAATGACTCATAACGCACAACCCATAACGCATAACCCAAATCGCATAACGCATAACGCATAATGCATAAAGCATAACGCATAACGTATAACGCATAACGCATAACGCATAACGCATAACGCATAACGCATAACGCATAACGTTTCACGCATTACTCATAACGCATAACGCATAACGCATAACGCATAACGCATAACGTATAACGCACAACTCATAACGCATAACGCATAACGCAAAACGCATAACGCACAGCGGATAACGCACAACGCATAACACATAACGCATAACGCATAACGCATAACGCATAACGCATAACGCATAACGCATAACGCAAATCGCATAACGCATAACGCATAACGCATAACGCATAACGCATAACGCATAACGCATAACGCATAATGCATAACGCATAACGCATAACGGATCACGCATTACTCATAACGCATAACGCATAACGGATCACGCATTACTCATAACGCATAACGCATAACGCATAAAGCAAAACGCATAACGCATAACGCATGACTCATAACGCATAACGTTTCACGCATTACTCATAACGCATAACGCATAACGCATAACGCATAACGCATAACGCATAACGCATAACGCATAACGCATAACGCATAACGCATAACGCATAACGCATAACGCATAACGCATAATGCATAACGCATAACGCATAACGGATCACGCATTACTCATAACGCATAACGCATAACGTATAACGCATAACGCATAACGCATAACGCATAACGCATAACGCATAACGCATAACGCATAACGCATAACGTTTCACGCATTACTCATAACGCATAACGCATAACGCATAACGCAAACGCATAACGTATAACGCACAACTCATAACGCATAATGCAAAACGCATAACGCACAGCGGATAACGCACAACGCATAACACATAACGCATAACGCATAACGCATAACGCATAACGCATAACGCATAACGCATAACGCAAATCGCATAACGCATAACGCATAACGCATAAAGCATAACGCATAACGCATAACGCATAACGCATAACGCATAATGCATAACGCATAACGCATAACGGATCACGCATTACTCATAACGCATAACGCATAACGGATCACGCATTACTCATAACGCATAACGCATAAGACATAACGGATCACGCATTACTCATAACGCATAACGCATAACGCATAACGCATAACCCATAACGCATAACGCATAAAGCAAAACGCACAACGCATAACGCATGACTCATAACGCACAACCCATAACGCATAACGCATAACGCAAATCGCATAACGCATAACGCATAACGCATAACGTATAACGCACAACTCATAACGCATAACGCATAACGCAAAACGCATAACGCACAGCGGATAACGCATAACGCATAACACATAACGCATAACGCATAACGCATAACGCATAACGCATAACGCATAACGCATAACGCATAACGCATAACGCATAACGCATAACGCATAACGCATAACGCATAACGCATAACGCATAACGCATAACGCATAACGCATAACGCATAACGGATCACGCATTACTCATAACGCATAACGCATAACGGATCACGCATTACTCATAACGCATAACGCATAACGGATCACGCATTACTCATAGCGCATAACGCATAACGCATAACGGATCACGCATTACTCATAACGCATAACGCATAACGCATAACGAATAACGCATAACGTTTCACGCATTACTCATAACGCATAACGCATAACGCATAATGCATAACGCATAACGTTTCACGCATTACTCATAACGCATAACGCATAACGCATAAAGCATAACGCATAACGCATAACGCATAACGCATAACGCATAATGCATAACGCATAACGCATAACGGATCACGCATTACTCATAACGCATAACGCATAACGGATCACGCATTACTCATACCGCATAACGCATAACGCATAACGCATAACGCATAACGAATGACGCATAACGCACAACCCATAACGCATAACCCAAATCGCATAACGCATAACGCATAATGCATAAAGCATAACGCATAACGCATAACGCATAACGCATAACGCATAACGCATAACGCATAACGCATAACGCATAACGTTTCACGCATTACTCATAACGCATAACGCATAACGCATAACGCATAACGCATAACGCATAACGTATAACGCACAACACATCACGCATAACGCATAACGCAAAACGCATAACGCACAGCGGATAACGCACAACGCATAACACATAACGCATAACGCATAACGCATAACGCATAACGCATAACGCATAACGCATAACGCATAACGCATAACGCATAACGCATAACGCATAACGCATAACGCATAACGCATAACGCATAACGCATAACGCATAACGCATAACGCATAACGCATAACGCATAACGCATAACGAATGGCGCATAACGCATAACGCATAACGCATAACGCATAACGCATAACGCATAACGCATAACGCATAACGCATAACGCATAACGCATAACGCATAACGCATAACGCATGGCGCATAACTCAAAATGCATAACGCATAACGCATAACGAATAACGCATAACCCATAACGCATAACGCATAACGCATAACCCATAACGCATAACGCATAACGCATAACGCAAATCGCATAACGCATAACGCATAACGCATAACGCATAACGCATAACGCATAACGCATAACGCATAACGCATAACGCATAACGCATAACGCATAACGCATAACGCATAACGCATAACGCATAACGCATAACGCATACCGCATAACGCATAACGCATAACGCATAACGCTTAATGCGTAACGCATAACGGATCACGTATTACTCATAACGCATAACGCATAACGGATCACGCATTACTCATAGCGCATAACGCATAATGCATAACGGATCACGCATTACTCATAACGCATAACGCATAACGCATAACGAATAACGCAAAACGTTTCACGCATTACTCATAACGCATAACGCATAACGCATAACGGATCACGCATTACTCATAACGCATAACGCATAACGCATAACCATAACGAATAACGCTTAACGTTTCACTCATTACTCATAACGCATAACGCATAACGGATCACGCATTACTCATAACGCATAACGCATAACGCATAACGCATAACGCATAACGCATAACGCATAACGCATAACGCATAACGCATAACGCATAACGCATAACGCATAACGCATAACGAATGACTCATAACGCACAACCCATAACGCATAACCCAAATCGCATAACGCATAACGCATAATGCATAAAGCATAACGCATAACGTATAACGCATAACGCATAACGCATAACGCATAACGCATAACGCATAACGCATAACGCATAACGTTTCACGCATTACTCATAACGCATAACGCATAACGCATAACGCATAACGCATAACGTATAACGCACAACTCATAACGCATAACGCATAACGCAAAACGCATAACGCACAGCGGATAACGCACAACGCATAACACATAACGCATAACGCATAACGCATAACGCATAACGCATAACGCATAACGCATAACGCAAATCGCATAACGCATAACGCATAACGCATAACGCATAACGCATAACGCATAACGCATAACGCATAACGCATAATGCATAACGCATAACGCATAACGGATCACGCATTACTCATAACGCATAACGCATAACGGATCACGCATTACTCATAACGCATAACGCATAACGCATAAAGCAAAACGCATAACGCATAACGCATGACTCATAACGCATAACGTTTCACGCATTACTCATAACGCATAACGCATAACGCATAACGCATAACGCATAACGCATAACGCATAACGCATAACGCATAACGCATAACGCATAACGCATAACGCATAACGCATAATGCATAACGCATAACGCATAACGGATCACGCATTACTCATAACGCATAACGCATAACGTATAACGCATAACGCATAACGCATAACGCATAACGCATAACGCATAACGCATAACGCATAACGCATAACGTTTCACGCATTACTCATAACGCATAACGCATAACGCATAACGCAAACGCATAACGTATAACGCACAACTCATAACGCATAATGCAAAACGCATAACGCACAGCGGATAACGCACAACGCATAACACATAACGCATAACGCATAACGCATAACGCATAACGCATAACGCATAACGCATAACGCATAACGCAAATCGCATAACGCATAACGCATAACGCATAAAGCATAACGCATAACGCATAACGCATAACGCATAACGCATAATGCATAACGCATAACGCATAACGGATCACGCATTACTCATAACGCATAACGCATAACGGATCACGCATTACTCATAACGCATAACGCATAAGACATAACGGATCACGCATTACTCATAACGCATAACGCATAACGCATAACGCATAACCCATAACGCATAACGCATAAAGCAAAACGCACAACGCATAACGCATGACTCATAACGCACAACCCATAACGCATAACGCATAACGCAAATCGCATAACGCATAACGCATAACGCATAACGTATAACGCACAACTCATAACGCATAACGCATAACGCAAAACGCATAACGCACAGCGGATAACGCATAACGCATAACACATAACGCATAACGCATAACGCATAACGCATAACGCATAACGGATCACGCATTACTCATAACGCATAACGCATAACGGATCACGCATTACTCATAACGCATAACGCATAACGGATCACGCATTACTCATAGCGCATAACGCATAACGCATAACGGATCACGCATTACTCATAACGCATAACGCATAACGCATAACGAATAACGCATAACGTTTCACGCATTACTCATAACGCATAACGCATAACGCATAATGCATAACGCATAACGTTTCACGCATTACTCATAACGCATAACGCATAACGCATAACGCATAACGCATAACGCATAACGCATAACGCATAACGCATAATGCATAACGCATAACGCATAACGGATCACGCATTACTCATAACGCATAACGCATAACGGATCACGCATTACTCATACCGCATAACGCATAACGCATAACGCATAACGCATAACGAATGACGCATAACGCACAACCCATAACGCATAACCCAAATCGCATAACGCATAACGCATAATGCATAAAGCATAACGCATAACGCATAACGCATAACGCATAACGCATAACGCATAACGCATAACGCATAACGCATAACGTTTCACGCATTACTCATAACGCATAACGCATAACGCATAACGCATAACGCATAACGCATAACGTATAACGCACAACACATCACGCATAACGCATAACGCAAAACGCATAACGCACAGCGGATAACGCACAACGCATAACACATAACGCATAACGCATAACGCATAACGCATAACGCATAACGCATAACGCATAACGCATAACGCATAACGCATAACGCATAACGCATAACGCATAACGCATAACGCATAACGCATAACGCATAACGCATAACGCATAACGCATAACGAATGGCGCATAACGCATAACGCATAACGCATAACGCATAACGCATAACGCATAACGCATAACGCATAACGCATAACGCATAACGCATAACGCATAACGCATGGCGCATAACTCAAAATGCATAACGCATAACGCATAACGAATAACGCATAACCCATAACGCATAACGCATAACGCATAGCGGATAACGCACAACGCATAACACGTAACGCATAACGCAAAACGCAATACGCATAACGCATAACGCATAACGCATGACGGATCACGCATTACTCATAACGCATAACGGATGACGCATACCGCATAACGCATAACGCATAACGCATAACGCTTAACGCATGACCCATAGCGCATAACGCATTACGCGTAACGCATAACGCATAACGCATAACGCATAACGCATAACGCATAACGCATAACGCATAACGCATAACGCATAACGCATAACGCATAACGCATAACGCATAACGCATACCGCATAACGCATAACGCATAACGTATAACGCACAACTCATAACGCATAACGCATAACGCAAAACGCATAACGCATAGCGGATAACACATAACGCATAACGCATAACGCATAACGCAAATCGCATAACGCATAACGCTTAACGCATAACGCATAACGCATAACGTATGACGCACAACTCATAACGCATAACGCATAACGCAAAACGCATAACGCATAGCGGATAACGCACAACGCATAACGCATAAAGCATAACGCATAACGGATCACGCATTACTCATAACCCATAACGCAGAACGCATAACGGATAACACATAACGTATAACGCATAACGCATAACGGATAACACATAACGCACAACGCATAACGCATAACGCAAATCGCATAACGCATAACGCATAACGCATAACGCATAACGCATAACGCATAACGCATAACGCATAACGCATAACGTATAACGCACAACTCATAACGCATAACGCATAACGCATAACGCATAACGCATAACGCATAACGCATAACGGATAACACATAACGCACAACCCATAACGCATAACGCATAACGCATAACGCAAATCGCATAACGCATAACGCATAACGCGTAACGCATAAAGCATAACGCATAACGCATAACGCATAACGCATAACCCATAACGCATAACGCATAACGCATAACGCATAACGCATAACGCATAACGCAAATCGCATAACGCATAACGCATAACGCATAACGCATAACGCATAACGCATAACGCATAACGCATAACGCATAACGTATAACGCACAACTCATAACGCATAACGCATAACGCATAACGCATAACGCATAACGCATAACGCATAACGCATAACGCATAACGCATAACGGATAACACATAACGCACAACCCATAACGCACAACGCATAACGCATAACGCATAACGCAAATCGCATAACGCATAACGCATAACGCGTAACGCATAAAGCATAACGCATAACGCATAACGCATAACGCATAACGCATAACGCATAACGCATAATGCATAACACATAACGCGTAACGGAACACGCATTACTCATAACGCATAACGCATAACGGATCACGCATTACTCATAACGCATAACGCATAACACATAACGGATCACGCATTACTCATAACGCATAACGCATAACGCATAACGCACAACGCATAACGCATAACACATAACGCATAACCCATAACGCATAACGCATAACGCATAACGCTTAACGCATGACCCATAGCGCATAACGCATTACGCGTAACGCATAACGCATAAAGCATAACGCATAACGGATCACGCATTACTCATAACCCATAACGCATAACTCATAACGCATAACGCATAACGCATAACGCATAACGCATAACGCATAACGCATAACGCATAACGCATAACGCATAACGCATAACGCATAACGCATAACGCATAACGCATAACGGATAACACATAACACATAACGCTTAACCCATAACGCATAACGCATAACGCATAACGCTTAACGCATGACCCATAGCGCATAACGCATTACGCGTAACGCATAACGCATAACGCATAAAGCATAACGCATATCGGATCACGCATTACTCATAACCCATAACGCATAACTCATAACGCATAACGCATAACGCATAACGCATAACGCATAACGCATAACGCATAACGCATAACGCATAACGCATAACGCATAATGCATAACGCATAACGCATAACGCATAAAGCAAAACGCATAACGCATGACTCATAACGCACATCCCATAACGCATAACACATAACGCAAATCGCATAACGCATAACGCATAACGCATAACGCATAACACAAATCGCATAACGCATAACGCATAACGCATAACGCATAACGCATAACGCATAACGTATAACGCACAACTCATAACGCATGACTCATAACGCACAACCCATAACGCATAGCGCATAACGCATAACGCATAACGCAAATCGCATAACGCATAACGGGTAACGCATAAAGCATAACGCATAACGCATAACGCATAACGCATAATGCATAACGCATAACGCATAACGGATCACGCATTACTCATAACGCATAACGCATAACGGATCACGCATTACTCATAACGCATAACGCATAACACATAACGGATCACGCATTACTCATAATGCATAACGCATAACGCATAACGCATAACGCATAACGCATAACGCATAACGCATACCGCATAACGCATAACGCATAACGCATAACGCATAACACATAACGCATAACCCATAACGCATAACGCATAACGCATAACGCTTAACGCATGACCCATAGCGCATAACGCATTACGCGTAACGCATAACGCATAATGCATAAAGCATAACGCATAACGGATCACGCATTACTCATAACCCATAACGCATAACGCATAACGCATAACGCATAACGCATAGCGCATAACGCATAACACATAACGGATCACGCATTACTCATAACGCATAACGCATAACGCATAACGCATAACCCATAACGCATAACGCATAAAGCAAAACGCATAACGCATAACGCATGACTCATAACGCACAACCCATAACGCATAACGCATAACGCAAATCGCATAACGCATAACGCATAATGCATAAAGCATAACGCATAACGCATACCGCATAACGCATAACGCATAACGCATAACGCTTAATGCGTAACGCATAACGCACACCGCATAACACATAACGCATAACGCATAACACATAACGCATAACGCATAACGCATAACGCATAACGCATAACGCATAACGCATAATGCATAACGCATAACGCATAACGCATAACGCATAACGCATAACGCATAACGCATACCGCATAACGCATAACGCATAACGCATAACCCATAACGCATAACGCATAACACATAACGCATAACGCATATCACATAACGCATAACGCAAATCGCATAACGCATAACGCATAACGCATAACGCATAACGCATAACGCATAACGCATAACGCATGACGCATAAAGCATAACGCATAACGGATCACGCATTACTCATAACCCATAACGCATAACGCATTACGGATAACGCATAACGGATAACACATAACGCATAACGCATAACGCATAACGGATAACACATAACGCATAACGCATAACGCATAACGCATAACGCATAACCCATAACGCATAACCCATAACGCATAACGCATAACGCTTAACGCATGACCCATAGCGCATAACGCATTACGCGTAACGCTTAACGCATAACGGATAACACATAACGCATAACGCATAACGCATAACGCATAACGCATGACCCATAACGCATAACGCATAACGCATAACGCAAATCGCATAACGCATAACGCTTAACGCATAATGCATAACGCATAACGTATGACGCACAACTCATAACGCATAACGCATAACGCAAAACGCATAACACATAACGCATAACGCATAACGCATAACGCATAACGCATAACGCATAACGCATAATGCATAACGCATAACGCATAACGCATAACGCATAACGCATAACGCATACCGCATAACGCATAACGCATAACGCATAACCCATAACGCATAACGCATAACACATAACGCATAACGCATATCACATAACGCATAACGCAAATCGCATAACGCATAACGCATAACGCATAACGCATAACGCATAACGCATAACGCATAACGCATAACGCATAACGCATGACGCATAAAGCATAACGCATAACGGATCACGCATTACTCATAACCCATAACGCATAACGCATTACGGATAACGCATAACGGATAACACATAACGCATAACGCATAACGCATAACGGATAACACATAACACATAACGCATAACGCATAACGCATAACGCATAACGCATAACCCATAACGCATAACCCATAACGCATAACGCATAACGCATAACGCATAACGCATGACCCATAGCGCATAACGCATTACGCGTAACGCATAACGCATAACGGATAACACATAACGCATAACGCATAACGCATAACGCATAACGCATAACGCATAACGCATAACGCATAACGCATAACCCATAACGCATAACCCATAACGCATAACGCATAACGCATAACGCATAACGCTTAACGCATAACACATAACGGATCACGCATTACTCATAACGCATAACGCATAACGCATAACGCATAACCCATAACGCATAACGCATAAAGCAAAACGCATAACGCATAACGCATGACTCATAACGCACAACCCATAACGCATAACGCATAACGCAAATCGCATAACGCATAACGCATAACGCATAACGCATAACGCATAACGCATAACGCATAACGGATAACACATAACGCACAACCCATAACGCATAACGCATAACGCATAACGCATAACGCAAATCGCATAACGCATAACGCATAACGCGTAACGCATAAAGCATAACGCATAACGCATAACGCATAACGCATAACGCATAACGCATAACGCATACCGCATAACGCATAACGCATAACGCATAACGCTTAATGCGTAACGCATAACGCACACCGCATAACACATAACGCATAACGCATAACACATAACGCATAACGCATAACGCATAACGCATAACGCATAACGCATAACGCATAATGCATAACGCATAACGCATAACGCATAACGCATAACGCATAACGCATAACGCATACCGCATAACGCATAACGCATAACGCATAACCCATAACGCATAACGCATAACACATAACGCATAACGCATATCACATAACGCATAACGCAAATCGCATAACGCATAACGCATAACGCATAACGCATAACGCATAACGCATAACGCATAACGCATAACGCATGACGCATAAAGCATAACGCATAACGGATCACGCATTACTCATAACCCATAACGCATAACGCATTACGGATAACGCATAACGGATAACACATAACGCATAACGCATAACGCATAACGGATAACACATAACGCATAACGCATAACGCATAACGCATAACGCATAACCCATAACGCATAACCCATAACGCATAACGCATAACGCTTAACGCATGACCCATAGCGCATAACGCATTACGCGTAACGCTTAACGCATAACGGATAACACATAACGCATAACGCATAACGCATAACGCATAACGCATGACCCATAACGCATAACGCATAACGCATAACGCAAATCGCATAACGCATAACGCTTAACGCATAATGCATAACGCATAACGTATGACGCACAACTCATAACGCATAACGCATAACGCAAAACGCATAACACATAACGCATAACGCATAACGCATAACGCATAACGCATAACGCATAACGCATAATGCATAACGCATAACGCATAACGCATAACGCATAACGCATAACGCATACCGCATAACGCATAACGCATAACGCATAACCCATAACGCATAACGCATAACACATAACGCATAACGCATATCACATAACGCATAACGCAAATCGCATAACGCATAACGCATAACGCATAACGCATAACGCATAACGCATAACGCATAACGCATAACGCATAACGCATGACGCATAAAGCATAACGCATAACGGATCACGCATTACTCATAACCCATAACGCATAACGCATTACGGATAACGCATAACGGATAACACATAACGCATAACGCATAACGCATAACGGATAACACATAACACATAACGCATAACGCATAACGCATAACGCATAACGCATAACCCATAACGCATAACCCATAACGCATAACGCATAACGCATAACGCATAACGCATGACCCATAGCGCATAACGCATTACGCGTAACGCATAACGCATAACGGATAACACATAACGCATAACGCATAACGCATAACGCATAACGCATAACGCATAACGCATAACGCATAACGCATAACCCATAACGCATAACCCATAACGCATAACGCATAACGCATAACGCATAACGCTTAACGCATGACCCATAGCGCATAACGCATTACGCGTAACGCATAACGCATAGCGGATAACGCACAACGCATAACACATAACGCATAACGCATAACGAATAACGCATAACGCATAACGCATAACGCATAACGCATAACGCATAACGCATAACGCATAACGCATAACGCATAACGCATAACGCATAACGCATAACGCATAACGCATAACGCATAACGCATAACGCAAATCGCATAACGCATAACGCTTAACGCATAATGCATAACGCATAACGTATGGCGCACAACTCATAACGCATAACGCATAACGCAAAACGCATAACGCATAGCGGATAACGCACACCGCATAACACATAACGCATAACGCATAACACATAACGCATAACGCATAACGCATAACGCATAACGCATAACGCATAACGCATAATGCATAACGCATAACGCATAACGCATAACGCATAACGCATAACGCATAACGCATAACGCATAACGCATAACGCATAACGCATAACCCATAACGCATAACGCATAACACATAACGCATAACGCATATCACATAACGCATAACGCAAATCGCATAACGCATAACGCATAACGCATAACGCATAACGCATAACGCATAACGCATAACGCATAACGCATAACGCATGACGCATAAAGCATAACGCATAACGGATCACGCATTACTCATAACCCATAACGCATAACGCATTACGGATAACGCATAACGGATAACACATAACGCATAACGCATAACGCATAACGGATAACACATAACGCATAACGCATAACGCGTAACGCATAACGCATAACGCATAACCCATAACGCATAACCCATAACGCATAACGCATAACGCTTAACGCATGACCCATAGCGCATAACGCATTACGCGTAACGCTTAACGCATAACGGATAACACATAACGCATAACGCATAACGCATAACGCATAACGCATGACCCATAGCGCATAACGCATTACGCGTAACGCATAACGCATAACGCATAACGCATAACGCATAACGCATAACGCATAACGCATAACGCATAACGCATAACGCATAACGCATAACGCATAACGCATAACGCATAACGCATACCGCATAACGCATAACGCATAACGTATAACGCACAACTCATAACGCATAACGCATAACGCAAAACGCATAACGCATAGCGGATAACACATAACGCATAACGCATAACGCATAACGCAAATCGCATAACGCATAACGCTTAACGCATAACGCATAACGCATAACGTATGACGCACAACTCATAACGCATAACGCATAACGCAAAACGCATAACGCATAGCGGATAACGCACAACGCATAACGCATAAAGCATAACGCATAACGGATCACGCATTACTCATAACCCATAACGCATAACGCATAACGGATAACACATAACGCATAACGCATAACGCATAACGCATAACGGATAACACATAACGCATAACGCATAACGCATAACGCAAATCGCATAACGCATAACGCTTAACGCATAACGCATAACGCATAACGTATGACGCACAACTCAAAACGCAAAACGCATAACGCAAAACGCATAACGCATAGAGGATAACGCACAACGCATAACGCATAACGCATAACGCATAACGCATTACGCGTAACGCATAACGCATAAAGCATAACGCATAACGGATCACGCATTACTCATAACCCATAACGCATAACTCATAACGCATAACGCATAACGCATAACGCATAACGCATAACGCATAACGCATAACGCATAACGCATAACGCATAACGCATAACGCATAACGCAAAACGCATAACGCATAGCGGATAACGCACAACGCATAACGCATAAAGCATAACGCATAACGGATCACGCATTACTCATAACCCATAACGCATAACGCATAACGGATAACACATAACGCATAACGCATAACGCATAACGGATAACACATAACGCATAACGCATGACTCATAACGCACAACCCATAACGCATAACACATAACGCAAATCGCATAACGCATAACGCATAACGCATAACACAAATCGCATAACGCATAACGCATAACGCATAACGCATAACGCATAACGCATAACGTATAACGCACAACTCATAACGCATGACTCATAACGCACAACCCATAACGCATAGCGCATAACGCATAACGCATAACGCAAATCGCATAACGCATAACGGGTAACGCATAAAGCATAACGCATAACGCATAACGCATAACGCTTAATGCATAACGCATAACGCATAACGGATCACGCATTACTCATAACGCATAACGCATAACGGATCACGCATTACTCATAACGCATAACGCATAACACATAACGGATCACGCATTACTCATAATGCATAACGCATAACGCATAACGCATAACGCATAACGCATAACGCATAACGCATAACGCATAACGCATAACGCATAACGCATAACGCATAACGCATAACGCATAACGCATAACGCATAACGCATAACGCATAACGCATAACGCATAACGCATAACACATAACGCATAACCCATAACGCATAACGCATAACGCATAACGCTTAACGCATGACCCATAGCGCATAACGCATTACGCGTAACGCATAACGCATAATGCATAAAGCATAACGCATAACGGATCACGCATTACTCATAACCCATAACGCATAACGCATAACGCATAACGCATAACGCATAGCGCATAACGCATAACACATAACGGATCACGCATTACTCATAACGCATAACGCATAACGCATAACGCATAACCCATAACGCATAACGCATAAAGCAAAACGCATAACGCATGACTCATAACGCACAACCCATAACGCATAACGCATAACGCAAATCGCATAACGCATAACGCATAATGCATAAAGCATAACGCATAACGCATACCGCATAACGCATAACGCATAACGCATAACGCTTAATGCGTAACGCATAACGCATACCGCATAACGCATAACGCATAACGCATAACGCTTAATGCGTAACGCATAACGCATAACGGATCACGCATTACTCATAACGCATAACGCATAACGGATCACGCATTACTCATAGCGCATAACGCATAACGCATAACGGATCACGCATTACTCATAACGCATAACGCATAACGGATAACGCATTACTCATAGCGCATAACGCATAACGCATAACGCATCACGCATTACTCATAACGCATAACGCATAACGCATAACGCATAACGAATAACGCATAACGTTTCACGCATTACTCATAACGCATAACGCATAACGCATAACGGATCACGCATGACGCATAAAGCATAACGCATAACGTATCACGCATTACTCATAACCCATAACGCATAACGCATTACGGATAACGCATAACGGATAACACATAACGCATAACGCATAACGCATAACGGATAACACATAACACATAACGCATAACGCATAACGCATAACGCATAACGCATAACCCATAACGCATAACCCATAACGCATAACGCATAACGCATAACGCATAACGCTTAACGCATGACCCATAGCGCATAACGCATTACGCGTAACGCATAACGCATAGCGGATAACGCACAACGCATAACACATAACGCATAACGCATAACGAATAACGCATAACGCATAACGCATAACGCATAACGCATAACGCATAACGCATAACGCATAACGCATAACGCATAACGCATAACGCATAACGCATAACGCATAACGCAAATCGCATAACGCATAACGCTTAACGCATAATGCATAACGCATAACGTATGGCGCACAACTCATAACGCATAACGCATAACGCAAAACGCATAACGCATAGCGGATAACGCACACCGCATAACACATAACGCATAACGCATAACACATAACGCATAACGCATAACGCATAACGCATAACGCATAACGCATAACGCATAATGCATAACGCATAACGCATAACGCATAACGCATAACGCATAACGCATAACGCATACCGCATAACGCATAACGCATAACGCATAACCCATAACGCATAACGCATAACACATAACGCATAACGCATATCACATAACGCATAACGCAAATCGCATAACGCATAACGCATAACGCATAACGCATAACGCATAACGCATAACGCATAACGCATAACGCATGACGCATAAAGCATAACGCATAACGGATCACGCATTACTCATAACCCATAACGCATAACGCATTACGGATAACGCATAACGGATAACACATAACGCATAACGCATAACGCATAACGGATAACACATAACGCATAACCCATAACGCATAACGCATAACGCTTAACGCATGACCCATAGCGCATAACGCATTACGCGTAACGCTTAACGCATAACGGATAACACATAACGCATAACGCATAACGCATAACGCATAACGCATGACCCATAGCGCATAACGCATTACGCGTAACGCATAACGCATAACGCATAACGCATAACGCATAACGCATAACGCATAACGCATAACGCATAACGCATAACGCATAACGCATAACGCATAACGCATAACGCATAACGCATAACGCATACCGCATAACGCATAACGCATAACGTATAACGCACAACTCATAACGCATAACGCATAACGCAAAACGCATAACGCATAGCGGATAACACATAACGCATAACGCATAACGCATAACGCAAATCGCATAACGCATAACGCTTAACGCATAACGCATAACGCATAACGTATGACGCACAACTAATAACGCATAACGCATAACGCAAAACGCATAACGCATAGCGGATAACGCACAACGCATAACGCATAAAGCATAACGCATAACGGATCACGCATTACTCATAACCCATAACGCATAACGCATAACGGATAACACATAACGCATAACGCATAACGCATAACGCATAACGGATAACACATAACGCATAACGCATAACGCATAACGCAAATCGCATAACGCATAACGCTTAACGCATAACGCATAACGCATAACGTATGACGCACAACTCAAAACGCAAAACGCATAACGCAAAACGCATAACGCATAGAGGATAACGCACAACGCATAACGCATAACGCATAACGCATTACGCGTAACGCATAACGCATAAAGCATAACGCATAACGGATCACGCATTACTCATAACCCATAACGCATAACTCATAACGCATAACGCATAACGCATAACGCATAACGCATAACGCATAACGCATAACGCATAACGCATAACGCATAACGCATAACGCATAACGCAAAACGCATAACGCATAGCGGATAACGCACAACGCATAACGCATAAAGCATAACGCATAACGGATCACGCATTACTCATAACCCATAACGCATAACGCATAACGGATAACACATAACGCATAACGCATAACGGATAACACATAACGCATAACGCATGACTCATAACGCACAACCCATAACGCATAACACATAACGCAAATCGCATAACGCATAACGCATAACGCATAACGCATAACACAAATCGCATAACGCATAACGCATAACGCATAACGCATAACGCATAACGCATAACGTATAACGCACAACTCATAACGCATGACTCATAACGCACAACCCATAACGCATAGCGCATAACGCATAACGCATAACGCAAATCGCATAACGCATAACGGGTAACGCATAAAGCATAACGCATAACGCATAACGCATAACGCATAATGCATAACGCATAACGCATAACGGATCACGCATTACTCATAACGCATAACGCATAACGGATCACGCATTACTCATAACGCATAACGCATAACACATAACGGATCACGCATTACTCATAATGCATAACGCATAACGCATAACGCATAACGCATAACGCATAACGCATAACGCATAACGCATAACGCATAACGCATAACGCATAACGCATAACGCATAACGCATAACGCATAACACATAACGCATAACCCATAACGCATAACGCATAACGCATAACGCTTAACGCATGACCCATAGCGCATAACGCATTACGCGTAACGCATAACGCATAATGCATAAAGCATAACGCATAACGGATCACGCATTACTCATAACCCATAACGCATAACGCATAACGCATAACGCATAACGCATAACGCATAGCGCATAACGCATAACACATAACGGATCACGCATTACTCATAACGCATAACGCATAACGCATAACGCATAACCCATAACGCATAACGCATAAAGCAAAACGCATAACGCATGACTCATAACGCACAACCCATAACGCATAACGCATAACGCAAATCGCATAACGCATAACGCATAATGCATAAAGCATAACGCATAACGCATACCGCATAACGCATAACGCATAACGCATAACGCTTAATGCGTAACGCATAACGCATACCGCATAACGCATAACGCATAACGCATAACGCTTAATGCGTAACGCATAACGCATAACGGATCACGCATTACTCATAACGCATAACGCATAACGGATCACGCATTACTCATAGCGCATAACGCATAACGCATAACGGATCACGCATTACTCATAACGCATAACGCATAACGGATAACGCATTACTCATAGCGCATAACGCATAACGCATAACGCATCACGCATTACTCATAACGCATAACGCATAACGCATAACGCATAACGAATAACGCATAACGTTTCACGCATTACTCATAACGCATAACGCATAACGCATAACGGATCACGCATTACTCATAACGCATAACGCATAACGCATAACGCATAACGAATAACGCATAACGTTTCACGCATTACTCATAACGCATAACGCATAACGCATAACGGATCACGCATTACTCATAACGCATAACGCATAACGCATAACGCATAACGCATAACGCATAACGGATAACGCATAACGCATAACGCATAACGCATAACGCATAACGCATAACGCATAACCCATAACGCATAACGCATAACGCATAACGCATAACGCATAACGCATAACGCATAACGCATAACGCATGACTCATAACGCACAACCCATAACGCATAACACATAACGCAAATCGCATAACGCATAACGCATAACGCATAACGCATAACACAAATCGCATAACGCATAACGCATAACGCATAACGCATAACGCATAACGCATAACGTATAACGCACAACTCATAACGCATGACTCATAACGCACAACCCATAACGCATAGCGCATAACGCATAACGCATAACGCAAATCGCATAACGCATAACGGGTAACGCATAAAGCATAACGCATAACGCATAACGCATAACGCATAATGCATAACGCATAACGCATAACGGATCACGCATTACTCATAACGCATAACGCATAACGGATCACGCATTACTCATAACGCATAACGCATAACACATAACGGATCACGCATTACTCATAATGCATAACGCATAACGCATAACGCATAACGCATAACGCATAACGCATAACGCATAACGCATAACGCATAACGCATAACGCATAACGCATAACGCATAACGCATAACGCATAACGCATAACGCATAACACATAACGCATAACCCATAACGCATAACGCATAACGCATAACGCTTAACGCATGACCCATAGCGCATAACGCATTACGCGTAACGCATAACGCATAATGCATAAAGCATAACGCATAACGGATCACGCATTACTCATAACCCATAACGCATAACGCATAACGCATAACGCATAACGCATAGCGCATAACGCATAACACATAACGGATCACGCATTACTCATAACGCATAACGCATAACGCATAACGCATAACCCATAACGCATAACGCATAAAGCAAAACGCATAACGCATGACTCATAACGCACAACCCATAACGCATAACGCATAACGCATAACGCATAACGCATAACGCATAACGCATAACGCATAACGCATAACGCATAACGCATAACACATAACGCATAACCCATAACGCATAACGCATAACGCATACCGCTTAACGCATGACCCATAGCGCATAACGCATTACGCGTAACGCATAACGCATAATGCATAAAGCATAACGCATAACGGATCACGCATTACTCATAACCCATAACGCATAACGCATAACGCATAACGCATAACGCATAGCGCATAACGCATAACACATAACGGATCACGCATTACTCATAACGCATAACGCATAACGCATAACGCATAACGCATAACCCATAACGCATAACGCATAAAGCAAAACGCATAACGCACAACCCATAACGCATAACGCATAACGCAAATCGCATAACGCATAACGCATAATGCATAAAGCATAACGCATAACGCATACCGCATAACGCATAACGCATAACGCATAACGCTTAATGCGTAACGCATAACGCATAACGGATCACGCATTACTCATAACGCATAACGCATAACGGATCACGCATTACTCATAGCGCATAACGCATAACGCATAACGGATCACGCATTACTCATAACGCATAACGCATAACGGATAACGCATTACTCATAGCGCATAACGCATAACGCATAACGCATCACGCATTACTCATAACGCATAACGCATAACGCATAACGCATAACGAATAACGCATAACGTTTCACGCATTACTCATAACGCATAACGCATAACGCATAACGGATCACGCATTACTCATAACGCATAACGCATAACGCATAACGCATAACGAATAACGCATAACGTTTCACGCATTACTCATAACGCATAACGCATAACGCATAACGGATCACGCATTACTCATAACGCATAACGCATAACGCATAACGCATAACGCATAACGCATAACGGATAACGCATAACGCATGACGCATAACGCATAACGCATAACGCATAACGCATAACCCATAACGCATAACGCATAACGCATAACGCATAACGCATAACGCATAACGCATAACGCATAACGCATGACTCATAACGCACAACCCATAACGCATAACACATAACGCAAATCGCATAACGCATAACGCATAACGCATAACGCATAACACAAATCGCATAACGCATAACGCATAACGCATAACGCATAACGCATAACGCATAACGTATAACGCACAACTCATAACGCATGACTCATAACGCACAACCCATAACGCATAGCGCATAACGCATAACGCATAACGCAAATCGCATAACGCATAACGGGTAACGCATAAAGCATAACGCATAACGCATAACGCATAACGCATAATGCATAATGCATAACGCATAACGCATAACGGATCACGCATTACTCATAACGCATAACGCATAACGGATCACGCATTACTCATAACGCATAACGCATAACACATAACGGATCACGCATTACTCATAATGCATAACGCATAACGCATAACGCATAACGCATAACGCATAACGCATAACGCATAACGCATAACGCATAACGCATAACGCATAACGCATAACGCATAACGCATAACACATAACGCATGACCCATAACGCATAACGCATAACGCATAACGCTTAACGCATGACCCATAGCGCATAACGCATTACGCGTAACGCATAACGCATAATGCATAAAGCATAACGCATAACGGATCACGCATTACTCATAACCCATAACGCATAACGCATAACGCATAACGCATAACGCATAACGCATAACGCATAACGCATAGCGCATAACGCATAACACATAACGGATCACGCATTACTCATAACGCATAACGCATAACCCATAACGCATAACGCATAAAGCAAAACGCATAACGCATGACTCATAACGCACAACCCATAACGCATAACGCATAACGCAAATCGCATAACGCATAACGCATAATGCATAAAGCATAACGCATAACGCATACCGCATAACGCATAACGCATAACGCATAACGCTTAATGCGTAACGCATAACGCATACCGCATAACGCATAACGCATAACGCATAACGCATAACGCTTAATGCGTAACGCATAACGCATAACGGATCACGCATTACTCATAACGCATAACGCATAACGGATCACGCATTACTCATAGCGCATAACGCATAACGCATAACGGATCACGCATTACTCATAACGCATAACGCATAACGGATAACGCATTACTCATAGCGCATAACGCATAACGCATAACGCATCACGCAATACTCATAACGCATAACGCATAACGCATAACGCATAACGAATAACGCATAACGTTTCACGCATTACTCATAACGCATAACGCATAACGCATAACGGATCACGCATTACTCATAACGCATAACGCATAACGCATAACGCATAACGAATAACGCATAACGTTTCACGCATTACTCATAACGCATAACGCATAACGCATAACGGATCACGCATTACTCATAACGCATAACGCATAACGCATAACGCATAACGCATAACGCATAACGCAGAACGGATAACGCATAACGCATAACGCATAACGCATAACGCATAACGCATAACGCATAACGCATAACCCATAACGCATAACGCATAACGCATAACGCATAACGCATAACGCATAACGCATAACGCATAACGCAAAACGCATAACGCATAACGCATAACGCATAACGGATCACGCATTACTCATAACGCATAACGCATAACGCATAACGCATAACGCATAACGCATAACGCATAACGCATAACCCATAACGCATAACGCATAACGCATAACGCATAACGCATATCGCAAATCGCATAACGCATAACGCTTAACGCATAATGCATAACGCATAACGTATGCCGCACAACTCATAACGCATAACGCATAACGCAAAACGCATAACGCATAGCGAATAACGCACACCGCATAACACATAACGCATAACGCATAACACATAACGCATAACGCATAACGCATAACGCATAACGCATAACGCATAACGCATAATGCATAACGCATAACGCATAACGCATAACGCATGACGCATAACGCATACCGCATAACGCATAACGCATAACGCATAACCCATAACGCATAACGCATAACACATAACGCATAACGCATATCACATAACGCATAACGCAAATCGCATAACGCATAACGCATAACGCATAACGCATAACGCATAACGCATAACGCATAACGCATAACGCATGACGCATAAAGCATAACGCATAACGGATCACGCATTACTCATAACCCATAACGCATAACGCATTACGGATAACGCATAACGGATAACACATAACGCATAACGCATAACGCATAACGGATAACACATAACGCAAAACGCATAACGCATAACGCATAACGCATAACGCATAACCCATAACGCATAACCCATAACGCATAACGCATAACGCATAACGCTTAACGCATGACCCATAGCGCATAACGCATTACGCGTAACGCATAACGCATAACGGATAACACATAACGCATAACGCATAACGCATAACGCATAACGCATAACGCATAACCCATAACGCATAACCCATAACGCATAACGCATAACGCATAACGCTTAACGCATGACCCATAGCGCATAACGCATTACGCGTAACGCATAACGCATAGCGGATAACGCACAACGCATAACACATAACGCATAACGCATAACGCATAACGCATAACGCATAACGCATAACGCATAACGCATAACGCATAACGCATAACGCATAACGCATAACGCATAACGCATAACACATAACGCATAACCCATAACGCATAACGCATAACGCATAACGCTTAACGCATGACCCATAGCGCATAACGCATTACGCGTAACGCATAACGCATAATGCATAAAGCATAACGCATAACGGATCACGCATTACTCATAACGCACAACCCATAACGCATAACGCATAACGCAAATCGCATAACGCATAACGCATAATGCATAAAGCATAACGCATAACGCATACCGCATAACGCATAACGCATAACGCATAACGCTTAATGCGTAACGCATAACGCATACCGCATAACGCATAACGCATAACGCATAACGCTTAATGCGTAACGCATAACGCATAACGGATCACGCATTACTCATAACGCATAACGCATAACGGATCACGCATTACTCATAGCGCATAACGCATAACGCATAACGGATCACGCATTACTCATAACGCATAATGCATAACGGATAACGCATTACTCATAGCGCATAACGCATAACGCATAACGGATCACGCATTACTCATAACGCATAACGCATAACGCATAACGCATAACGAATAACGCATAACGTTTCACGCATTACTCATAACGCATAACGCATAACGCATAACGGATCACGCATTACTCATAACGCATAACGCATAACGCATAACGCATAACGAATAACGCATAACGTTTCACGCATTACTCATAACGCATAACGCATAACGCATAACGGATCACGCATTACTCATAACGCATAACGCATAACGCATAACGCATAACGCATAACGCATAACGGATAACGCATAACGCATAACGCATAACGCATAACGCATATCGCATAACGCATAACGCATAACGCATAACGCATAACGCATAACGCATAACGCATAACGCATAACGCATAACGCATAACGCATAACGCATAACGCATAACGCATAACGCATAACGCATAACGCATAACACATAACGCATAACGCATAACGCATAACGCATAACGGATAACACATAACACATAACGCTTAACCCATAACGCATAACGCTTAACGCATGACCCATAGCGCATAACGCATTACGCGTAACGCATAACGCATAACGCATAAAGCATAACGCATAACGGATCACGCATTACTCATAACCCATAACGCATAACTCATAACGCAAATCGCATAACGCATAACGCATAACGCATAACGCATAACACAAATCGCATAACGCATAACGCATAACGCATAACGCATAACGCATAACGCATAACGTATAACGCACAACTCATAACGCATGACTCATAACGCACAACCCATAACGCATAGCGCATAACGCATAACGCAAAACGCAAATCGCATAACGCATAACTCATAACGCAAATCGCAAAACGCATAACGCATAACGCATAACGCATAACGCATAACGCATAACGCATAACACAAATCGCATAACGCATAACGCATAACGCATAACGTATAACGCATAACGTATAACGCACAACTCATAACGCATGACTCATAACGCACAACCCATAACGCATAGCGCATAACGCATAACGCAAAACGCAAATCGCATAACGCATAACGCATATCGCATAACGCATAACGCATAACGCATAACGCATAACGCATAACGCATAACGCATAACGCATAACACGTAACGCATAACGCATAACGCATAACGCATAACGGATAACACATAACACATAACGCTTAACCCATAACGCATAACGCTTAACGCATGACCCATAGCGCATAACGCATTACGCGTAACGCATAACGCATAACGCATAAAGCATAACGCATAACGGATCACGCATTACTCATAACCCATAACGCATAACTCATAACGCAAATCGCATAACGCATAACGCATAACGCATAACGCATAACGCATAACACAAATCGCATAACGCATAACGCCTAACGCATAACGCATAACGCATAACGCATAACGCATAACGTATAACGTACAACTCATAACGCATGACTCATAACGCACAACCCATAACGCATAGCGCATAACGCATAACGCAAAACGCAAATCGCATAACGCATAACGGGTAACGCATAAAGCATAACGCATAACGCATAACGCATAACGCATAATGCATAACGCATTACGCATAACGGATCACGCATTACTCATAACGCATAACGCATAACGGATCACGCATTACTCATAACGCATAACGCATAACACATAACGGATCACGCATTACTCATAACGCATAACGCATAACGCATAACGCATAACGCATAACGGGTAACGCATAAAGCATAACGCATAACGCATAACGCATAACGCATAACGCATAATGCATAACGCATAACGCATAACGGATCACGCATTACTCATAACGCATAACGAATAACGGATCACGCATTACTCATAACGCATAACGCATAACACATAACGGATCACGCATTACTCATAACGCATAACGCATAACGCATAACGCATAACGCATAACGCATAACGCATAACGCATAACGCATAACGCATAACGCATAACGCATAACGCATGACTCATAACGCACAACCCATAACGCATAACACATAACGCAAATCGCATAACGCATAACGCATAACGCATAACGCATAACGCATAACGCATAACGGATCACGCATTACTCATAACGCATAACGCATAACGCATAACGTATAACGCACAACTCATAACGCATGACTCATAACGCACAACCCATAACGCATAACGCATAACGCATATCGCATAACGCATAACGCATAACGCATAACGCATAACGCATAACGGATAACGCATAACGCATAACGCATAACGCATAACGCATAACGCATAACGCATAACGCATAACCCATAACGCATAACGCATAACGCATAACGCATAACGCATAACGCATAACGCATAACGCATAACGCAAAACGCATAACGCATAACGCATAACGCATAACGCATAACGCAAATCGCATAACGCATAACGCTTAACGCATAATGCATAACGCATAACGTATGACGCACAACTCATAACGCATAACGCATAACGCAAAACGCATAACGCATAGCGGATAACGCACACCGCATAACACATAACGCATAACGCATAACACATAACGCATAACGCATAACGCATAACGCATAACGCATAACGCATAACGCATAACGCATAACGCATAATGCATAACGCATAACGCATAACGCATAACGCATAACGCATGACGCATAACGCATACCGCATAACGCATAACGCATAACGCATAACGCATGACGCATAAAGCATAACGCATAACGGATCACGCATTACTCATAACCCATAACGCATAACGCATTACGGATAACGCATAACGGATAACACATAACGCATAACGCATAACGGATAACACATAACGCATAACGCATAACGCATAACGCATAACGCATAACCCATAACGCATAACCCATAACGCATAACGCATAACGCATAACGCATAACGCTTAACGCATGACCCATAGCGCATAACGCATTACGCGTAACGCATAACGCATAACGGATAACACATAACGCATAACGCATAACGCATAACGCATAACGCATAACGCATAACGCATAACCCATAACGCATAACCCATAACGCATAACGCATAACGCATAACGCTTAACGCATGACCCATAGCGCATAACGCATTACGCGTAACGCATAACGCATAGCGGATAACGCACAACGCATAACACATAACGCATAACGCATAACGAATAACGCATAACGCATAACGCATAACGCATAACGCATAACGCATAACGCATAACGCATAACGCATAACGCATAACGCATAACGCATAACGCATAACGCATAACGCATAACGCATAACGCATAACGCATAACGCATAACGCATAAAGCATAACGCATAACGGATCACGCATTACTCATAACCCATAACGCATAACGCATAACGGATAACGCATAACGGATAACACATAACGCATAACGCATAACGCATAACGGATAACACATAACGCATAACGCATAACGCATAACGCATAACGCATAACGCATAACGCATAACGCATAACGCATAACCCATAACGCATAACCCATATCGCATAACGCATAACGCTTAACGCATGACCCATAGCGCATAACGCATTACGCGTAACGCATAACGCATAACGGATAACACATATCGCATAACGCATAACGCATAACGCATAACGCATAACGCATAACGCATAACGCATAACCCATAACGCATAACGCATAACGCATAACGCTTAACGCATGACCCATAGCGCATAACGCATTACGCGTAACGCATAACGCATAGCGGATAACGCACAACGCATAACACATAACGCATAACGCATAACGCATAACGCATAACGCATAACGCATAACGCATAACGCATAACGCATAACGCATAACGCATAACGCATAACGCATAACGCATAACGCATAACGCATAACGTTTCACGCATTACTCATAACGCGTAACGCATAACGCATAACGCATAACGCATAAAGCATAAGGCATAACGGATCACGCATTACTCATAACCCATAACGCATAACGCATAACGGATAACGCATAACGGATAACACATAACGCATAACGCATAACGCATAACGGATAACACATAACGCATAACGCATAACGCATAACGCATAACGCATAACGCATAACGCACAACGCATAACGCATAACGCATAACGCATAACGCATAACCCATAACGCATAACCCATAACGCATAACGCATAACGCATAACGCTTAACGCATGACCCATAGCGCATAACGCATTACGCGTAACGCATAACGCATAACGAAATAACACATAACGCATAACGCATAACGCATAACGCATAACGCATAACGCATAACGCATAACCCATAACGCATAACCCATAACGCATAACGCATAACGCATAACGCTTAACGCATGACCCATAGCGCATAACGCATTACGCGTAACGCATAACGCATAGCGGATAACGCACAACGCATAACACATAACGCATAACGCATAACGCATAACGCATAACGCATAACGCATAACGCATAACGCATAACGCATAACGCATAACGCATAACGCATAACGCATAACGCATAACGCATAACGCATAACGCATAACGCATAACGCATAACGCATAACGCATAACGCGTAACGCATAACGCATAACGCATAACGCATAACGCATAACGCATAACGCATAACGCATAACCCATAACGCATAACGCATAACGCATAACGCATAACGCATAACGCATAACGCAAATCGCATAACGCATAACGCATAACGCATAACGCATAACGCATAACGCATAACGCATAACGTATAACGCACAACTCATAACGCATGACTCATAACGCACAACCCATAACGCATAACGCATAACGCATAACGCATAACGCATAACGCAAATCGCATAACGCATAACGCATAACGCGTAACGCATAAAGCATAACGCATAACGCATAACGCATAACGCATAACGCATAACGCATAACGCATAATGCATAACACATAACGCGTAACGGATCACGCATTACTCATAACGCATAACGCATAACGGATCACGCATTACTCATAACGCATAACGCATAACACATAACGGATCACGCATTACTCATAACGCATAACGCATAACGCACAACGCATAACGCATAACACATAACGCATAACCCATAACGCATAACGCATAACGCATAACGCTTAACGCATGACCCATAGCGCATAACGCATTACGCGTAACGCATAACGCATAAAGCATAACGCATAACGGATCACGCATTACTCATAACCCATAACGCATAACTCATAACGCATAACGCATAACGCATAACGCATAACGCATAACGCATAACGCATAACGCATAACGCATAACGCATAACGCATAACGCATAACGCATAACGCATAACGCATAACGCATAACGCATAACGCATAACGCATAACGCATAACGCATAACGCATAACACATAACGCATAACGCATAACGCATAACGCATAACGGATAACACATAACACATAACGCTTAACCCATAACGCATAACGCTTAACGCATGACCCATAGCGCATAACGCATTACGCGTAACGCATAACGCATAACGCATAAAGCATAACGCATAACGGATCACGCATTACTCATAACCCATAACGCATAACTCATAACGCAAATCGCATAACGCATAACGCATAACGCATAACGCATAACACAAATCGCATAACGCATAACGCATAACGCATAACGCATAACGCATAACGTATAACGCACAACTCATAACGCATGACTCATAACGCACAACCCATAACGCATAGCGCATAACGCATAACGCAAAACGCAAATCGCATAACGCATAACTCATAACGCAAATCGCATAACGCATAACGCATAACGCATAACGCATAACGCATAACGCATAACGCATAACGCATAACGCATAACGCATAACGCATAACACAAATCGCATAACGCATAACGCATAACGCATAACGTATAACGCATAACGTATAACGCACAACTCATAACGCATGACTCATAACGCACAACCCATAACGCATAGCGCATAACGCATAACGCAAAACGCAAATCGCATAACGCATAACGCATATCGCATAACGCATAACGCATAACGCATAACGCATAACGCATAACGCAAATCGCATAACGCATAACGCATAACGCATAACGCGTAACGCATAAAGCATAACGCATAACGCATAACGCATAACGCATAACGCATAACGCATAACGCATAACGCATAATGCATAACACATAACGCGTAACGGATCACGCATTACTCATAACGCATAACGCATAACGGATCACGCATTACTCATAACGCATAACGCATAACACATAACGGATCACGCATTACTCATAAAGCATAACGCATAACGCATAACGCACAACGCATAACGCATAACACATAACGCATAACCCATAACGCATAACGCATAACGCATAACGCTTAACGCATGACCCATAGCGCATAACGCATTACGCGTAACGCATAACGCATAAAGCATAACGCATAACGGATCACGCATTACTCATAACCCATAACGCATAACTCATAACGCATAACGCATAACGCATAACGCATAACGCATAACGCATAACGCATAACGCATAACGCATAACGCATAATGCATAACGCATAACGCATAACGCATAACGCATAACGCATAACGGATAACACATAACACATAACGCTTAACCCATAACGCATAACGCTTAACGCATGACCCATAGCGCATAACGCATTACGCGTAACGCATAACGCATAACGCATAAAGCATAACGCATAACGGATCACGCATTACTCATAACCCATAACGCATAACTCATAACGCAAATCGCATAACGCATAACGCATAACGCATAACGCATAACACAAGTCGCATAACGCATAACGCATAACGCATAACGCATAACGCATAACGTATAACGCACAACTCATAACGCATGACTCATAACGCACAACCCATAACGCATAGCGCATAACGCATAACGCAAAACGCAAATCGCATAACGCATAACTCATAACGCAAATCGCATAACGCATAACGCATAACGCATAACGCATAACGCATAACGCATAACGCATAACACAAATCGCATAACGCATAACGCATAACGCATAACGTATAACGCATAACGTATAACGCACAACTCATAACGCATGACTCATAACGCACAACCCATAACGCATAGCGCATAACGCATAACGCAAAACGCAAATCGCATAACGCATAACGCATATCGCATAACGCATAACGCATAACGCATAACGCATAACGCATAACGCATAACGCATAACACGTAACGCATAACGCATAACGCATAACGGATAACACATAACACATAACGCTTAACCCATAACGCATAACGCTTAACGCATGACCCATAGCGCATAACGCATTACGCGTAACGCATAACGCATAACGCATAAAGCATAACGCATAACGGATCACGCATTACTCATAACCCATAACGCATAACTCATAACGCAAATCGCATAACGCATAACGCATAACGCATAACGCATAACACAAATCGCATAACGCATAACGCATAACGCATAACGCATAACGCATAACGCATAACGCATAACGTATAACCCACAACTCATAACGCATGACTCATAACGCACAACCCATAACGCATAGCGCATAACGCATAACGCAAAACGCAAATCGCATAACGCATAACGGGTAACGCATAAAGCATAACGCATAACGCATAACGCATAACGCATAACGCATAATGCATAACGCATTACGCATAACGGATCACGCATTACTCATAACGCATAACGCATAACGGATCACGCATTACTCATAACCCATAACGCATAACGCATAACGGATAACGCATAACGGATAACACATAACGCATAACGCATAACGCATAACGGATAACACATAACGCATAACGCATAACGCATAACGCATAACGCATAACGCATAACGCATAACGCATAACCCATAACGCATAACCCATATCGCATAACGCATAACGCTTAACGCATGACCCATAGCGCATAACGCATTACGCGTAACGCATAACGCATAACGGATAACACATATCGCATAACGCATAACGCATAACGCATAACGCATAACGCATAACCCATATCGCATAACGCATAACGCTTAACGCATGACCCATAGCGCATAACGCATTACGCGTAACGCATAACGCATAACGGATAACACATATCGCATAACGCATAACGCATAACGCATAACGCATAACGCATAACGCATAACGCATAACGCATAACCCATAACGCATAACGCATAACGCATAACGCTTAACGCATGACCCATAGCGCATAACGCATTACGCGTAACGCATAACGCATAGCGGATAACGCACAACGCATAACACATAACGCATAACGCATAACGCATAACGCATAACGCATAACGCATAAAGCATAAGGCATAACGGATCACGCATTACTCATAACCCATAACGCATAACGCATAACGGATAACGCATAACGGATAACACATAACGCATAACGCATAACGCATAACGGATAACACATAACGCATAACGCATAACGCATAACGCATAACGCATAACGCATAACGCACAACGCATAACGCATAACGCATAACGCATAACGCATAACCCATAACGCATAACCCATAACGCATAACGCATAACGCATAACGCTTAACGCATGACCCATAGCGCATAACGCATTACGCGTAACGCATAACGCATAACGAAATAACACATAACGCATAACGCATAACGCATAACGCATAACGCATAACGCATAACGCATAACCCATAACGCATAACCCATAACGCATAACGCATAACGCATAACGCTTAACGCATGACCCATAGCGCATAACGCATTACGCGTAACGCATAACGCATAGCGGATAACGCACAACGCATAACACATAACGCATAACGCATAACGCATAACGCATAACGCATAACGCATAACGCATAACGCATAACGCATAACGCATAACGCATAACGCATAACGCATAACGCATAACGCATAACGCATAACGCATAACGCATAACGCATAACGCGTAACGCATAACGCATAACGCATAACGCATAACGCATAACGCATAACGCATAACGCATAACGCATAACCCATAACGCATAACGCATAACGCATAACGCATAACGCATAACGCATAACGCATAACGCAAATCGCATAACGCATAACGCATAACGCATAACGCATAACGCATAACGCATAACGCATAACGTATAACGCACAACTCATAACGCATGACTCATAACGCACAACCCATAACGCATAACGCATAACGCATAACGCATAACGCAAATCGCATAACGCATAACGCATAACGCGTAACGCATAAAGCATAACGCATAACGCATAACGCATAACGCATAACGCATAACGCATAACGCATAATGCATAACACATAACGCGTAACGGATCACGCATTACTCATAACGCATAACGCATAACGGATCACGCATTACTCATAACGCATAACGCATAACACATAACGGATCACGCATTACTCATAACGCATAACGCATAACGCACAACGCATAACGCATAACACATAACGCATAACCCATAACGCATAACGCATAACGCATAACGCTTAACGCATGACCCATAGCGCATAACGCATTACGCGTAACGCATAACGCATAAAGCATAACGCATAACGGATCACGCATTACTCATAACCCATAACGCATAACTCATAACGCATAACGCATAACGCATAACGCATAACGCATAACGCATAACGCATAACGCATAACGCATAACGCATAACGCATAACGCATAACGCATAACGCATAACGCATAACGCATAACGCATAACGCATAACGCATAACGCATAACGCATAACGCATAACGCATAACGCATAACACATAACGCATAACGCATAACGCATAACGCATAACGGATAACACATAACACATAACGCTTAACCCATAACGCATAACGCTTAACGCATGACCCATAGCGCATAACGCATTACGCGTAACGCATAACGCATAACGCATAAAGCATAACGCATAACGGATCACGCATTACTCATAACCCATAACGCATAACTCATAACGCAAATCGCATAACGCATAACGCATAACGCATAACGCATAACACAAATCGCATAACGCATAACGCATAACGCATAACGCATAACGCATAACGTATAACGCACAACTCATAACGCATGACTCATAACGCACAACCCATAACGCATAGCGCATAACGCATAACGCAAAACGCAAATCGCATAACGCATAACTCATAACGCAAATCGCATAACGCATAACGCATAACGCATAACGCATAACGCATAACGCATAACGCATAACGCATAACGCATAACGCATAACGCATAACGCATAACACAAATCGCATAACGCATAACGCATAACGCATAACGTATAACGCATAACGTATAACGCACAACTCATAACGCATGACTCATAACGCACAACCCATAACGCATAGCGCATAACGCATAACGCAAAACGCAAATCGCATAACGCATAACGCATATCGCATAACGCATAACGCATAACGCATAACGCATAACGCATAACGCAAATCGCATAACGCATAACGCATAACGCGTAACGCATAAAGCATAACGCATAACGCATAACGCATAACGCATAACGCATAACGCATAACGCATAACGCATAACGCATAATGCATAACACATAACGCGTAACGGATCACGCATTACTCATAACGCATAACGCATAACGGATCACGCATTACTCATAACGCATAACGCATAACACATAACGGATCACGCATTACTCATAACGCATAACGCATAACGCATAACGCACAACGCATAACGCATAACACATAACGCATAACCCATAACGCATAACGCATAACGCATAACGCTTAACGCATGACCCATAGCGCATAACGCATTACGCGTAACGCATAACGCATAAAGCATAACGCATAACGGATCACGCATTACTCATAACCCATAACGCATAACTCATAACGCATAACGCATAACGCATAACGCATAACGCATAACGCATAACGCATAACGCATAACGCATAATGCATAACGCATAACGCATAACGCATAACGCATAACGCATAACGCATAACGCATAACGCATAACGCATAACGCATAACGCATAACGCATAACGCATAACGCATAACGCATAACGCATAACGCATAACGCATAACACATAACGCATAACGCATAACGCATAACGCATAACGGATAACACATAACACATAACGCTTAACCCATAACGCATAACGCTTAACGCATGACCCATAGCGCATAACGCATTACGCGTAACGCATAACGCATAACGCATAAAGCATAACGCATAACGGATCACGCATTACTCATAACCCATAACGCATAACTCATAACGCAAATCGCATAACGCATAACGCATAACGCATAACGCATAACACAAGTCGCATAACGCATAACGCATAACGCATAACGCATAACGCATAACGTATAACGCACAACTCATAACGCATGACTCATAACGCACAACCCATAACGCATAGCGCATAACGCATAACGCAAAACGCAAATCGCATAACGCATAACTCATAACGCAAATCGCATAACGCATAACGCATAACGCATAACGCATAACGCATAACGCATAACGCATAACGCATAACACAAATCGCATAACGCATAACGCATAACGCATATCGCATAACGCATAACGCATAACGCATAACGCATAACGCATAACGCATAACGCATAACACGTAACGCATAACGCATAACGCATAAGGGATAACACATAACACATAACGCTTAACCCATAACGCATAACGCTTAACGCATGACCCATAGCGCATAACGCATTACGCGTAACGCATAACGCATAACGCATAAAGCATAACGCATAACGGATCACGCATTACTCATAACCCATAACGCATAACTCATAACGCAAATCGCATAACGCATAACGCATAACGCATAACGCATAACGCATAACGCATAACACAAATCGCATAACGCATAACGCATAACGCATAACGCATAACGCATAACGCATAACGTATAACCCACAACTCATAACGCATGACTCATAACGCACAACCCATAACGCATAGCGCATAACGCATAACGCAAAACGCAAATCGCATAACGCATAACGGGTAACGCATAAAGCATAACGCATAACGCATAACGCAAAACGCATAACGCATAATGCATAACGCATTACGCATAACGGATCACGCATTACTCATAACGCATAACGCATAACGGATCACGCATTACTCATAACGCATAACGCATAACACATAACGGATCACGCATTACTCATAACGCATAACGCATAACGCGTAACGCATAACGGGTAACGCATAAAGCATAACGCATAACGCATAACGCATAACGCATAACGCATAATGCATAACGCATAACGCATAACGGATCACGCATTACTCATCACGCATAACGAATAACGGATCACGCATTACTCATAACGCATAACGCATAACACATAACGGATCACGCATTACTCATAACGCATAACGCATAACGCATAACGCATAACGTATAACGCACAACTCATAACGCATGACTCATAACGCACAACCCATAACGCATAGCGCACAACGCATAACGCATAACGCAAATCGCATAACGCATAACGGGTAACGCATAAAGCATAACGCATAACGCATAACGCATAACGCATAACGCATAACGCATAATGCATAACGCATAACGCATAACGCGTAACGCATAAAGCATAACGCATAACGCATAACGCATAACGGGTAACGCATAAAGCATAACGCATAACGCATAACGCATAACGCATAACGCATAACGCATAACGCATAACGCATAACGCATAACGCATAACGCATAACGCGTAACGCATAAAGCATAACGCATAACGCATAACGCATAACGCATAACGCATAACGCATAACGCATAACGCATAATGCATAACACATAACGCGTAACGGATCACGCATTACTCATAACGCATAACGCATAACGGATCACGCATTACTCATAACGCATAACGCATAACACATAACGGATCACGCATTACTCATAACGCATAACGCATAACGCCTAACGCATAACGCATAACGCATAACGCATAACGCATAACGCATGACTCATAACGCACAACCCATAACGCATAACACATAACGCAAATCGCATAACGCATAACGCATAACGCATAACGCATAACGCATAACGGATCACGCATTACTCATAACGCATAACGCATAACGCATAACGCATAACGCATAACGCATAACGTATAACGCACAACTCATAACGCATGACTCATAACGCACAACCCATAACGCATAGCGCACAACGCATAACGCATAACGCAAATCGCATAACGCATAACGGGTAACGCATAAAGCATAACGCATAACGCATAACGCATAACGCATAACGCATAACGCATAACGCATAACGCATAACGCATAACGCATAGCGCATAACGCATAACGCATAACGCGTAACGCATAAAGCATAACGCATAACGCATAACGCATAACGCATAACGCATAACGCATAACGCATAACGCATAATGCATAACACATAACGCGTAACGGATCACGCATTACTCATAACGCATAACGCATAACGGATCACGCATTACTCATAACGCATAACGCATAACACATAACGGATCACGCATCACTCATAACGCATAACGCATAACGCATAACGCATAACGCACAACGCATAACGCATAACACATAACGCATAACCCATAACGCATAACGCATAACGCATAACGCTTAACGCATGACCCATAGCGCATAACGCATTACGCGTAACGCATAACGCATAAAGCATAACGCACAACGGATCACGCATTACTCATAACCCATAACGCATAACACATAACGGATCACGCATTACTCATAACGCATAACGCATAACGCCTAACGCATAACGCATAACGCATAACGCATAACGCATAACGCATGACTCATAACGCACAACCCATAACGCATAACACATAACGCAAATCGCATAACGCATAACGCATAACGCATAACGCATAACGCATAACGGATCACGCATTACTCATAACGCATAACGCATAACGCATAACGCATAACGCATAACGCATAACGTATAACGCACAACTCATAACGCATGACTCATAACGCACAACCCATAACGCATAGCGCACAACGCATAACGCATAACGCAAATCGCATAACGCATAACGGGTAACGCATAAAGCATAACGCATAACGCATAACGCATAACGCATAACGCATAACGCATAACGCATAACGCATAACGCATAACGCATAGCGCATAACGCATAACGCATAACGCGTAACGCATAAAGCATAACGCATAACGCATAACGCATAACGCATAACGCATAACGCATAACGCATAACGCATAATGCATAACACATAACGCGTAACGGATCACGCATTACTCATAACGCATAACGCATAACGGATCACGCATTACTCATAATGCATAACGCATAACGCATAACGCATAACGCATAACGGATAACACATAACACATAACGCTTAACCCATAACGCATAACGCTTAACGCATGACCCATAGCGCATAACGCATTACGCGTAACGCATAACGCATAACGCAAAAAGCATAACGCATGACGGATCACGCATTACTCATAACCCATAACGCATAACTCATAACGCAAATCGCATAACGCATAACGCATAACGCATAACGCATAACACAAATCGCATAACGCATAACGCATAACGCATAACGCATAACGCATAACGCATAACGTATAACGCACAACTCATAACGCATGACTCATAACGCACAACCCATAACGCATAGCGCATAACGCATAACGCAAAACGCAAATCGCATAACGCATAACTCATAACGCAAATCGCATAACGCATAACGCATAACGCATAACGCATAACGCATAACGCATAACGCATAACGCATAACGCATAACGCATAACGCATAACGCATAACACAAATCGCATAACGCATAACGCATAACGTATAACGCATAACGTATAACGCACAACTCATAACGCATGACTCATAACGCACAACCCATAACGCATAGCGCATAACGCATAACGCAAAACGCAAATCGCATAACGCATAACGCATATCGCATAACGCATAACGCATAACGCATAACGCATAACGCATAACGCATAACGCAAATCGCATAACGCATAACGCATAACGCGTAACGCATAAAGCATAACGCATAACGCATAACGCATAACGCATAACGCATAACGCATAACGCATAACGCATAACGCATAACGCATAACGCATAACGCATAACGCATAACGCATAACGCATAACGCATAACGCATAACGCATAACGCATAACGCATAACGCATAACGCATAACGCATAACGCATAACGCATAACGCATAACGCATAACGCATAACACATAACGCATAACGCATAACGCATAACGCATAACGGATAACACATAACACATAACGCTTAACCCATAACGCATAACGCTTAACGCATGACCCATAGCGCATAACGCATTACGCGTAACGCATAACGCATAACGCATAAAGCATAACGCATAACGGATCACGCATTACTCATAACCCATAACGCATAACTCATAACGCAAATCGCATAACGCATAACGCATAACGCATAACGCATAACACAAATCGCATAACGCATAACGCATAACGCATAACGCATAACGCATAACGTATAACGCACAACTCATAACGCATGACTCATAACGCACAACCCATAACGCATAGCGCATAGCGCATAACGCATAACGCAAAACGCAAATCGCATAACGCATAACTCATAACGCAAATCGCATAACGCATAACGCATAACGCATAGCGCATAACGCATAACGCATAACGCATAACGCATAACGCATAACACAAATCGCATAACGCATAACGCATAACGTATAACGCATAACGTATAACGCACAACTCATAACGCATGACTCATAACGCACAACCCATAACGCATAGCGCATAACGCATAACGCAAAACGCAAATCGCATAACGCATAACGCATATCGCATAACGCATAACGCATAACGCATAACGCATAACGCATAACGCATAACGCAAATCGCATAACGCATAACGCATAACGCGTAACGCATAAAGCATAACGCATAACGCATAACGCATACCGCATAACGCATAACGCATAACGCATAACGCATAAAGCATAACGCACAACGGATCACGCATTACTCATAACCCATAACGCATAACTCATAACGCATAACGCATAACGCATAACGCATAACGCATAACGCATAACGCATAACGCATAACGCATAACGCATAACGCATAACGCATAACGCATAACGCATAACGCATAACGCATAACGCATAACGCATAACGCATAACGCATAACGCATAACGCATAACGCATAACGCATAACGCATAACGCATAACGCATAACGCATAACGCATAATGCATAACGCATAACGCATAACGCATAACGCATAACGGATAACACATAACACATAACGCTTAACCCATAACGCATAACGCTTAACGCATGACCCATAGCGCATAACGCATTACGCGTAACGCATAACGCATAACGCAAAAAGCATAACGCATGACGGATCACGCATTACTCATAACCCATAACGCATAACTCATAACGCAAATCGCATAACGCATAACGCATAACGCATAACGCATAACACAAATCGCATAACGCATAACGCATAACGCATAACGCATAACGCATAACGCATAACGCATAACGTATAACGCACAACTCATAACGCATGACTCATAACGCACAACCCATAACGCATAGCGCATAACGCATAACGCAAAACGCAAATCGCATAACGCATAACTCATAACGCAAATCGCATAACGCATAACGCATAACGCATAACGCATAACGCATAACGCATAACGCATAACGCATAACGCATAACACAAATCGCATAACGCATAACGCATAACGTATAACGCATAACGTATAACGCACAACTCATAACGCATGACTCATAACGCACAACCCATAACGCATAGCGCATAACGCATAACGCAAAACGCAAATCGCATAACGCATAACGCATATCGCATAACGCATAACGCATAACGCATAACGCATAACGCATAACGCATAACGCAAATCGCATAACGCATAACGCATAACGCGTAACGCATAAAGCATAACGCATAACGCATAACGCATAACGCATAACGCATAACGCATAACGCATAACGCATAACGCATAACGCATAACGCATAACGCATAACGCATAACGCATAACGCATAACGCATAACGCATAACGCATAACACATAACGCATAACGCATAACGCATAACGCATAACGGATAACACATAACACATAACGCTTAACCCATAACGCATAACGCTTAACGCATGACCCATAGCGCATAACGCATTACGCGTAACGCATAACGCATAACGCATAAAGCATAACGCATAACGGATCACGCATTACTCATAACCCATAACGCATAACTCATAACGCAAATCGCATAACGCATAACGCATAACGCATAACGCATAACACAAATCGCATAACGCATAACGCATAACGCATAACGCATAACGCATAACGCATAACGTATAACGCACAACTCATAACGCATGACTCATAACGCACAACCCATAACGCATAGCGCATAGCGCATAACGCATAACGCAAAACGCAAATCGCATAACGCATAACTCATAACGCAAATCGCATAACGCATAACGCATAACGCATAGCGCATAACGCATAACGCATAACGCATAACGCATAACGCATAACACAAATCGCATAACGCATAACGCATAACGTATAACGCATAACGTATAACGCACAACTCATAACGCATGACTCATAACGCACAACCCATAACGCATAGCGCATAACGCATAACGCAAAACGCAAATCGCATAACGCATAACGCATATCGCATAACGCATAACGCATAACGCATAACGCATAACGCATAACGCATAACGCAAATCGCATAACGCATAACGCATAACGCGTAACGCATAAAGCATAACGCATAACGCATAACGCATACCGCATAACGCATAACGCATAACGCATAACGCATAACGCTTAATGCGTAACGCATAACGCATAACGGATCACGTATTACTCATAACGCATAACGCATAACGCATAACGGATCACGCATTACTCATAGCGCATAACGCATAACGCATAACGCATAACGCATAACGGATCACGCATTACTCATAACGCATAACGCATAACGCATAACCATAACGAATAACGCATAACGCATAACACAAATCGCATAACGCATAACGCATAACGTATAACGCATAACGTATAACGCACAACTCATAACGCATGACTCATAACGCACAACCCATAACGCATAGCGCATAACGCATAACGCAAAACGCAAATCGCATAACGCATAACGCATATCGCATAACGCATAACGCATAACGCATAACGCATAACGCATAACGCATAACGCAAATCGCATAACGCATAACGCATAACGCGTAACGCATAAAGCATAACGCATAACGCATAACGCATAACGCATAACGCATAACGCATAACGCATAACGCATAACGCATAACGCATAACGCATAACGCATAACGCATAACGCATAACGCATAACGCATAACACATAACGCATAACGCATAACGCATAACGCATAACGGATAACACATAACACATAACGCTTAACCCATAACGCATAACGCTTAACGCATGACCCATAGCGCATAACGCATTACGCGTAACGCATAACGCATAACGCATAACGCATAACGCATAACGGATCACGCATTACTCATAACCCATAACGCATAACTCATAACGCAAATCGCATAACGCATAACGCATAACGCATAACGCATAACACAAATCGCATAACGCATAACGCATAACGCATAACGCATAACGCATAACGTATAACGCACAACTCATAACGCATGACTCATAACGCACAACCCATAACGCATAGCGCATAGCGCATAACGCATAACGCAAAACGCAAATCGCATAACGCATAACTCATAACGCAAATCGCATAACGCATAACGCATAACGCATAGCGCATAACGCATAACGCATAACGCATAACGCATAACGCATAACACAAATCGCATAACGCATAACGCATAACGTATAACGCATAACGTATAACGCACAACTCATAACGCATGACTCATAACGCACAACCCATAACGCATAGCGCATAACGCATAACGCAAAACGCAAATCGCATAACGCATAACGCATATCGCATAACGCATAACGCATAACGCATAACGCATAACGCATAACGCATAACGCATAACGCAAATCGCATAACGCATAACGCATAACGCGTAACGCATAAAGCATAACGCATAACGCATAACGCATACCGCATAACGCATAACGCATAACGCATAACGCATAACGCATAACGCTTAATGCGTAACGCATAACGCATAACGGATCACGTATTACTCATAACGCATAACGCATAACGCATAACGGATCACGCATTACTCATAGCGCATAACGCATAACGCATAACGGATCACGCATTACTCATAACGCATAACGCATAACGCATAACGAATAACGCAAAACGTTTCACGCATAACGCATAACGCATAACGTATAACGCACAACTCATAACGCATGACTCATAACGCACAACCCATAACGCATAGCGCACAACGCATAACGCATAACGCAAATCGCATAACGCATAACGGGTAACGCATAAAGCATAACGCATAACGCATAACGCATAACGCATAACGCATAACGCATAACGCATAACGCATAACGCATAACGCATAACGCATAACGCATAACGCATAACGCATAACGCGTAACGCATAAAGCATAACGCATAACGCATAACGCATAACGGGTAACGCATAAAGCATAACGCATAACGCATAACGCATAACGCATAACGCATAACGCATAACGCATAACGCATAACGCATAACGCATAACGCATAACGCGTAACGCATAAAGCATAACGCATAACGCATAACGCATAACGCATAACGCATAACGCATAACGCATAACGCATAATGCATAACACATAACGCGTAACGGATCACGCATTACTCATAACGCATAACGCATAACGGATCACGCATTACTCATAACGCATAACGCATAACACATAACGGATCACGCATTACTCATAACGCATAACGCATAACGCCTAACGCATAACGCATAACGCATAACGCATAACGCATAACGCATAACGCATGACTCATAACGCACAACCCATAACGCATAACACATAACGCAAATCGCATAACGCATAACGCATAACGCATAACGCATAACGCATAACGGATCACGCATTACTCATAACGCATAACGCATAACGCATAACGCATAACGCATAACGCATAACGTATAACGCACAACTCATAACGCATGACTCATAACGCACAACCCATAACGCATAGCGCACAACGCATAACGCATAACGCAAATCGCATAACGCATAACGGGTAACGCATAAAGCATAACGCATAACGCATAACGCATAACGCATAACGCATAACGCATAACGCATAACGCATAACGCATAACGCATAACGCATAACGCATAGCGCATAACGCATAACGCATAACGCGTAACGCATAAAGCATAACGCATAACGCATAACGCATAACGCATAACGCATAACGCATAACGCATAATGCATAACACATAACGCGTAACGGATCACGCATTACTCATAACGCATAACGCATAACGGATCACGCATTACTCATAACGCATAACGCATAACACATAACGGATCACGCATCACTCATAACGCATAACGCATAACGCATAACGCATAACGCACAACGCATAACGCATAACACATAACGCATAACCCATAACGCATAACGCATAACGCATAACGCTTAACGCATGACCCATAGCGCATAACGCATTACGCGTAACGCATAACGCATAAAGCATAACGCACAACGGATCACGCATTACTCATAACCCATAACGCATAACTCATAACGCATAACGCATAACGCATAACGCATAACGCATAACGCATAACGCATAACGCATAACGCATAACGCATAACGCATAACGCATAACGCATAACGCATAACGCATAACGCATAACGCATAACGCATAACGCATAACGCATAACGCATAACGCATAACGCATAACGCATAACGCATAACGCATAACGCATAATGCATAACGCATAACGCATAACGCATAACGCATAACGGATAACACATAACACATAACGCTTAACCCATAACGCATAACGCTTAACGCATGACCCATAGCGCATAACGCATTACGCGTAACGCATAACGCATAACGCAAAAAGCATAACGCATGACGGATCACGCATTACTCATAACCCATAACGCATAACTCATAACGCAAATCGCATAACGCATAACGCATAACGCATAACGCATAACACAAATCGCATAACGCATAACGCATAACGCATAACGCATAACGCATAACGCATAACGTATAACGCACAACTCATAACGCATGACTCATAACGCACAACCCATAACGCATAACGCATAACGCATAACGCAAAACGCAAATCGCATAACGCATAACTCATAACGCAAATCGCATAACGCATAACGCATAACGCATAACGCATAACGCATAACGCATAACGCATAACGCATAACGCATAACGCATAACGCATAACACAAATCGCATAACGCATAACGCATAACGTATAACGCATAACGTATAACGCACAACTCATAACGCATGACTCATAACGCACAACCCATAACGCATAGCGCATAACGCATAACGCAAAACGCAAATCGCATAACGCATAACGCATATCGCATAACGCATAACGCATAACGCATAACGCATAACGCATAACGCATAACGCAAATCGCATAACGCATAACGCATAACGCGTAACGCATAAAGCATAACGCATAACGCATAACGCATAACGCATAACGCATAACGCATAACGCATAACGCATAACGCATAACGCATAACGCATAACGCATAACGCATAACGCATAACGCATAACGCATAACACATAACGCATAACGCATAACGCATAACGCATAACGGATAACACATAACACATAACGCTTAACCCATAACGCATAACGCTTAACGCATGACCCATAGCGCATAACGCATTACGCGTAACGCATAACGCATAACGCATAAAGCATAACGCATAACGGATCACGCATTACTCATAACCCATAACGCATAACTCATAACGCAAATCGCATAACGCATAACGCATAACGCATAACGCATAACACAAATCGCATAACGCATAACGCATAACGCATAACGCATAACGCATAACGTATAACGCACAACTCATAACGCATGACTCATAACGCACAACCCATAACGCATAGCGCATAGCGCATAACGCATAACGCAAAACGCAAATCGCATAACGCATAACTCATAACGCAAATCGCATAACGCATAACGCATAACGCATAGCGCATAACGCATAACGCATAACGCATAACGCATAACGCATAACACAAATCGCATAACGCATAACGCATAACGTATAACGCATAACGTATAACGCACAACTCATAACGCATGACTCATAACGCACAACCCATAACGCATAGCGCATAATGCATAACGCAAAACGCAAATCGCATAACGCATAACGCATATCGCATAACGCATAACGCATAACGCATAACGCATAACGCATAACGCATAACGCAAATCGCATAACGCATAACGCATAACGCGTAACGCATAAAGCATAACGCATAACGCATAACGCATACCGCATAACGCATAACGCATAACGCATAACGCATAACGCTTAATGCGTAACGCATAACGCATAACGGATCACGTATTACTCATAACGCATAACGCATAACGCATAACGGATCACGCATTACTCATAGCGCATAACGCATAACGCATAACGGATCACGCATTACTCATAACGCATAACGCATAACGCATAACGAATAACGCAAAACGTTTCACGCATTACTCATAACGCATAACGCATAACGCATAACGGATCACGCATTACTCATAACGCATAACGCATAACGCATAACCATAACGAATAACGCTTAACGTTTCACGCATTACTCATAACGCATAACGCAAAACGCATAACGCATAACGCATAACGCATAACGCATAACGCATAACGCATAACGCATAACGCATAACGCATAACGCATAACGCATAACGCATAACGCATAACGCATAACGGATAACGCATAACGCATAACGCACAACGCATAACGCATAACACATAACGCATAACCCATAACGCATAACGCATAATGCATAACGCATAACGCATAACGGATCACGCATTACTCATAACGCATAACGCATAACGGATCATGCATTACTCATAACGCATAACGCATAACACATAACGGATCACGCATTACTCATAACGCATAACGCATAACGCATAACGCATAACGCATAACGCATAACGCATAACGCATAACGCATAACGCATAACGCATAACGCATAACGCATGACTCATAACGCACAACCCATAACGCATAACACATAACGCAAATCGCATAACGCATAACGCATAACGCATAACGCATAACGGATCACGCATTACTCATAACGCATAACGCATAACGCATAACGCATAACGTATAACGCACAACTCATAACGCATGACTCATAACGCACAACCCATAACGCATAGCGCATAACGCATAACGCATAACGCAAATCGCATAACGCATAACGGGTAACGCATAAAGCATAACGCATAACGCATAACGCATAACGCATAACGCATAATGCATAACGCATAACGCATAACGGATCACGCATTACTCATAACGCATAACGCATAACGAATAACGCATAACGCATAATGCATAACGCCTAACGAATAACGGATCACGCATTACTCATAACGCATAACGCATAACGGATCACGCATTACTCATAACGCATAACGCATAACACATAACGGATCACGCATTACTCATAACGCATAACGCATAACGGATCACGCATTACTCATAACGCATAACGCATAACACATAACGGATCACGCATTACTCATAACGCATAACGCATAACGCATAACGCATAACGCATAACGCATAACGTATAATGCACAACTCATAACGCATGACTCATAACGCACAACCCATAACGCATAGCGCATAACGCATAACGCATAACGCAAATCGCATAACGCATAACGGGTAACGCATAAAGCATAACGCATAACGCATAACGCATAACGCATAATGCATAACGCATAACGCATAACGGATCACGCATTACTCATAACGCATAACGCATAACGCATAACGCATAACGCATAACGCATAACGCATAACGCATAACGCATAACGCATAACGCATAACGGATCACGCATTACTCATAACGCATAACGCATAACGCATAACGCATAACGTATAACGCACAACTCATAACGCATGACTCATAACGCACAACCCATAACGCATAGCGCATAACGCATAACGCATAACGCAAATCGCATAACGCATAACGGGTAACGCATAAAGCATTACTCATAGCGCATAACGCATAACGCATAACGGATCACGCATTACTCATAACGCATAACGCATAAGGCATAACGCATAACGCATAACGCATACCGCATAACGCATAACGCATAACGCATAACGCTTAATGCGTAACGCATAACGCATAACGGATCACGCATTACTCATAGCGCATAACGCATAACGCATAACGGATCACGCATTACTCATAACGCATAACGCATAAGGCATAACGCATAACGAATAACGCAAAACGTTTCACGCATTACTCATAACGCATAACGCATAACGCATAACGGATCACGCATTACTCATAACGCATAACGCATAACCATAACGAATAACGCTTAACGTTTCACGCATTACTCATAACGCATAACGCATAACGGATCACGCATTACTCATAACGCATAACGCATAACGCAAATCGCATAACGCATAACGCATAACGCATAACGCATAACCCATAACGCATAACGCATAACGCATAACGCATAACGCATAACGCATAACGCAAAACGCATAACGGATCACGCATTACTCATAACGCATAACGCATAACGCATAACGCATAACGCATAACGCATAACGCATAACGCATAACGCATAACGCATAACGCATAACGCATAACGCATAACGCATAACACATAACGCATAACGCATAACGCATAACGCATAACGGATAACACATAACACATAACGCTTAACCCATAACGCATAACGCTTAACGCATGACCCATAGCGCATAACGCATTACGCGTAACGCATAACGCATTACGCATAAAGCATAACGCATAACGGATCACGCATTACTCATAACCCATAACGCATAACTCATAACGCAAATCGCATAACGCATAACGCATAACGCATAACGCATAACACAAATCGCATAACGCATAACGCATAACGCATAACGCATAACGCATAACGTATAACGCACAACTCATAACGCATGACTCATAACGCACAACCCATAACGCATAGCGCATAACGCATAACGCAAAACGCAAATCGCATAACGCATAACTCATAACGCAAATCGCATAACGCATAACGCATAACGCATAACGCATAACGCATAACGCATAACGCATAACGCATAACGCATAACGCATAACACAAATCGCATAACGCATAACGCATAACGTATAACGCATAACGTATAACGCACAACTCATAACGCATGACTCATAACGCACAACCCATAACGCATAGCGCATAACGCATAACGCAAAACGCAAATCGCATAACGCATAACGCATATCGCATAACGCATAACGCATAACGCATAACGCATAACGCATAACGCATAACGCAAATCGCATAACGCATAACGCATAACGCGTAACGCATAAAGCATAACGCATAACGCATAACGCATACCGCATAACGCATAACGCATAACGCATAACGCATAACGCTTAATGCGTAACGCATAACGCATAACGGATCACGTATTACTCATAACGCATAACGCATAACGCATAACAGATCACGCATTACTCATAGCGCATAACGCATAACGCATAACGGATCACGCATTACTCATAACGCATAACGCATAACGCATAACGAATAACGCAAAACGTTTCACGCATTACTCATAACGCATAACGCATAACGCATAACGGATCACGCATTACTCATAACGCATAACGCATAAGGCATAACCATAACGAATAACGCTTAACGTTTCACGCATTACTCATAACGCATAACGCAAAACGCATAACGCATAACGCATAACGCAAAACGCATAACGCATAACGCATAACGCATAACGCATAACGCATAACGCATAACGCATAACGCATAACGCATAACGCATAACGCATAACGCATAACGCATAACGCATAACGCATAACGCATAACGCATAACGCATAACGCATAACGCACAACGCATAACGCATAACACATAACGCATAACCCATAACGCATAACGCATAATGCATAACGCATAACGCATAACGGATCACGCATTACTCATAACGCATAACGCATAACGGATCATGCATTACTCATAACGCATAACGCATAACACATAACGGATCACGCATTACTCATAACGCATAACGCATAACGCATAACGCATAACGCATAACGCATAACGCATAACGCATAACGCATAACGCATAACGCATGACTCATAACGCACAACCCATAACGCATAACACATAACGCAAATCGCATAACGCATAACGCATAACGCATAACGCATAACGGATCACGCATTACTCATAACGCATAACGCATAACGCATAACGCATAACGTATAACGCACAACTCATAACGCATGACTCATAACGCACAACCCATAACGCATAGCGCATAACGCATAACGCATAACGCAAATCGCATAACGCATAACGGGTAACGCATAAAGCATAACGCATAACGCATAACGCATAACGCATAACGCATAATGCATAACGCATAACGCATAACGGATCACGCATTACTCATAACGCATAACGCATAACGGATCACGCATTACTCATAACGCATAACGCATAACACATAACGGATCACGCATTACTCATAACGCATAACGCATAACGAATAACGCATAACGCATAATGCATAACGCCTAACGAATAACGGATCACGCATTAGTCATAACGCATAACGCATAACGGATCACGCATTACTCATAACGCATAACGCATAACACATAACGGATCACGCATTACTCATAACGCATAACGCATAACGCATAACGCATAACGCATAACGCATAACGTATAATGCACAACTCATAACGCATGACTCATAACGCACAACCCATAACGCATAGCGCATAACGCATAACGCATAACGCAAATCGCATAACGCATAACGGGTAACGCATAAAGCATAACGCATAACGCATAACGCATAACGCATAATGCATAACGCATAACGCATAACGGATCACGCATTACTCATAACGCATAACGCATAACGGATCATGCATTACTCATAACGCATAACGCATAACACATAACGGATCACGCATTACTCATAACGCATAACGCATAACGCATAACGCATAACGCATAACGCATAACGCATAACGCATAACGCATAACGCATAACGCATAACGGATCACGCATTACTCATAACGCATAACGCATAACGCATAACGCATAACGCATAACGTATAACGCACAACTCATAACGCATGACTCATAACGCACAACCCATAACGCATAGCGCATAACGCATAACGCATAACGCAAATCGCATAACGCATAACGGGTAACGCATAAAGCATTACTCATAGCGCATAACGCATAACGCATAACGGATCACGCATTACTCATAACGCATAACGCATAAGGCATAACGCATAACGCATAACGCATACCGCATAACGCATAACGCATAACGCATAACGCTTAATGCGTAACGCATAACGCATAACGGATCACGCATTACTCATAGCGCATAACGCATAACGCATAACGGATCACGCATTACTCATAACGCATAACGCATAAGGCATAACGCATAACGAATAACGCAAAACGTTTCACGCATTACTCATAACGCATAACGCATAACGGATCACGCATTACTCATAACGCATAACGCATAACCATAACGAATAACGCTTAACGTTTCACGCATTACTCATAACGCATAACGCATAACGGATCACGCATTACTCATAACGCATAACGCATAACGCATAACGCATAACGCATAACGCATAACGCATAACGCATAACGCATAACGCATAACGCATAACGCATAACGCATAACGCATAACGCATAACGCATAACGCATAACGCAAATCTCATAACGCATAACGCATAACGCATAACGCATAACGTATAACGCACAACTCATAACGCATAACGCATACCGCAAAACGCATAACGCATAACGCATAACGCATAACGCATAACGCATGACGCATAACGCATAACGCATAACGCATAACGCATAACGCATAACGCATAACGCAAATCGCATAACGCATAACGCGTAACGCATAAAACATAACGCATAACGCATAACGCATAACGCATAATGCATAACGCATAACGCATAACGGATCACGCATTACACATAACGCATAACGCATAACGGATCACGCATTACTCATAACGCATAACGCATAAAGCAAAACGCATGACTCATAACGCATAACGCATAATGCATAACGCATAACGCATAACGGATCACGCATTACTCATAACGCATAACGCATAACGGATCACGCATTACTCATAACGCATAACGCATAAAGCAAAACGCATAACGCATAACGCATGACTCATAACGCACAACCCATAACGCATAACGCATAACGCAAATCGCATAACGCATAACGCATAACGCATAACGCAAATCGCATAATGCATAACGCATAACGCATAACGCATAACGCATAACGCATAACGCAAATCGCATAACGCATAACGCATAACTCATAAAGCATAACGCATAACGCATAACGCATAACGCATATCGCATAATGCATAACGCATAACGCATAACGGATCACGCATTACTCATAACGCATAACGCATAACGGATCACGCATTACTCAACGCATAACGCATAACGCATAAAGCAAAACGCATAACGCATAACGCATGACTCATAACGCACAACCCATAACGCATAACGCATAACGCATAACGCAAATCGCATAACGCATAACGCGTAACGCATAAAGCATAACGCATAACGCGTAACGCATAACTCATAACGCATAATGCATAACGCATAACGCATAACGGATCACGCATTACTCATAACGCATAACGCATAACGGATCACGCATTACTCATAACGCATAACGCATAAGACATAACGGATCACGCAATACTCATAACGCATAACGCATAACGCATAACGCATAACGCATAACGTATAACGCACAACTCATAACGCATAACGCATAACGCAAAACGCATAACGCACAGCGGATAACGCACAACGCATAACACATAACGCATAACGCATAACGCATAACGCATAACGCATAACGCATAACGCATAACGCATAACGCATAACGCATAACGCATAACGCATAACGCATAACGCATAACGTTTCACGCATTACTCATAACACATAACGCATAACGCATAACGCATAACGCATAACGCATAACGCATAACGCATAACGCATAACGCATAACGCATAACGCATAACGGATCACGGATCACGCATTACTCATAACGCATAACGCATAACGGATCACGCATTACTCATAACGCATAACGCATAACGCATAACGCATAACGCATAACGCATAACGCATAACGCATAACGCATAACGCATAACGCATAACGCATAACGCATAACGCATAACGCATAACGCATAACGCATAACGCATAACCCATAACGCATAACGCATAACGCATAACGCATAACGCATAACGCATAACGCATAACGCAAATCGCATAACGCATAACGCATAACGCATAACGCATAACGTATAACGCATAACGCATACCGTATAACGCATAACGCATAATGCATAACGCAAACGTATAACGCACAACGCATAACGCATAACGCATAACGCATAACGCATAACGCAAAACGCATAACGCATAACGCATAACGCATATCGCATAAAACATAACGCATAACGCATAACGTACAACGTATAACGCATAACGCATAACGCATAACGCGTAACGCATAACGTATAACGCATAACGCATACCGTATAACGCATAACACATAATGCATAACGCAAACGTATAACGCACAACGCATAACGCATAACGAACAACGGATAACGCATAACGCATAACGCATAACGAATACCGCAAAACGTATATCGCCTAACACATAACGGATCACGCATAACGCATAACGCATAACGTATAACGCATAACGCATAACGCATAACGCATAACGCATAACGCATAACGCATAACGCATAACGCATAACGCATAACGCATAACGCATAACGCATATCTCATAACGCATAACTCACCACGCATAACGCATAACGCATAACGCATAACGCATATCGCATAAAACATAACGTATAACGCATAACGTACAACGTATAACGCATAACGCATAACGCATAACGCATAACGCATAACGCATAACGCATAACGCATAACGCATAACGCATATCGCATAACACATAAAGCATAACCCATAACGCATAACGCATATCGCATAACGCATAACGAATAACGCATAACGCATAATGCATAACGCATAAAGCGTAACGCATAACGCATAACGCATAACGCATAACGCATAACGCATAAAGCATAACGCATAACGCATAACGCATATCGCCTAAAACATAACGCATAACGCATAACGCATAACGCATAACGCATAACGCATAACGCATAACGCAAATCTCATAACGCATAACGCATAACGCATAACGCATAACGCATAACGCATAACGTATAACGCACAACTCATAACGCATAACGCATAACGCATAACGCATAACGCATAACGCATAACGCATAACGCATAACGCATAACGCATAACGCTTAACGCATGACCCATAGCGCATAACGCATTACGCGTAACGCATAACGCATAAAGCATAACGCATAACGGATCACGCATTACTCATAACCCATTACGCATAACTCATAACGCATAACGCATAACGCATAACGCATAACGCATAACGCATAACGCATAACGCATAACGCATAACGCATAACGCATAACGCATAACGCATAACGCATAACGCATAACGCATAACGCGTAACGCATAACGCATAACGCATAAAGCATAACGCATAACGGATCACGCATTACTCATAACCCATAACGCATAACTCATAACGCAAATCGCATAACGCATAACGCATAACGCATAACGCATAACGCATAACACAAATCGCATAACGCATAACGCATAACGCATAACGCATAACGTATAACGCACAACTCATAACGCATGACTCATAACGCACAACCCATAACGCATAGCGCATAACGCATAACGCAAAACGCAAATCGCATAACGCATAACGGGTAACGCATAAAGCATAACGCATAACGAATAACGCATAACGCATAATGCATAACGCCTAACGAATAACGGATCACGCATTACTCATAACGCATAACGCATAACGGATCACGCATTACTCATAACGCATAACGCATAACACATAACGGATCACGCATAACGCATAACGCATAACGCATAACGCATAACGCATAACGCATAACGCATAACGCATAACGCATAACGCATAACGCATAACGCATAACGCATAACGCATAACGCATAACGCATAACACATAACGGATCACGCATTACTCATAACGCATAACGCATAACGCATAACGCACAACGCATAACGCATAACACATAACGCATAACCCATAACGCATAACGCATAACGCTTAACGCATGACCCATAGCGCATAACGCATTACGCGTAACGCATAACGCATAAAGCATAACGCATAACGGATCACGCATTACTCATAACCCATTACGCATAACTCTTAACGCATAACGCATAACGCATAACGCATAACGCATAACGCATAACGCATAACGCATAACGCATAACGCATAACGCATAACGCATAACGCATAACGCATAACGCATAACGTATAACGCACAACTCATAACGCATAACGCATAACGCAAAACGCATAACGCACAGCGGATAACGCACAACGCATAACACATAACGCATAACGCATAACGCATAACGCATAACGCATAACGCATAACGCATAACGCATAACGCATAACGCATAACGCATAACGCATAACGCATAACGCATAACGCATAACGCATAACGGATCACGGATCACGCATTACTCATAACGCATAACGCATAACGGATCACGCATTACTCATAACGCATAACGCATAACGCATAACGCATAACGCATAACGCATAACGCATAACGCATAACGCATAACGCATAACGCATAACGCATAACGCATAACGCATAACCCATAACGCATAACGCATAACGCATAACGCATAACGTACAACGTATAACGCATAACGCATAACGCATAACGCATAACGCATAACGCATAACGCATAACGCATAACGCATAACGCATAACGCATATCGCATAACACATAACGCATAACCCATAACGCATAACGCATAACGCATAACGCATAACGCATAACGAATAACGCATAACGCATAATGCATAACGCATAAAGCGTAACGCATAACGCATAACGCATAACGCATAACGCATAACGCATAACGCATAACGCATAAAGCATAACGCATAACGCATAACGAATAACGCATAACGCATAATGCATAACGCATAAAGCGTAACGCATAACGCATAACGCATAACGCATAACGCATAACGCATAACGCATAACGCATAACGCATAACGCATAAAGCATAACGCATAACGCATAACGCATATCGCCTAAAACATAACGCATAACGCATAACGCATAACGCATAACGCATAACGCATAACGCATAACGCATAACGCAAATCTCATAACGCATAACGCATAACGCATAACGCATAACGCATAACGCATAACGTATAACGCACAACTCATAACGCATAACGCATAACGCATAACGCATAACGCATAACGCATAACACATAACGGATCACGCATTACTCATAACGCATAACGCATAACGCATAACGCACAACGCATAACGCATAACACATAACGCATAACCCATAACGCATAACGCATAACGCTTAACGCATGACCCATAGCGCATAACGCATTACGCGTAACGCATAACGCATAAAGCATAACGCATAACGGATCACGCATTACTCATAACCCATTACGCATAACTCATAACGCATAACGCATAACGCATAACGCATAACGCATAACGCATAACGCATAATGCATAACGCATAACGCATAACGGATCACGCATTACTCATAACGCATAACGCATAACGGATCATGCATTACTCATAACGCATAACGCATAACACATAACGGATCACGCATTACTCATAACGCATAACGCATAACGCATAACGCATAACGCATAACGCATAACGCATAACGCATAACGCATGACTCATAACGCACAACCCATAACGCATAACACATAACGCAAATCGCATAACGCATAACGCATAACGCATAACGCATAACGGATCACGCATTACTCATAACGCATAACGCATAACGCATAACGCATAACGTATAACGCACAACTCATAACGCATGACTCATAACGCACAACCCATAACGCATAGCGCATAACGCATAACGCATAACGCAAATCGCATAACGCATAACGGGTAACGCATAAAGCATAACGCATAACGCATAACGCATAACGCATAACGCATAATGCATAACGCATAACGCATAACGGATCACGCATTACTCATAACGCATAACGCATAACGGATCACGCATTACTCATAACGCATAACGCATAACACATAACGGATCACGCATTACTCATAACGCATAACGCATAGCGCATAACGCATAACGCATAACGGATCACGCATTACTCATAACGCATAACGCATAACGCATAACGCATAACGTATAACGCACAACTCATAACGCATGACACATAACGCACAACCCATAACGCATAGCGCATAACGCATAACGCATAACGCAAATCGCATAACGCATAACAGGTAACGCATAAAGCATAACGCATAACGCATAACGCATAACGCATAATGCATAACGCATAACGCATAACGGATCACGCATTACTCATAACGCATAACGCATAACGGATCACGCATTACTCATAACGCATAACGCATAACACATAACGGATCACGCATTACTCATAACGCATAACGCATAACGCATAACGCATAACGCATAACGCATACCGCATAACGCATAAGGCATAACGCATAACGCTTAATGCGTAACGCATAACGCATAACGGATCACGCATTACTCATAACGCATAACGCATAACGGATCACGCATTACTCATAACGCATAACGCATAAAGCAAAACGCATAACGCATAACGCATGACTCATAACGCACAACCCATAACGCATAACGCATAACGCAAAACGCATAACGCATAACGCATAACGCATAACGCAAATCGCATAATGCATAACGCATAACGCATAACGCATAACGCATAACGCAAATCGCATAACGCATAACGCATAACTCATAAAGCATAACGCATAACGCATAACGCATATCGCATAATGCATAACGCATAACGCATAACGGATCACGCATTACTCATAACGCATAACGCATAACGGATCACGCATTACTCATAACGCATAACGCATAACGCATAAAGCAAAACGCATAACGCATAACGCATGACTCATAACGCACAACCCATAACGCATAACGCATAACGCATAACGCAAATCGCATAACGCATAACGCGTAACGCATAAAGCATAACGCATAACGCATGACTCATAACGCACAACCCATAACGCATAGCGCATAACGCATAACGCAAAACGCAAATCGCATAACGCATAACTCATAACGCAAATCGCATAACGCATAACGCATAACGCATAACGCATAACGCATAACGCATAACGCATAACGCATAACGCATAACGCATAACGCATAACACAAATCGCATAACGCATAACGCATAACGTATAACGCATAACGTATAACGCACAACTCATAACGCATGACTCATAACGCACAACCCATAACGCATAGCGCATAACGCATAACGCAAAACGCAAATCGCATAACGCATAACGCATATCGCATAACGCATAACGCATAACGCATAACGCATAACGCATAACGCATAACGCAAATCGCATAACGCATAACGCATAACGCGTAACGCATAAAGCATAACGCATAACGCATAACGCATAACGCATAACGCATAACGCATAACGCATAACGCATAACGCATAACGCATAACGCATAACGCATAACGCATAACGCATAACGCATAACGCATAACGCATAACGCATAACGCATAACGCATAACGCATAACGCATAACGCATAACGCATAACGCATAACACATAACGCATAACGCATAACGCATAACGCATAACGGATAACACATAACACATAACGCTTAACCCATAACGCATAACGCTTAACGCATGACCCATAGCGCATAACGCATTACGCGTAACGCATAACGCATAACGCATAAAGCATAACGCATAACGGATCACGCATTACTCATAACCCATAACGCATAACTCATAACGCATATCGCATAACGCATAACGCATAACGCATAACGCATAACACAAATCGCATAACGCATAACGCATAACGCATAACGCATAACGCATAACGTATAACGCACAACTCATAACGCATGACTCATAACGCACAACCCATAACGCATAGCGCATAGCGCATAACGCATAACGCAAAACGCAAATCGCATAACGCATAACTCATAACGCAAATCGCATAACGCATAACGCATAACGCATAGCGCATAACGCATAACGCATAACGCATAACGCATAACGCATAACACAAATCGCATAACGCATAACGCATAACGTATAACGCATAACGTATAACGCACAACTCATAACGCATGACTCATAACGCACAACCCATAACGCATAGCGCATAACGCATAACGCAAAACGCAAATCGCATAACGCATAACGCATAACGCATAACGCATAACGCATAACGCATAACGCATAACGCATAACGCATAACGCAAATCGCATAACGCATAACGCATAACGCGTAACGCATAAAGCATAACGCATAACGCATAACGCATAACGCATAACGCATAACGCATAACGCATAACGCATAACGCTTAATGCGTAACGCATAACGCATAACGGATCACGTATTACTCATAACGCATAACGCATAACGCATAACGGATCACGCATTACTCATAGCGCATAACGCATAACGCATAACGGATCACGCATTACTCATAACGCATAACGCATAACGCATAACGAATAACGCAAAACGTTTCACGCATTACTCATAACGCATAACGCATAACGCATAACGGATCACGCATTACTCATAACGCATAACGCATAACGCATAACCATAACGAATAACGCTTAACGTTTCACGCATTACTCATAACGCATAACGCAAAACGCATAACGCATAACGCATAACGCATAACGCATAACGCATAACGCATAACGCATAACGCATAACGCATAACGCATAACGCATAACGCATAACGCATAACGTATAACGGATAACGCATAACGCATAACGCACAACGCATAACGCATAACACATAACGCATAACCCATAACGCATAACGCATAATGCATAACGCATAACGCATAACGGATCACGCATTACTCATAACGCATAACGCATAACGGATCATGCATTACTCATAACGCATAACGCATAACACATAACGGATCACGCATTACTCATAACGCATAACGCATAACGCATAACGCATAACGCATAACGCATAACGCATAACGCATAACGCATAACGCATAACGCATAACGCATAACGCATAACGCATGACTCATAACGCACAACCCATAACGCATAACACATAACGCAAATCGCATAACGCATAACGCATAACGCATAACGCATAACGGATCACGAATTACTCATAACGCATAACGCATAACGCATAACGCATAACGTATAACGCACAACTCATAACGCATGACTCATAACGCACAACCCATAACGCATAGCGCATAACGCATAACGCATAACGCAAATCGCATAACGCATAACGGGTAACGCATAAAGCATAACGCATAACGCATAACGCATAACGCATAACGCATAATGCATAACGCATAACGCATAACGGATCACGCATTACTCATAACGCATAACGCATAACGAATAACGCATAACGCATAATGCATAACGCCTAACGAATAACGGATCACGCATTACTCATAACGCATAACGCATAACGGATCACGCATTACTCATAACGCATAACGCATAACACATAACGGATCACGCATTACTCATAACGCATAACGCATAACGGATCACGCATTACTCATAACGCATAACGCATAACACATAACGGATCACGCATTACTCATAACGCATAACGCATAACGCATAACGCATAACGCATAACGCATAACGTATAATGCACAACTCATAACGCATGACTCATAACGCACAACCCATAACGCATAGCGCATAACGCATAACGCATAACGCAAATCGCATAACGCATAACGGGTAACGCATAAAGCATAACGCATAACGCATAACGCATAACGCATAATGCATAACGCATAACGCATAACGGATCACGCATTACTCATAACGCATAACGCATAACGCATAACGCATAACGCATAACGCATAACGCATAACGCATAACGCATAACGCATAACGCATAACGGATCACGCATTACTCATAACGCATAACGCATAACGCATAACGCATAACGTATAACGCACAACTCATAACGCATGACTCATAACGCACAACCCATAACGCATAGCGCATAACGCATAACGCATAACGCAAATCGCATAACGCATAACGGGTAACGCATAAAGCATTACTCATAGCGCATAACGCATAACGCATAACGGATCACGCATTACTCATAACGCATAACGCATAAGGCATAACGCATAACGCATAACGCATACCGCATAACGCATAACGCATAACGCATAACGCTTAATGCGTAACGCATAACGCATAACGGATCACGCATTACTCATAGCGCATAACGCATAACGCATAACGGATCACGCATTACTCATAACGCATAACGCATAAGGCATAACGCATAACGAATAACGCAAAACGTTTCACGCATTACTCATAACGCATAACGCATAACGCATAACGGATCACGCATTACTCATAACGCATAACGCATAACCATAACGAATAACGCTTAACGTTTCACGCATTACTCATAACGCATAACGCATAACGGATCACGCATTACTCATAACGCATAACGCATAACGCAAATCGCATAACGCATAACGCATATCGCATAACGCATAACGCATAACGCATAACGCATAACGCATAACGCATAACGCATAACGCAAATCGCATAACGCATAACGCATAACGCGTAACGCATAAAGCATAACGCATAACGCATAACGCATAACGCATAACGCATAACGCATAACGCATAACGCATAACGCATAACGCATAACGCATAACGCATAACGCATAACGCATAACGCATAACGCATAACGCATAACGCATAACGCATAACGCATAACGCATAACGCATAACGCATAACGCATAACGCATAACGCATAACGCATAACGCATAACGCATAACGCATAACGCATAACGCATAACGCATAACACATAACGCATAACGCATAACGCATAACGCATAACGGATAACACATAACACATAACGCTTAACCCATAACGCATAACGCTTAACGCATGACCCATAGCGCATAACGCATTACGCGTAACGCATAACGCATTACGCATAAAGCATAACGCATAACGGATCACGCATTACTCATAACCCATAACGCATAACTCATAACGCAAATCGCATAACGCATAACGCATAACGCATAACGCATAACACAAATCGCATAACGCATAACGCATAACGCATAACGCATAACGCATAACGTATAACGCACAACTCATAACGCATGACTCATAACGCACAACCCATAACGCATAGCGCATAACGCATAACGCAAAACGCAAATCGCATAACGCATAACTCATAACGCAAATCGCATAACGCATAACGCATAACGCATAACGCATAACGCATAACGCATAACGCATAACGCATAACGCATAACGCATAACACAAATCGCATAACGCATAACGCATAACGTATAACGCATAACGTATAACGCACAACTCATAACGCATGACTCATAACGCACAACCCATAACGCATAGCGCATAACGCATAACGCAAAACGCAAATCGCATAACGCATAACGCATATCGCATAACGCATAACGCATAACGCATAACGCATAACGCATAACGCATAACGCAAATCGCATAACGCATAACGCATAACGCGTAACGCATAAAGCATAACGCATAACGCATAACGCATACCGCATAACGCATAACGCATAACGCATAACGCATAACGCTTAATGCGTAACGCATAACGCATAACGGATCACGTATTACTCATAACGCATAACGCATAACGCATAACGGATCACGCATTACTCATAGCGCATAACGCATAACGCATAACGGATCACGCATTACTCATAACGCATAACGCATAACGCATAACGAATAACGCAAAACGTTTCACGCATTACTCATAACGCATAACGCATAACGCATAACGGATCACGCATTACTCATAACGCATAACGCATAACGCATAACCATAACGAATAACGCTTAACGTTTCACGCATTACTCATAACGCATAACGCAAAACGCATAACGCATAACGCATAACGCATAACGCATAACGCATAACGCATAACGCATAACGCATAACGCATAACGCATAACGCATAACGCATAACGCATAACGCATAACGCATAACGCATAACGCATAACGCATAACGCATAACGCATAACGCATAACGCATAACGCATAACGCATAACGCACAACGCATAACGCATAACACATAACGCATAACCCATAACGCATAACGCATAATGCATAACGCATAACGCATAACGGATCACGCATTACTCATAACGCATAACGCATAACGGATCATGCATTACTCATAACGCATAACGCATAACACATAACGGATCACGCATTACTCATAACGCATAACGCATAACGCATAACGCATAACGCATAACGCATAACGCATAACGCATAACGCATAACGCATAACGCATAACGCATAACGCATGACTCATAACGCACAACCCATAACGCATAACACATAACGCAAATCGCATAACGCATAAAGCATAACGCATAACGCATAACGGATCACGCATTACTCATAACGCATAACGCATAACGCATAACGCATAACGTATAACGCACAACTCATAACGCATGACTCATAACGCACAACCCATAACGCATAGCGCATAACGCATAACGCATAACGCAAATCGCATAACGCATAACGGGTAACGCATAAAGCATAACGCATAACGCATAACGCATAACGCATAACGCATAATGCATAACGCATAACGCATAACGGATCACGCATTACTCATAACGCATAACGCATAACGGATCACGCATTACTCATAACGCATAACGCATAACACATAACGGATCACGCATTACTCATAACGCATAACGCATAACGAATAACGCATAACGCATAATGCATAACGCCTAACGAATAACGGATCACGCATTACTCATAACGCATAACGCATAACGGATCACGCATTACTCATAACGCATAACGCATAACACATAACGGATCACGCATTACTCATAACGCATAACGCATAACGCATAACGCATAACGCATAACGCATAACGTATAATGCACAACTCATAACGCATGACTCATAACGCACAACCCATAACGCATAGCGCATAACGCATAACGCATAACGCAAATCGCATAACGCATAACGGGTAACGCATAAAGCATAACGCATAACGCATAACGCATAACGCATAATGCATAACGCATAACGCATAACGGATCACGCATTACTCATAACGCATAACGCATAACGGATCATGCATTACTCATAACGCATAACGCATAACACATAACGGATCACGCATTACTCATAACGCATAACGCATAACGCATAACGCATAACGCATAACGCATAACGCATAACGCATAACGCATAACGCATAACGCATAACGGATCACGCATTACTCATAACGCATAACGCATAACGCATAACGCATAACGTATAACGCACAACTCATAACGCATGACTCATAACGCACAACCCATAACGCATAGCGCATAACGCATAACGCATAACGCAAATCGCATAACGCATAACGGGTAACGCATAAAGCATTACTCATAGCGCATAACGCATAACGCATAACGGATCACGCATTACTCATAACGCATAACGCATAAGGCATAACGCATAACGCATAACGCATAACGCATAACGCATAACGCATAACGCATAACGCTTAATGCGTAACGCATAACGCATAACGGATCACGCATTACTCATAGCGCATAACGCATAACGCATAACGGATCACGCATTACTCATAACGCATAACGCATAAGGCATAACGCATAACGAATAACGCAAAACGTTTCACGCATTACTCATAACGCATAACGCATAACGGATCACGCATTACTCATAACGCATAACGCATAACCATAACGAATAACGCTTAACGTTTCACGCATTACTCATAACGCATAACGCATAACGGATCACGCATTACTCATAACGCATAACGCATAACGCATAACGCATAACGCATAACGCATAACGCATAACGCATAACGCATAACGCATAACGCATAACGCATAACGCATAACGCATAACGCATAACGCATAACGCATAACGCATAACGCATAACGCAAATCTCATAACGCATAACGCATAACGCATAACGCATAACGTATAACGCACAACTCATAACGCATAACGCATACCGCAAAACGCATAACGCATAACGCATAACGCATAACGCATAACGCATAACGCATAACGCATAACGCATAACGCATAACGCATAACGCATAACGCATAACGCAAATCGCATAACGCATAACGCGTAACGCATAAAACATAACGCATAACGCATAACGCATAACGCATAATGCATAACGCATAACGCATAACGGATCACGCATTACACATAACGCATAACGCATAACGGATCACGCATTACTCATAACGCATAACGCATAAAGCAAAACGCATGACTCATAACGCATAACGCATAATGCATAACGCATAACGCATAACGGATCACGCATTACTCATAACGCATAACGCATAACGGATCACGCATTACTCATAACGCATAACGCATAAAGCAAAACGCATAACGCATAACGCATGACTCATAACGCACAACCCATAACGCATAACGCATAACGCAAATCGCATAACGCATAACGCATAACGCATAACGCAAATCGCATAATGCATAACGCATAACGCATAACGCATAACGCATAACGCAAATCGCATAACGCATAACGCATAACTCATAAAGCATAACGCATAACGCATAACGCATAACGCATATCGCATAATGCATAACGCATAACGCATAACGGATCACGCATTACTCATAACGCATAACGCATAACGGATCACGCATTACTCAACGCATAACGCATAACGCATAAAGCAAAACGCATAACGCATAACGCATGACTCATAACGCACAACCCATAACGCATAACGCATAACGCATAACGCAAATCGCATAACGCATAACGCGTAACGCATAAAGCATAACGCATAACGCGTAACGCATAACTCATAACGCATAATGCATAACGCATAACGCATAACGGATCACGCATTACTCATAACGCATAACGCATAACGGATCACGCATTACTCATAACGCATAACGCATAAGACATAACGGATCACGCAATACTCATAACGCATAACGCATAACGCATAACGCATAACGCATAACGTATAACGCACAACTCATAACGCATAACGCATAACGCAAAACGCATAACGCACAGCGGATAACGCACAACGCATAACACATAACGCATAACGCATAACGCATAACGCATAACGCATAACGCATAACGCATAACGCATAACGCATAACGCATAACGCATAACGCATAACGCATAACGCATAACGGATCACGCATTACTCATAACGCATAACGCATAACGGATCACGCATTACTCATAACGCATAACGCATAACGGATCACGCATTACTCATAGCGCATAACGCATAACGCATAACGGATCACGCATTGCTCATAACGCATAACTCATAACGCATAACGAATAACGCATAACGTTTCACGCATTACTCATAACGCATAACGCATAACGCATAATGCATAACGCATAACGCATAACGTAAATCGCACAACGCATAACGCTTAACGCATAAAGCATAACGCATAACGCATAACGCATAACGCATAATGCATAACGCATAACGCATAACGGATCACGCATTACTCATAACGCATAACGCATAACGGATCACGCATTACTCATACCGCATAACGCATAACGCATAACGCATAACGCATAACGCATAACGAATGACTCATAACGTACAACCCATAACGCATAACCCAAATCGCATAACGCATAACGCATAATGCATAAAGCATAACGCATAACGCATAACGCATAACGCATAACGCATAACGCATAACGCATAACGCATAACGCATAACGCATAACGCATAACGCATAACGCATAACGTTTCACGCATTACTCATAACACATAACGCATAACGCATAACGCATAACGCATAACGCATAACGCATAACGCATAACGCATAACGCATAACGCATAACGGATCACGGATCACGCATTACTCATAACGCATAACGCATAACGGATCACGCATTACTCATAACGCATAACGCATAACGCATAACGCATAACGCATAACGCATAACGCATAACGCATAACGCATAACGCATAACGCATAACGCATAACGCATAACGCATAACCCATAACGCATAACGCATAACGCATAACGCATAACGCATAACGCATAACGCATAACGCAAATCGCATAACGCATAACGCATAACGCATAACGCATAACGTATAACGCATAACGCATACCGTATAACGCATAACGCATAATGCATAACGCAAACGTATAACGCACAACGCATAACGCATAACGCATAACGCATAACGCATAACGCAAAACGCATAACGCATAACGCATAACGCATATCGCATAAAACATAACGCATAACGCATAACGTACAACGTATAACGCATAACGCATAACGCATAACGCGTAACGCATAACGTATAACGCATAACGCATACCGTATAACGCATAACACATAATGCATAACGCAAACGTATAACGCACAACGCATAACGCATAACGAACAACGGATAACGCATAACGCATAACGCATAACGAATACCGCAAAACGTATATCGCCTAACACATAACGGATCACGCATAACGCATAACGCATAACGTATAACGCATAACGCATAACGCATAACGCATAACGCATAACGCATAACGCATAACGCATAACGCATAACGCATAACGCATAACGCATAACGCATAACGCATAACGCATATCTCATAACGCATAACTCACCACGCATAACGCATAACGCATAACGCATAACGCATATCGCATAAAACATAACGCATAACGCATAACGTACAACGTATAACGCATAACGCATAACGCATAACGCATAACGCATAACGCATAACGCATAACGCATAACGCATATCGCATAACACATAAAGCATAACCCATAACGCATAACGCATAACGCATAACGCATAACGAATAACGCATAACGCATAATGCATAACGCATAAAGCGTAACGCATAACGCATAACGCATAACGCATAACGCATAACGCATAAAGCATAACGCATAACGCATAACGCATATCGCCTAAAACATAACGCATAACGCATAACGCATAACGCATAACGCATAACGCATAACGCATAACGCAAATCTCATAACGCATAACGCATAACGCATAACGCATAACGCATAACGCATAACGTATAACACACAACTCATAACGCATAACGCATAACGCATAACGCATAACGCATAACGCATAACGCATAACGCATAACGCATAACGCTTAACGCATGACCCATAGCGCATAACGCATTACGCGTAACGCATAACGCATAAAGCATAACGCATAACGGATCACGCATTACTCATAACCCATTACGCATAACTCATAACGCATAACGCATAACGCATAACGCATAACGCATAACGCATAACGCATAACGCATAACGCATAACGCATAACGCATAACGCATAACGCATAACGCATAACGCATAACGCATAACGCGTAACGCATAACGCATAACGCATAAAGCATAACGCATAACGGATCACGCATTACTCATAACCCATAACGCATAACTCATAACGCAAATCGCATAACGCATAACGCATAACGCATAACGCATAACGCATAACACAAATCGCATAACGCATAACGCATAACGCATAACGCATAACGTATAACGCACAACTCATAACGCATGACTCATAACGCACAACCCATAACGCATAGCGCATAACGCATAACGCAAAACGCAAATCGCATAACGCATAACGGGTAACGCATAAAGCATAACGCATAACGAATAACGCATAACGCATAATGCATAACGCCTAACGAATAACGGATCACGCATTACTCATAACGCATAACGCATAACGGATCACGCATTACTCATAACGCATAACGCATAACACATAACGGATCACGCATAACGCATAACGCATAACGCATAACGCATAACGCATAACGCATAACGCATAACGCATAACGCATAACGCATAACGCATAACGCATAACGCATAACGCATAACGCATAACGCATAACACAAAACGGATCACGCATTACTCATAACGCATAACGCATAACGCATAACGCACAACGCATAACGCATAACACATAACGCATAACCCATAACGCATAACGCATAACGCTTAACGCATAACCCATAGCGCATAACGCATTACGCGTAACGCATAACGCATAAAGCATAACGCATAACGGATCACGCATTACTCATAACCCATTACGCATAACTCTTAACGCATAACGCATAACGCATAACGCATAACGCATAACGCATAACGCATAACGCATAACGCATAACGCATAACGCATAACGCATAACGCATAACGTATAACGCACAACTCATAACGCATAACGCATAACGCAAAACGCATAACGCACAGCGGATAACGCACAACGCATAACACATAACGCATAACGCATAACGCATAACGCATAACGCATAACGCATAACGCATAACGCATAACGCATAACGCATAACGCATAACGCATAACGCATAACTCATAACGCATAACGCATAACGCATAACGGATCACGGATCACGCATTACTCATAACGCATAACGCATAACGGATCACGCATTACTCATAACGCATAACGCATAACGCATAACGCATAACGCATAACGCATAACGCATAACGCATAACGCATAACGCATAACGCATAACGCATAACGCATAACGCATAACGCATAACGCATAACGCATAACGCATAACGCATAACCCATAACGCATAACGCATAACGCATAACGCATAACGTACAACGTATAACGCATAACGCATAACGCATAACGCATAACGCATAACGCATAACGCATAACGCATAACGCATAACGCATATCGCATAACACATAACGCATAACCCATAACGCATAACGCATAACGCATAACGCATAACGCATAACGAATAACGCATAACGCATAATGCATAACGCATAAAGCGTAACGCATAACGCATAACGCATAACGCATAACGCATAACGCATAACGCATAACGCATAAAGCATAACGCATAACGCATAACGAATAACGTATAACGCATAATGCATAACGCATAAAGCGTAACGCATAACGCATAACGCATAACGCATAACGCATAACGCATAACGCATAACGCATAAAGCATAACGCATAACGCATAACGCATATCGCCTAAAACATAACGCATAACGCATAACGCATAACGCATAACGCATAACGCATAACGCATAACGCATAACGCAAATCTCATAACGCATAACGCATAACGCATAACGCATAACGCATAACGCATAACGTATAACGCACAACTCATAACGCATAACGCATAACGCATAACGCATAACGTATAACGCACAACTCATAACGCATGACTCATAACGCACAACCCATAACGCATAGCGCATAACGCATAACGCATAACGCAAATCGCATAACGCATAACGGGTAACGCATAAAGCATAACGCATAACGCATAACGCATAACGCATAACGCATAATGCATAACGCATAACGCATAACGGATCACGCATTACTCATAACGCATAACGCATAACGGATCACGCATTACTCATAACGCATAACGCATAACACATAACGGATCACGCATTACTCATAACGCATAACGCATAGCGCATAACGCATAACGCATAACGGATCACGCATTACTCATAACGCATAACGCATAACGCATAACGCATAACGTATAACGCACAACTCATAACGCATGACACATAACGCACAACCCATAACGCATAGCGCATAACGCATAACGCATAACGCAAATCGCATAACGCATAACAGGTAACGCATAAAGCATAACGCATAACGCATAACGCATAACGCATAATGCATAACGCATAACGCATAACGGATCACGCATTACTCATAACGCATAACGCATAACGGATCACGCATTACTCATAACGCATAACGCATAACACATAACGGATCACGCATTACTCATAACGCATAACGCATAACGCATAACGCATAACGCATAACGCATACCGCATAACGCATAAGGCATAACGCATAACGCTTAATGCGTAACGCATAACGCATAACGGATCACGCATTACTCATAACGCATAACGCATAACGGATCACGCATTACTCATAACGCATAACGCATAAAGCAAAACGCATAACGCATAACGCATGACTCATAACGCACAACCCATAACGCATAACGCATAACGCAAAACGCATAACGCATAACGCATAACGCATAACGCAAATCGCATAATGCATAACGCATAACGCATAACGCATAACGCATAACGCAAATCGCATAACGCATAACGCATAACTCATAAAGCATAACGCATAACGCATAACGCATATCGCATAATGCATAACGCATAACGCATAACGGATCACGCATTACTCATAACGCATAACGCATAACGGATCACGCATTACTCATAACGCATAACGCATAACGCATAAAGCAAAACGCATAACGCATAACGCATGACTCATAACGCACAACCCATAACGCATAACGCATAACGCATAACGCAAATCGCATAACGCATAACGCGTAACGCATAAAGCATAACGCATAACGCATAACGCATAACTCATAACGCATAATGCATAACGCATAACGCATAACGGATCACGCATTACTCATAACGCATAACGCATAACGGATCACGCATTACTCATAACGCATAACGCATAAGACATAACGGATCACGCAATACTCATAACGCATAACGCATAACGCATAACGCATAACGCATAACGTATAACGCACAACTCATAACGCATAACGCATAACGCAAAACGCATAACGCACAGCGGATAACGCACAACGCATAACACATAACGCATAACGCATAACGCATAACGCATAACGCATAACGCATAACGCATAACGCATAACGCATAACGCATAACGCATAACGCATAACGCATAACGCATAACGCATAACGCATAACGGATCACGCATTACTCATAACGCATAACGCATAACGGATCACGCATTACTCATAACGCATAACGGATCACGCATTACTCATAGCGCATAACGCATAACGCATAACGGATCACGCATTGCTCATAACGCATAACTCATAACGCATAACGAATAACGCATAACGTTTCACACATTACTCATAACGCATAACGCATAACGCATAATGCATAACGCATAACGCATAACGTAAATCGCACAACGCATAACGCTTAACGCATAAAGCATAACGCATAACGCATAACGCATAACGCATAATGCATAACGCATAACGCATAACGGATCACGCATTACTCATAACGCATAACGCATAACGGATCACGCATTACTCATACCGCATTACTCATAACGCATAACGCATAACGCATAACGCATAACGCATAACGCATAACGCATAACGCATAACGCATAACGTATAACGCACAACTCATAACGCATAACGCATAACGCAAAACGCATAACGCACAGCGGATAACGCACAACGCATAACACATAACGCATAACGCATAACGCATAACGCATAACGCATAACGCATAACGCATAACGCATAACGCATAACGCATAACGCATAACGGATCACGGATCACGCATTACTCATAACGCATAACGCATAACGGATCACGCATTACTCATAACGCATAACGCATAACGCATAACGCATAACGCATAACGCATAACGCATAACGCATAACGCATAACGCATAACGCATAACGCATAACGCATAACCCATAACGCATAACGCATAACGCATAACGCATAACGCATAACGCATAACGCATAACGCATAACGCAAATCGCATAACGCATAACGCATAACGCATAACGCATAACGGATCACGCATTGCTCATAACGCATAACTCATAACGCATAACGAATAACGCATAACGTTTCACGCATTACTCATAACGCATAACGCATAACGCATAATGCATAACGCATAACGCATAACGTAAATCGCACAACGCATAACGCTTAACGCATAAAGCATAACGCATAACGCATAACGCATAACGCATAACGCATAATGTATAACGCATAACGCATAACGGATCACGCATTACTCATAACGCATAACGCATAACGGATCACGCATTACTCATACCGCATTACTCATAACGCATAACGCATAACGCATAACGCATAACGCATAACGCATAACGCATAACGCATAACGCATAACGTATAACGCACAACTCATAACGCATAACGCATAACGCAAAACGCATAACGCACAGCGGATAACGCACAACGCATAACACATGACGCATAACGCATAACGCATAACGCATAACGCATAACGCATAACGCATAACGCATAACGCATAACGCATAACGCATAACGCATAACGGATCACGGATCACGCATTACTCATAACGCATAACGCATAACGGATCACGCATTACTCATAACGCATAACGCATAACGCATAACGCATAACGCATAACGCATAACGCATAACGCATAACGCATAACGCATAACGCATAACGCATAACCCATAACGCATAACGCATAACGCATAACGCATAACGCATAACGCATAACGCATAACGCATAACGCATAACGCAAATCGCATAACGCATAACGCATAACGCATAACGCATAACGCATAACGTATAACGCATAACGCATACCGTATAACGCATAACGCATAATGCATAACGCAAACGTATAACGCACAACGCATAACGCATAACGCATAACGCATAACGCATAACGCAAAACGCATAACGCATAACGCATAACGCATAACGTATAACGCATAACGCATACCGTATAACGCATAACGCATAATGCATAACGCGTAACGCATAACGTATAACGCATAACGCATACCGTATAACGCATAACACATAATGCATAACGCAAACGTATAACGCACAACGCATAACGCATAACGAACAACGGATAACGCATAACGCATAACGCATAATGAATACCGCAAAACGTATATCGCCTAACACATAACGGATCACGCATAACGCATAACGCATAACGTATAACGCATAACGCATAACGCATAACGCATAACGCATAACGCATAACGCATAACGCATAACGCATAACGCATAACGCATAACGCATAACGCATAACGCATAACGCATATCTCATAACGCATAACGCACCACGCATAACGCATAACGCATAACGCATAACGCATAACGCATAACGCATATCGCATAAAACATAACGCATAACGCATAACGTACATCGTGTAACGCATAACGCATAACGCATAACGCATAACGCAAATCGCATAACGCATAACGCATAACTCATAAAGCATAACGCATAACGCATAACGCATAACGCATATCGCATAATGCATAACGCATAACGCATAACGGATCACTCATTACTCATAACGCATAACGCATAACGGATCACGCATTACTCATAACGCATAACGCATAACGCATAAAGCAAAACGCATAACGCATGACTCATAACGCACAACCCATAACGCATAACGCATAACGCATAACGCAAATCGCATAACGCATAACGCGTAACGCATAAAGCATAACGCATAACGCATAACGCATAACGCATAACGTATAACGCACAACTCATAACGCATAACGCATAACGCATAACGCATAACGCATAACGCATAACGCATAACGCATAACGCATAACGCATAACGCATAACGGATAACACATAACGCACAACCCATAACGCATAACGCATAACGCATAACGCATAACGCATAACCCATAACGCATAACGCATAACGCATAACGCATAACGCATAACGCATAACGCAAATTGCATAACGCATAACGCATAACGCATAACGCATAACGCATAACGCATAACGCATAACGCATAACGCATAACGTATAACGCACAACTCATAACGCATAACGCATAACGCATAACGCATAACGCATAACGCATAACGCATAACGCATAACGCATAACGCATAACGCATAACGGATAACACATAACGCACAACCCATAACGCATAACGCATAACGTATAACGCAAAACTCATAACGCATAACGCATAACGCAAAACGCATAACGCACAGCGGATAACGCACAACGCATAACACATAACGCATAACGCATAACGCATAACGCATAACGCATAACGCATAACGCATAACGCATAACGCATAACGCATAACGCATAACGCATAACGCATAACGCATAACGGATCACGGATCACGCATTACTCATAACGCATAACGCATACCGCATAACGCATAACGCATAACGCATAACGCATAACGCATAACGCATAACGCATAACGCATAACGCATAACGCATAACGCATAACGCATAACGCATAACGCAAATCTCATAACGCATAACGCATAACGCATAACGCATAACGCATAACGTATAACGCACAACTCATAACGCATAACGCATAACGCAAAACGCATAACGCATAACGCATAACGCATAACGGATAACGCATGACGCATAACGCATAACGCATAACGCATAACGCATAACGCATAACGCATAACGCGTGACGCAAATCGCATAACGCATAACGCGTAACGCATAAAGCATAACGCATAACGCATAACGCATAACGCATAATGCATAACGCATAACGCATAACGGATCACGCATTACTCATAACGCATAACGCATAACGGATCACGCATTACTCATAACGCATAACGCATAAAGCAAAACGCATAACGCATAACGCATGACTCATAACGCACAACCCATAACGCATAACGCATAACGCAAATCGCATAACGCATAACGCATAACGCATAACGCAAATCGCATAATGCATAACGCATAACGCATAACGCATAACGCATAACGCAAATCGCATAACGCATAACGCATAACTCATAAAGCATAACGCATAACGCATAACGCATAACGCATATCGCATAATGCATAACGCATAACGCATAACGGATCACTCATTACTCATAACGCATAACGCATAACGGATCACGCATTACTCATAACGCATAACGCATAACGCATAAAGCAAAACGCATAACGCATGACTCATAACGCACAACCCATAACGCATAACGCATAACGCATAACGCAAATCGCATAACGCATAACGCGTAACGCATAAAGCATAACGCATAACGCATAACGCATAACGCATAACGTATAACGCACAACTCATAACGCATAACGCATAACGCATAACGCATAACGCATAACGCATAACGCATAACGCATAACGCATAACGCATAACGCATAACGGATAACACATAACGCACAACCCATAACGCATAACGCATAACGCATAACGCATAACGCATAACCCATAACGCATAACGCATAACGCATAACGCATAACGCATAACGCATAACGCAAATTGCATAACGCATAACGCATAACGCATAACGCATAACGCATAACGCATAACGCATAACGCATAACGCATAACGTATAACGCACAACTCATAACGCATAACGCATAACGCATAACGCATAACGCATAACGCATAACGCATAACGCATAACGCATAACGCATAACGCATAACGCATAACGGATAACACATAACGCACAACCCATAACGCATAACGCATAACGCATAACGCAAATAGCATAACGCATAACGCATAACGCGTAACGCATAAAGCATAACGCATAACGCATAACGCGTAACGCATAACGCATAACGCATAATGCATAACACATAACGCGTAACGGATCACGCATTACTCATAACGCATAACGCATAACGGATCACGCATTACTCATAACGCATAACGCATAACACATAACGGATCACGCATTACTCATAACGCATAACGCATAACGCATAACGCACAACGCATAACGCATAACACATAACGCATAACCCATAACGCATAACGCATAATGCATAACCCATAACGCATAGCGCATAACGCATAACGCATAACGCAAATCGCATAACGCATAACGGGTAACGCATAAAGCATAACGCATAACGCATAACGCATAACGCATAATGCATAACGCATAACGCATAACGGATCACGCATTACTCATAACGCATAACGCATAACGGATCACGCATTACTCATAACGCATAACGCATAACACATAACGGATCACGCATTACTCATAATGCATAACGCATAACGCATAACGCATAACGCATAACGCATAACGCATAACGCATAACGCATAACGCATAACGCATAACGCATAACGCATAACGCATAACGCATAACGCATAACGCATAACGCATAACGCATAACGCATAACACATAACGCATAACCCATAACGCATAACGCATAACGCTTAACGCATGACCCATAGCGCATAACGCATTACGCGTAACGCATAACGCATAATGCATAAAGCATAACGCATAACGGATCACGCATTACTCATAACCCATAACGCATAACGCATAACGCATAACGCATAACGCATAGCGCATAACGCATAACACATAACGGATCACGCATTACTCATAACGCATAACGCATAACGCATAACGCATAACCCAAAACGCATAACGCATAAAGCAAAACGCATAACGCATAACGCATGACTCATAACGCACAACCCATAACGCATAACGCATAACGCAAATCGCATAACGCATAACGCATAATGCATAAAGCATAACGCATAACGCATACCGCATAACGCATAACGCATAACGCATAACGCTTAATGCGTAACGCATAACGCACACCGCATAACGCATAACGCATAACGCTTAATGCGTAACGCATAACGCATAACGGATCACGCATTACTCATAACGCATAACGCATAACGGATCACGCATTACTCATAGCGCATAACGAATAACGCATAACGGATCACGCATTACTCATAACGCATAACGCATAACGGATAACGCATTACTCATAGCGCATAACGCATAACGCATAACGGATCACGCATTACTCATAACGCATAACGCATAACGCATAACGCATAACGAATAACGCATAACGTTTCACGCATTACTCATAACGCATAACGCATAACGCATAACGGATCACGCATTACTCATAACGCATAACGCATAACGCATAACGCATAACGTTTCACGCATTACTCATAACGCATAACGCATAACGCATAACGGATCAGGCATTACTCATAACGCATAACGCATAACGCATAACGCATAACGCATAACGCATAACCCATAACGCATAACGCATAACGCATAACGCATAACGCATAACGCATAACGCATAACGCATAACGCATAACCCATAACGCATAACGCATAACGCATAACGCATAACGCATAACGCATAACGCATAACGCAAAACGCATAACGCATAACGCATAACGCATAACGGATCACGCATTACCCATAACGCATAACGCATAACGCATAACGCATAACGCATAACGCATAACGCATAACGCATAACGCATAACCCATAACGCATAACGCATAACGCATAACGCATAACGCAAATCGCATAACGCATAACGCTTAACGCATAATGCATAACGCATAACGTATGACGCACAACTCATAACGCATAACGCATAACGCAAAACGCATAACACATAACGCATAACGCATAACGCATTACGCATAACGCATAACGCATAACGCATAATGAATAACGCATAACGCATAACGCATAACGCATAACGCATAACGCATAACGCATACCGCATAACGCATAACGCATAACGCATAACCCATAACGCATAACGCATAACACATAACGCATAACGCATATCACATAACGCATAACGCAAATCGCATAACGCATAACGCATAACGCATAACGCATAACGCATAACGCATAACGCATAACGCATAACGCATGACGCATAAAGCATAACGCATAACGGATCACGCATTACTCATAACCCATAACGCATAACGCATTACGGATAACGCATAACGGATAACACATAACGCATAACGCATAACGCATAACGGATAACACATAACGCATAACGCATAACGCATAACGCATAACGCATAACGCATAACCCATAACGCATAACCCATAACGCATAACGCATAACGCATAACGCTTAACGCATGACCCATAGCGCATAACGCATTACGCATAACGCATAACGCATAACGGATAACACATAACGCATAACGCATAACGCATAACGCATAACGCATAACGCATAACGCATAACCCATAACGCATAACCCATAACGCATAACGTATAACGCATAACGCATAACGCTTAACCCATGACCCATAGCGCATAACGCATTACGCGTAACGCATAACGCATAGCGGATAACGCACAACGCATAACACATAACGCATAACGCATAACGAATAACGCATAACGCATAACGCATAACGCATAACGCATAACGCATAACGCATAACGCATAACGCATAACACATAACGCATAACGCAAATCGCATAACGCATAACGCTTAACGCATAATGCATAACGCATAACGTATGACGCACAACTCATAACGCATAACGCATAACGCAAAACGCATAACGCATAGCGGATAACGCACACCGCATAACACATAACGCATAACGCATAACACATAACGCATAACGCATAACGCATAACGCATAACGCATAACGCATAACGCATAATGCATAACGCATAACGCATAACGCATAACGCATAACGCATAACGCATAACGCATAACGCATACCGCATAACGCATAACGCATAACGCATAACACATAACGCATAACGCATAACACATAACGCATAACGCATATCACATAACGCATAACGCAAATCGCATAACGCATAACGCATAACGCATAACGCATAACGCATAACGCATAACGCATAACGCATAACGCATAACGCATGACGCATAAAGCATAACGCATAACGGATCACGCATTACTCATAACCCATAACGCATAACGCATTACGGATAACGCATAACGGATAACACATAACGCATAACGCATAACGCATAACGGATAACACATAACGCATAACGCATAACGCATAACGCATAACGCATAACGCATAACCCATAACGCATAACCCATAACGCATAACGCATAACGCATAACGCTTAACGCATGACCCATAGCGCATAACGCATTACGCGTAACGCTTAACGCATAACGGATAACACATAACGCATAACGCATAACGCATAACGCATAACGCATGACCCATAGCGCATAACGCATTACGCGTAACGCATAACGCATAACGCATAACGCATAACGCATAACTCATAACGCATAACGCATAACGCATAACGCATAACGCATAAAGCATAACGCATAACGCATAACGCATAACGGATAACACATAACGCACAACCCATAACGCATAACGCATAACGCATAACGCATAACGCAAATCGCATAACGCATAACGCATAACGCGTAACGCATAAAGCATAACGCATAACGCATAACGCATAACGCAAAACGCATAACACATAACGCATAACGCATAACGCATTACGCATAACGCATAACGCATAACGCATAATGAATAACGCATAACGCATAACGCATAACGCATAACGCATAACGCATAACGCATACCGCATAACGCATAACGCATAACGCATAACCCATAACGCATAACGCATAACACATAACGCATAACGCATATCACATAACGCATAACGCAAATCGCATAACGCATAACGCATAACGCATAACGCATAACGCATAACGCATAACGCATAACGCATAACGCATAACGCATGACGCATAAAGCATAACGCATAACGGATCACGCATTACTCATAACCCATAACGCATAACGCATTACGGATAACGCATAACGGATAACACATAACGCATAACGCATAACGCATAACGGATAACACATAACGCATAACGCATAACGCATAACGCATAACGCATAACGCATAACCCATAACGCATAACCCATAACGCATAACGCATAACGCATAACGCTTAACGCATGACCCATAGCGCATAACGCATTACGCATAACGCATAACGCATAACGGATAACACATAACGCATAACGCATAACGCATAACGCATAACGCATAACGCATAACGCATAACCCATAACGCATAACCCATAACGCATAACGTATAACGCATAACGCATAACGCTTAACCCATGACCCATAGCGCATAACGCATTACGCGTAACGCATAACGCATAGCGGATAACGCACAACGCATAACACATAACGCATAACGCATAACGAATAACGCATAACGCATAACGCATAACGCATAACGCATAACGCATAACGCATAACGCATAACGCATAACACATAACGCATAACGCAAATCGCATAACGCATAACGCTTAACGCATAATGCATAACGCATAACGTATGACGCACAACTCATAACGCATAACGCATAACGCAAAACGCATAACGCATAGCGGATAACGCACACCGCATAACACATAACGCATAACGCATAACACATAACGCATAACGCATAACGCATAACGCATAACGCATAACGCATAACGCATAATGCATAACGCATAACGCATAACGCATAACGCATAACGCATAACGCATAACGCATAACGCATACCGCATAACGCATAACGCATAACGCATAACACATAACGCATAACGCATAACACATAACGCATAACGCATATCACATAACGCATAACGCAAATCGCATAACGCATAACGCATAACGCATAACGCATAACGCATAACGCATAACGCATAACGCATAACGCATAACGCATAACGCATAAAGCATAACGCATAACGGATCACGCATTACTCATAACCCATAACGCATAACGCATTACGGATAACGCATAACGGATAACACATAACGCATAACGCATAACGCATAACGGATAACACATAACGCATAACGCATAACGCATAACGCATAACGCATAACGCATAACCCATAACGCATAACCCATAACGCATAACGCATAACGCATAACGCTTAACGCATGACCCATAGCGCATAACGCATTACGCGTAACGCTTAACGCATAACGGATAACACATAACGCATAACGCATAACGCATAACGCATAACGCATGACCCATAGCGCATAACGCATTACGCGTAACGCATAACGCATAACGCATAACGCATAACGCATAACTCATAACGCATAACGCATAACGCATAACGCATAACGCATAAAGCATAACGCATAACGCATAACGCATAACGGATAACACATAACGCACAACCCATAACGCATAACGCATAACGCATAACGCATAACGCAAATCGCATAACGCATAACGCATAACGCGTAACGCATAAAGCATAACGCATAACGCATAACGCGTAACGCATAACGCAAAACGCATAATGCATAACACATAACGCGTAACGGATCACGCATTACTCATAACGCATAACGCATAACGGATCACGCATTACTCATAACGCATAACGCATAACACATAACGGATCACGCATTACTCATAACGCATAACGCATAACGCATAACGCACAACGCATAACGCATAACACATAACGCATAACCCATAACGCATAACGCATAATGCATAACGCATAACGCATAACGCATAAAGCAAAACGCATAACGCATGACTCATAACGCACAACCCATAACGCATAACACATAACGCAAATCGCATAACGCATAACGCATAACGCATAACGCATAACACAAATCGCATAACGCATAACGCATAACGCATAACGCACAACTCATAACGCATGACTCATAACGCACAACCCATAACGCATAGCGCATAACGCATAACGCATAACGCAAATCGCATAACGCATAACGGGTAACGCATAAAGCATAACGCATAACGCATATCGCATAACGCATAATGCATAACGCATAACGCATAACGGATCACGCATTACTCATAACGCATAACGCATAACGGATCACGCATTACTCATAACGCATAACGCATAACACATAACGGATCACGCATTACTCATAATGCATAACGCATAACGCATAACGCATAACGCATAACGCATAACGCATAACGCATAACGCATAACGCATAACGCATAACGCATAACGCATAACGCATAACGCATAACGCATAACACATAACGCATAACCCATAACGCATAACGCATAACGCTTAACGCATGACCCATAGCGCATAACGCATTACGCGTAACGCATAACGCATAATGCATAAAGCATAACGCATAACGGATCACGCATTACTCATAACCCATAACGCATAACGCATAACGCATAACGCATAACGCATAGCGCATAACGCATAACACATAACGGATCACGCATTACTCATAACGCATAACGCATAACGCATAACGCATAACCCATAACGCATAACGCATAAAGCAAAACGCATAACGCATAACGCATGACTCATAACGCACAACCCATAACGCATTACGCATAACGCAAATCGCATAACGCATAACGCATAATGCATAAAGCATAACGCATAACGCATACCGCATAACGCATAACGCATAACGCATAACGCTTAATGCGTAACGCATAACGCACACCGCATAACGCATAACGCATAACGCATAACGCTTAATGCGTAACGCATAACGCATAACGGATCACGCATTACTCATAACGCATAACGCATAACGGATCACGCATTACTCATAGCGCATAACGAATAACGCATAACGGATCACGCATTACTCATAACGCATAACGCATAACGGATAACGCATTACTCATAGCGCATAACGCATAACGCATAACGGATCACGCATTACTCATAACGCATAACGCATAACGCATAACGCATAACACATAACGCATAACCCATAACGCATAACGCATAACGCATAACGCATAAAGCAAAACGCATAACGCATGACTCATAACGCACAACCCATAACGCATAACACATAACGCAAATCGCATAACGCATAACGCATAACGCATAACGCATAACACAAATCGCATAACGCATAACGCATAACGCATAACGCACAACTCATAACGCATGACTCATAACGCACAACCCATAACGCATAGCGCATAACGCATAACGCATAACGCAAATCGCATAACGCATAACGGGTAACGCATAAAGCATAACGCATAACGCATAACGCATAACGCATAATGCATAACGCATAACGCATAACGGATCACGCATTACTCATAACGCATAACGCATAACGGATCACGCATTACTCATAACGCATAACGCATAACACATAACGGATCACGCATTACTCATAATGCATAACGCATAACGCATAACGCATAACGCATAACGCATAACGCATAACGCATAACGCATAACGCATAACGCATAACGCATAACGCATAACGCATAACGCATAACGCATAACGCATAACACATAACGCATAACCCATAACGCATAACGCATAACGCTTAACGCATGACCCATAGCGCATAACGCATTACGCGTAACGCATAACGCATAATGCATAAAGCATAACGCATAACGGATCACGCATTACTCATAACCCATAACGCATAACGCATAACGCATAACGCATAACGCATAGCGCATAACGCATAACACATAACGGATCACGCATTACTCATAACGCATAACGCATAACGCATAACGCATAACCCATAACGCATAACGCATAAAGCAAAACGCATAACGCATAACGCATGACTCATAACGCACAACCCATAACGCATTACGCATAACGCAAATCGCATAACGCATAACGCATAATGCATAAAGCATAACGCATAACGCATACCGCATAACGCATAACGCATAACGCATAACGCTTAATGCGTAACGCATAACGCACACCGCATAACGCATAACGCATAACGCATAACGCTTAATGCGTAACGCATAACGCATAACGGATCACGCATTACTCATAACGCATAACGCATAACGGATCACGCATTACTCATAGCGCATAACGAATAACGCATAACGGATCACGCATTACTCATAACGCATAACGCATAACGGATAACGCATTACTCATAGCGCATAACGCATAACGCATAACGGATCACGCATTACTCATAACGCATAACGCATAACGCATAACGCATAACGAATAACGCATAACGTTTCACGCATTACTCATAACGCATAACGCATAACGCATAACGGATCACGCATTACTCATAACGCATAACGCATAACGCATAACGCATAACGTTTCACGCATTACTCATAACGCATAACGCATAACGCATAACGGATCACGCATTACTCATAACGCATAACGCATAACGCATAACGCATAACGCATAACGCATAACGGATAACGCATAACGCATAACGCATAACGCATAACGCATAACGCATAACGCATAACGCATAACGCATAACGCATAACCCATAACGCATAACGCATAACGCATAACGCATAACGCATAACGCATAACGCATAACGCAAAACGCATAACGCATAACGCATAACGCATAACGCATAACGGATCACGCATTACTCATAACGCATAACGCATAACGCATAACGCATAACGCATAACGCATAACGCATAACGCATAACGCATAACCCATAACGCATAACGCATAACGCATAACGCATAACGCAAATCGCATAACGCATAACGCTTAACGCATAATGCATAACGCATAACGTATGACGCACAACTCATAACGCATAACGCATAACGCAAAACGCATAACACATAACGCATAACGCATAACGCATAACGCATTACGCATAACGCATAACGCATAACGCATAATGCATAACGCATAACGCATAACGCATAACGCATAACGCATAACGCATAACGCATACCGCATAACGCATAACGCATAACGCATAACCCATAACGCATAACGCATAACACATAACGCATAACGCATATCACATAACGCATAACGCAAATCGCATAACGCATAACGCATAACGCATAACGCATAACGCATAACGCATAACGCATAACGCATAACGCATAACGCATAACGCATAACGCATAACGCATGACGCATAAAGCATAACGCATAACGGATCACGCATTACTCATAACCCATAACGCATAACGCATTACGGATAACGCATAACGGATAACACATAACGCATAACGCATAACGCATAACGGATAACACATAACGCATAACGCATAACGCATAACGCATAACGCATAACCCATAACGCATAACCCATAACGCATAACGCATAACGCATAACGCTTAACGCATGACCCATAGCGCATAACGCATTACGCGTAACGCATAACGCATAACGGATAACACATAACGCATAACGCATAACGCATAACGCATAACGCATAACGCATAACCCATAACGCATAACCCATAACGCATAACGCATAACGCATAACGCATAACGCTTAACCCATGACCCATAGCGCATAACGCATTACGCGTAACGCATAACGCATAGCGGATAACGCACAACGCATAACACATAACGCATAACGCATAACGAATAACGCATAACGCATAACGCATAACGCATAACGCATAACGCATAACGCATAACGCATAACGCATAACGCAAATCGCATAACGCATAACGCTTAACGCATAATGCATAACGCATAACGTATGACGCACAACTCATAAAGCATAACGCATAACGCAAAACGCATAACGCATAGCGGATAACGCACACCGCATAACACATAACGCATAACGCATAACACATAACGCATAACGCATAACGCATAACGCATAACGCATAACGCATAACGCATAACGCATAATGCATAACGCATAACGCATAACGCATAACGCATAACGCATAACGCATAACGCATACCGCATAACGCATAACGCATAACGCATAACCCATAACGCATAACGCATAACACATAACGCATAACGCATATCACATAACGCATAACGCAAATCGCATAACGCATAACGCATAACGCATAACGCATAACGCATAACGCATAACGCATAACGCATAACGCATGACGCATAAAGCATAACGCATAACGGATCACGCATTACTCATAACCCATAACGCATAACGCATTACGGATAACGCATAACGGATAACACATAACGCATAACGCATAACGCATAACGGATAACACATAACGCATAACGCATAACGCATAACGCATAACGCATAACGCATAACCCATAACGCATAACCCATAACGCATAACGCATAACGCATAACGCTTAACGCATGACCCATAGCGCATAACGCATTACGCGTAACGCTTAACGCATAACGGATAACACATAACGCATAACGCATAACGCATAACGCATAACGCATAACGCATAACGCATGACCCATAGCGCATAACGCATTACGCGTAACGCATAACGCATAACGCATAACGCATAACGCATAACGCATAACGCATAACGCATAACGCATAACGCATACCGCATAACGCATAACGCATAACGCATAACGCATAACGCATAACGCATACCGCATAACGCATAACGCATAACGTATAACGCACAACTCATAACGCATAAAGCATAACGCAAAACGCATAACGCATAGCGGATAACACATAACGCATAACGCATAACGCATAACGCAAATCGCATAACGCATAACGCTTAACGCATAACGCATAACGCATAACGTATGACGCAAAACTCATAACGCATAACGCAAAACGCAAAACGCATAACGCATAGCGGATAACGCACAACGCATAACGCATAAAGCATAACGCATAACGGATCACGCATTACTCATAACCCATAACGCATAACGCATAACGGATAACACATAACGCATAACGCATAACGCATAACGGATAACACATAACGCATAACGCATAACGCATAACGCAAATCGCATAACGCATAACGCTTAACGCATAACGCATAACGTATGACGCACAACTCATAACGCAAAACGCATAACGCAAAACGCATAACGCATAGAGGATAACGCACAACGCATAACGCATAACGCATAACGCATAACGCATAACGCATAACGCATAACGCATAACGCATTACGCGTAACGCATAACGCATAAAGCATAACGGATAACGGATCACGCATTACTCATAACCCATAACGCATAACGCATAACGCATAACGCATAACGCATAACGCATAACGCATAACGCATAACGCATAACGCATAACGCATAACGCATAACGCAAAACGCATAACGCATAGCGGATAACGCACAACGCATAACGCATAAAGCATAACGCATAACGGATCACGCATTACTCATAACCCATAACGCATAACGCATAACGGATAACACATAACGCATAACGCATAACGCATAACGGATAACACATAACGCATAACGCATGACTCATAACGCACAACCCATAACGCATAACACATAACGCAAATCGCATAACGCATAACGCATAACGCATAACGCATAACACAAATCGCATAACGCATAACGCATAACGCATAACGCATAACGCATAACGCATAACGTATAACGCACAACTCATAACGCATGACTCATAACGCACAACCCATAACGCATAGCGCATAACGCATAACGCATAACGCAAATCGCATAACGCATAACGGGTAACGCATAAAGCATAACGCATAACGCATAACGCATAACGCATAATGCATAACGCATAACGCATAACGGATCACGCATTACTCATAACGCATAACGCATAACGGATCACGCATTACTCATAACGCATAACGCATAACACATAACGGATCACGCATTACTCATAATGCATAACGCATAACGCATTACGCATAACGCATAACGCATAACGCATAACGCATAACGCATAACGCATAACGCATAACGCATAACGCATAACGCATAACGCATAACGCATAACACATAACGCATAACCCATAACGCATAACGCATAACGCATAACGCATAACGCTTAACGCATGACCCATAGCGCATAACGCATTACGCGTAACGCATAACGCATAATGCATAAAGCATAACGCATAACGGATCACGCATTACTCATAACCCATAACGCATAACGCATAACGCATAACGCATAACGCATAGCGCATAACGCATAACACATAACGGATCACGCATTACTCATAACGCATAACGCATAACGCATAACGCATAACCCATAACGCATAACGCATAAAGCAAAACGCATAACGCATGACTCATAACGCACAACCCATAACGCATAACGCATAACGCAAATCGCATAACGCATAACGCATAACGCATAATGCATAAAGCATAACGCATAACGGATCACGCATTACTCATAACCCATAACGCATAACGCATAACGGATAACACATAACGCATAACGCATAACGCATAACGGATAACACATAACGCATAACGCATAACGCATAACGCAAATCGCATAACGCATAACGCTTAACGCATAACGCATAACGCATAACGTATGACGCACAACTCATAACGCAAAACGCATAACGCAAAACGCATAACGCATAGAGGATAACGCACAACGCATAACGCATAACGCATAACGCATAACGCATAACGCATAACGCATAACGCATAACGCATAACGCATTACGCGTAACGCATAACGCATAAAGCATAACGCATAACGGATCACGCATTACTCATAACCCATAACGCATAACTCATAACGCATAACGCATAACGCATAACGCATAACGCATAACGCATAACGCATAACGCATAACGCATAACGCATAACGCATAACGCAAAACGCATAACGCATAGCGGATAACGCACAACGCATAACGCATAAAGCATAACGCATAACGGATCACGCATTACTCATAACCCATAACGCATAACGCATAACGGATAACACATAACGCATAACGCATAACGCATAACGGATAACACATAACGCATAACGCATGACTCATAACGCACAACCCATAACGCATAACACATAACGCAAATCGCATAACGCATAACGCATAACGCATAACGCATAACACAAATCGCATAACGCATAACGCATAACGCATAACGTATAACGCACAACTCATAACGCATGACTCATAACGCACAACCCATAACGCATAGCGCATAACGCATAACGCATAACGCAAATCGCATAACGCATAACGGGTAACGCATAAAGCATAACGCATAACGCATAACGCATAACGCATAATGCATAAGGCATAACGCATAACGGATCACGCATTACTCATAACGCATAACGCATAACGGATCACGCATTACTCATAACGCATAACGCATAACACATAACGGATCACGCATTACTCATAATGCATAACGCATAACGCATTACGCATAACGCATAACGCATAACGCATAACGCATAACGCATAACGCATAACGCATAACGCATAACGCATAACGCATAACGCATAACGCATAACGCATAACACATAACGCATAACCCATAACGCATAACGCATAACGCATAACGCATAACGCTTAACGCATGACCCATAGCGCATAACGCATTACGCGTAACGCATAACGCATAATGCATAAAGCATAACGCATAACGGATCACGCATTACTCATAACCCATAACGCATAACGGATCACGCATTACTCATAACGCATAACGCATAACACATAACGGATCACGCATTACTCATAATGCATAACGCATAACGCATTACGCATAACGCATAACGCATAACGCATAACGCATAACGCATAACGCATAACGCATAACGCATAACGCATAACGCATAACGCATAACACATAACGCATAACGCATAACACATAACGCATAACGCATAACGCATAACGCATAACGCATAACGCATAACGCATAACGCATAACGCAAATCGCATAACGCATAACGCTTAACGCATAATGCATAACGCATAACGTATGCCGCACAACTCATAACGCATAACGCATAACGCAAAACGCATAACGCATAGCGGATAACGCACACCGCATAACACATAACGCATAACGCATAACGCAAAACGCATAACGCATAGCGGATAACGCACAACGCATAACGCATAAAGCATAACGCATAACGGATCACGCATTACTCATAACCCATAACGCATAACGCATAACGGATAACACATAACGCATAACACATAACGCATAACGCATAACGCATAACGCATAACGCATAACGCATAACGCATAATGCATAACGCATAAAGCATAACGCATAACGGATCACGCATTACTCATAACCCATAACGCATAACTCATAACGCATAACGCATAACGCATAACGCATAACGCATAACGCATAACGCATAACGCATAACGCATAACGCATAACGCATAACGCATAACGCAAAACGCATAACGCATAGCGGATAACGCACAACGCATAACGCATAAAGCATAACGCATAACGGATCACGCATTACTCATAACCCATAACGCATAACGCATAACGGATAACACATAACGCATAACGCATAACGCATAACGGATAACACATCACGCATAACGCATGACTCATAACGCACAAACCATAACGCATAACACATAACGCAAATCGCATAACGCATAACGCATAACGCATAACGCATAACACAAATCGCATAACGCATAACGCATAACGCATAACGCATAACGCATAACGTATAACGCACAACTCATAACGCATGACTCATAACGCACAACCCATAACGCATAGCGCATAACGCATAACGCATAACGCAAATCGCATAACGCATAACGGGTAACGCATAAAGCATAACGCATAACGCATAACGCATAACGCATAATGCATAACGCATAACGCATAACGGATCACGCATTACTCATAACGCATAACGCATAACGGATCACGCATTACTCATAACGCATAACGCATAACACATAACGGATCACGCATTACTCATAATGCATAACGCATAACGCATTACGCATAACGCATAACGCATAACGCATAACGCATAACGCATAACGCATAACGCATAACGCATAACGCATAACGCATAACGCATAACGCATAACACATAACGCATAACCCATAACGCATAACGCATAACGCATAACGCATAACGCTTAACGCATGACCCATAGCGCATAACGCATTACGCGTAACGCATAACACATAATGCATAAAGCATAACGCATAACGGATCACGCATTACTCATAACCCATAACGCATAACGCATAACGCATAACGCATAACGCATAGCGCATAACGCATAACACATAACGGATCACGCATTACTCATAACGCATAACGCATAACGCATAACGCATAACCCATAACGCATAACGCATAAAGCAAAACGCATAACGTATGACTCATAACGCACAACCAATAACGCATAACGCATAACGCAAATCGCATAACGCATAACGCATAACGCATAATGCATAAAGCATAACGCATAACGCATACCGCATAACGCATAACGCATAACGCATAACGCTTAATGCGTAACGCATAACGCATACCGCATAACGCATAACGCATAACGCATAACGCTTAATGCGTAACGCATAACGCATAACGGATCACGCATTACTCATAACGCATAACGCATAACGGATCACGCATTACTCATAGCGCATAACGCATAACGCATAACGGATCACGCATTACTCATAACGCATAACGCATAACGGATAACGCATTACTCATAGCGCATAACGCATAACGCATAACGGATCACGCATTACTCATAACGCATAACGCATAACGCATAACGCATAACGAATAACGCATAACGTTTCACGCATTACTCATAACGCATAACGCATAACGCATAACGGATCACGCATTACTCATAACGCATAACGCATAACGCATAACGCATAACGCATAACGAATAACGCATAACGTTTCACGCATTACTCATAACGCATAACGCATAACGCATAACGGATCACGCATTACTCATAACGCATAACGCATAACGCATAACGCATAACGCATAACGCATAACGGATAACGCATAACGCATAACGCATAACGCATAACGCATAACGCATAACGCATAACGCATAACGCATAACCCATTACGCATAACGCATAACGCATAACGCATAATGCATAACGCATAACGCATAACGGATCACGCATTACTCATAACGCATAACGCATAACGGATCACGCATTACTCATAGCGCATAACGCATAACGCATAACGGATCACGCATTACTCATAACGCATAACGCATAACGGATAACGCATTACTCATAGCGCATAACGCATAACGCATAACGCATAACGGATCACGCATTACTCATAACGCATAACGCATAACGCATAACGCATAACGAATAACGCATAACGTTTCACGCATTACTCATAACGCATAACGCATAACGCATAACGGATCACGCATTACTCATAACGCATAACGCATAACGCATAATGCATAACGGATAACCCATTACGCATAACGCATAACGCATAACGCATAACGCATAACGCATAACGCATAACGCATAACGCAAAACGCATAACGCATAACGCATAACGCATAACGCATAACGGATCACGCATTACTCATAACGCATAACGCATAACGCATAACGCATAACGCATAACGCATAACCCATAACGCATAACGCATAACGCATAACGCATAACGCATAACGCAAATCGCATAACGCATAACGCTTAACGCATAATGCATAACGCATAACGTATGCCGCACAACTCATAACGCATAACGCATAACGCAAAACGCATAACGCATAGCGGATAACGCACACCGCATAACACATAACGCATAACGCATAACACATAACGCATAACGCATAACGCATAACGCATAACGCATAACGCATAACGCATAATGCATAACGCATAACGCATAACGCATAACGCATAACGGATCACGCATTACTCATAACGCATAACGCATAACGCATAACGCATAACGAATAACGCATAACGTTTCACGCATTACTCATAACGCATAACGCATAACGCATAACGGAACACGCATTACTCATAACGCATAACGCATAACGCATAACGCATAACGAATAACGCATAACGTTTCACGCATTACTCATAACGCATAACGCATAACGCATAACGGATCACGCATTACTGATAACGCATAACGCATAACGCATAACGCATAACGCATAACGCATAACGGATAACGCATAACGCATAACGCATAACGCATAACGCATAACGCATAACGCATAACGCATAACGCATAACCCATAACGCATAACGCATAACGCATAACGCATAACGCATAACGCATAACGCATAACGCATAACGCATAACGCAAAACGCAAAACGCATAACGCATAACGCATAACGCATAACGCATAACGGATCACGCATTACTCATAACGCATAACGCATAACGCATAACGCATAACGCATAACGCATAACGCATAACCCATAACGCATAACGCATAACGCATAACGCTTAACGCATAACGCATAACGCAAATCGCATAACGCATAACGCTTAACGCATAATGCATAACGCATAACGTATGCCGCACAACTCATAACGCATAACGCATAACGCAAAACGCATAACGCATAGCGGATAACGCACACCGCATAACACATAACGCATAACGCATAACACATAACGCATAACGCATAACGCATAACGCATAACGCATAACGCATAACGCATAATGCATAACGCATAACGCATAACGCATAACGCATAACGCATGACGCATAACGCATACCGCATAACGCATAACGCATAACGCATAACCCATAACGCATAACGCATAACACATAACGCATAACGCATATAACATAACGCATAACGCAAATCGCATAACGCATAACGCATAACGCATAACGCATAACGCATAACGCATAACGCATAACGCATAACGCATAACGCATGACGCATAAAGCATAACGCATAACGGATCACGCATTACTCATAACCCATAACGCATAACGCATTACGGATAACGCATAACGGATAACACATAACGCATAACGCATAACGCATAACGGATAACACATAACGCATAACGCATAACGCATAACGCATAACGCATAACGCATAACGCATAACCCATAACGCATAACCCATAACGCATAACGCATAACGCATAACGCATAACGCATAACGCATAACGCATAACCCATAACGCATAACCCATAACGCATAACGCATAACGCATAACGCATAACGCATAACGCATAACGCAAATCGCATAACGCATAACGCTTAACGCATAATGCATAACGCATAATGCATAACGCATAACGTATGCCGCACAACTCATAACGCATAACGCATAACGCAAAACGCATAACGCATAGCGGATAACGCACACCGCATAACACATAACGCATAACGCATAACACATAACGCATAACGCATAACGCATAACGCATAACGCATAACGCATAACGCATAATGCATAACGCATAACGCATAACGCATAACGCATAACGCATGACGCATAACGCATACCGCATAACGCATAACGCATAACGCATAACCCATAACGCATAACGCATAACACATAACGCATAACGCATATAACATAACGCATAACGCAAATCGCATAACGCATAACGCATAACGCATAACGCATAACGCATAACGCATAACGCATAACGCATAACGCATAACGCATGACGCATAAAGCATAACGCATAACGGATCACGCATTACTCATAACCCATAACGCATAACGCATTACGGATAACGCATAACGGATAACACATAACGCATAACGCATAACGCATAACGGATAACACATAACGCATAACGCATAACGCATAACGCATAACGCATAACGCATAACGCATAACCCATAACGCATAACCCATAACGCATAACGCATAACGCATAACGCAAAACGCATAACGCATAACGCATAACGCATAACGCATAACGGATCACGCATTACTCATAACGCATAACGCATAACGCATAACGCATAACGCATAACGCATAACCCATAACGCATAACGCATAACGCATAACGCATAACGCATAACGCAAATCGCATAACGCATAACGCTTAACGCATAATGTATAACGCATAACGTATGCCGCACAACTCATAACGCATAACGCATAACGCAAAACGCATAACGCATAGCGGATAACGCACACCGCATAACACATAACGCATAACGCATAACACATAACGCATAACGCATAACGCATAACGCATAACGCATAACGCATAACGCATAATGCATAACGCATAACGCATAACGCATAACGCATAACGCATGACGCATAACGCATACCGCATAACGCATAACGCATAACGCATAACCCATAACGCATAACGCATAACACATAACGCATAACGCATATCACATAACGCATAACGCAAATCGCATAACGCATAACGCATAACGCATAACGCATAACGCATAACGCATAACGCATAACGCATGACGCATAAAGCATAACGCATAACGGATCACGCATTACTCATAACCCATAACGCATAACGCATTACGGATAACGCATAACGGATAACACATAACGCATAACGCATAACGCATAACGGATAACACATAACGCATAACGCATAACGCATAACGCATAACGCATAACGCATAACCCATAACGCATAACCCATAACGCATAACGCATAACGCATAACGCTTAACGCATGACCCATAGCGCATAACGCATTACGCGTAACGCATAACGCATAACGGATAACACATAACGCATAACGCATAACGCATAACGCATAACGCATAACGCATAACGCATAACCCATAACGCATAACCCATAACGCATAACGCATAACGCATAACGCTTAACGCATGACCCATAGCGCATAACGCATTACGCGTAACGCATAACGCATAGCGGATAACGCACAACGCATAACACATAACGCATAACGCATAACGCATAACGCATAACGCATAACGCATAACGCATAACGCATAACGCATAACGCATAACGCATAACGCATAACGCATAACGCATAACGCATAACGCATAACGCATAACACATAACGCATAACCCATAACGCATAACGCATAACGCATAACGCTTAACGCATGACCCATAGCGCATAACGCATTACGCGTAACGCATAACGCATAATGCATAAAGCATAACGCATAACGGATCACGCATTACTCATAACCCATAACGCATAACGCATAACGCATAACGCATAACGCATAGCGCATAACGCATAACACATAACGGATCACGCATTACTCATAACGCATAACGCACAACCCATAACGCATAACGCATAACGCAAATCGCATATCGCATAACGCATAATGCATAAAGCATAACGCATAACGCATACCGCATAACGCATAACGCATAACGCATAACGCTTAATGCGTAACGCATAACGCATACCGCATAACGCATAACGCATAACGCATAACGCTTAATGCGTAACGCATAACGCATAACGGATCACGCATTACTCATAACGCATAACGCATAACGGATCACGCATTACTCATAGCGCATAACGCATAACGCATAACGGATCACGCATTACTCATAACGCATAACGCATAACGGATAACGCATTACTCATAGCGCATAACGCATAACGCATAACGGATCACGCATTACTCATAACGCATAACGCATAACGCATAACGCATAACGAATAACGCATAACGTTTCACGCATTACTCATAACGCATAACGCATAACGCATAACGGAACACGCATTACTCATAACGCATAACGCATAACGCATAACGCATAACGAATAACGCATAACGTTTCACGCATTACTCATAACGCATAACGCATAACGCATAACGGATCACGCATTACTCATAACGCATAACGCATAACGCATAACGCATAACGCATAACGCATAACGCTTAATGCGTAACGCATAACGCATAACGGATCACGCATTACTCATAACGCATAACGCATAACGGATCACGCATTACTCATAGCGCATAACGCATAACGCATAACGGATCACGCATTACTCATAACGCATAACGCATAACGGATAACGCATTACTCATAGCGCATAACGCATAACGCATAACGGATCACGCATTACTCATAACGCATAACGCATAACGCATAACGCATAACGAATAACGCATAACGTTTCACGCATTACTCATAACGCATAACGCATAACGCATAACGGAACACGCATTACTCATAACGCATAACGCATAACGCATAACGCATAACGAATAACGCATAACGTTTCACGCATTACTCATAACGCATAACGCATAACGCATAACGGATCACGCATTACTCATAACGCATAACGCATAACGCATAACGCATAACGCATAACGCATAACGCATAACGGATAACGCATAACGCATAACGCATAACGCATAACGCATAACGCATAACGCATAACGCATAACGCATAACCCATAACGCATAACGCATAACGCATAACGCATAACGCATAACGCATAACGCATAACGCATAACGCATAACGCATAACGCAAAACGCAAAACGCATAACGCATAACGCATAACGCATAACGCATAACGGATCACGCATTACTCATAACGCATAACGCATAACGCATAACGCATAACGCATAACGCATAACGCATAACCCATAACGCATAACGCATAACGCATAACGCATAACGCATAACGCAAATCGCATAACGCATAACGCTTAACGCATAATGCATAACGCATAACGTATGCCGCACAACTCATAACGCATAACGCATAACGCAAAACGCATAACGCATAGCGGATAACGCACACCGCATAACACATAACGCATAACGCATAACACATAACGCATAACGCATAACGCATAACGCATAACGCATAACGCATAACGCATAACGCATAATGCATAACGCATAACGCATAACGCATAACGCATAACGCATGACGCATAACGCATACCGCATAACGCATAACGCATAACGCATAACCCATAACGCATAACGCATAACACATAACGCATAACGCATATAACATAACGCATAACGCAAATCGCATAACGCATAACGCATAACGCATAACGCATAACGCATAACGCATAACGCATAACGCATAACGCATAACGCATGACGCATAAAGCATAACGCATAACGGATCACGCATTACTCATAACCCATAACGCATAACGCATTACGGATAACGCATAACGGATAACACATAACGCATAACGCATAACGCATAACGGATAACACATAACGCATAACGCATAACGCATAACGCATAACGCATAACGCATAACCCATAACGCATAACCCATAACGCATAACGCATAACGCATAACGCTTAACGCATGACCCATAGCGCATAACGCATTACGCGTAACGCATAACGCATAACGGATAACACATAACGCATAACGCATAACGCATAACGCATAACGCATAACGCATAACGCATAACCCATAACGCATAACCCATAACGCATAACGCATAACGCATAACGCTTAACGCATGACCCATAGCGCATAACGCATTACGCGTAACGCATAACGCATAGCGGATAACGCACAACGCATAACACATAACGCATAACGTATAACGCATAACGCATAACGCATAACGCATAACGCATAACGCATAACGCATAACGCATAACGGATCACGCATTACTCATAACGCATAACGCATAACGCATAACGCATAACCCATAACGCATAACGCATAAAGCAAAACGCATAACGCATAACGCATGACTCATAACGCACAACCCATAACGCATAACGCATAACGCAAATCGCATAACGCATAACGCATAATGCATAAAGCATAACGCATAACGCATACCGCATAACGCATAACGCATAACGCATAACGCTTAATGCGTAACGCATAACGCATACCGCATAACGCATAACGCATAACGGATCACGCATTACTCATAACCCATAACGCATAACGCATAACGCATAACGCATAACGCATAACGCATAGCGCATGACGCATAACACATAACGGATCACGCATTACTCATAACGCATAACGCATAACGCATAACGCATAACCCATAACGCATAACGCATAAAGCAAAACGCATAACGCATAACGCATGACTCATAACGCACAACCCATAACGCATAACGCATAACGCAAATCGCATAACGCATAACGCATAATGCATAAAGCATAACGCATAACGCATACCGCATAACGCATAACGCATAACGCATAACGCTTAATGCGTAACGCATAACGCATACCGCATAACGCATAACGCATAACGCATAACGCTTAATGCGTAACGCATAACGCATAACGGATCACGCATAACGCATAACGCATAATGCATAAAGCATAACGCATAACGCATAACGGATCACGCATTACTCATAACGCATAACGCATAACGGATAACGCATTACTCATAGCGCATAACGCATAACGCATAACGGATCACGCATTACTCATAACGCATAACGCATAACGCATAACGCATAACGAATAACGCATAACGTTTCACGCATTACTCATAACGCATAACGCATAACGCATAACGGATCACGCATTACTCATAACGCATAACGCATAACGCATAACGCATAACGAATAACGCATAACGTTTCACGCATTACTCATAACGCATAACGCATAACGCATAACGGATCACGCATTACTCATAACGCATAACGCATAACGCATAACGCATAACGCATAACGCATAACGGATAACGCATAACGCATAACGCATAACGCATAACGCATAACGCATAACGCATAACGCATAACGCATAACCCATAACGCATAACGCATAACGCATAACGCATAACGCATAACGCATAACGCAAAACGCATAACGGATCACGCATTACTCATAACGCATAACGCATAACGCATAACGCATAACGCATAACGCATAACGCATAACGCATAACCCATAACGCATAACGCATAACGCATAACGCATAACGCATAACGCAAATCGCATAACGCATAACGCTTAACGCATAATGCATAACGCATAACGTATGACGCACAACTCATAACGCATAACGCATAACGCATAACGCATAACGCATAACGCATAACGCATAACGCATAACGCATAACGCATAACGCATAACGCATAACGCATAACGCATAACGCATAACGCATAACGCATAACGCATAACGCATAACGCATAACGCATAACGCATAACGCATAACGCATAACGCATAACGCATAACGCATAACGCATAACGCATAAAGCATAACGCATAACGGATCACGCATTACTCATAACCCATAACGCATAACGCATAACGGATAACGCATAACGGATAACACATAACGCATAACGCATAACGCATAACGGATAACACATAACGCATAACGCATAACGCATAACGCATAACGCATAACGCATAACGCATAACGCATAACCCATAACGCATAACCCATATCGCATAACGCATAACGCTTAACGCATGACCCATAGCGCATAACGCATTACGCGTAACGCATAACGCATAACGGATAACACATAACGCATAACGCATAACGCATAACGCATAACGCATAACGCATAACGCATAACCCATAACGCATAACCCATAACGCATAACGCATAACGCATAACGCTTAACGCATGACCCATAGCGCATAACGCATTACGCGTAACGCATAACGCATAGCGGATAACGCACAACGCATAACACATAACGCATAACGCATAACGCATAACGCATAACGCATAACGCATAACGCATAACGCATAACGCATAACGCATAACGCATAACGCATAACGCATAACGCATAACGCATAACGTTTCACGCATTACTCATAACGCGTAACGCATAACGCATAACGCATAACGCATAAAGCATAACGCATAACGGATCACGCATTACTCATAACCCATAACGCATAACGCATAACACATAACGCATAACGCATAACGCATAACGCATAACGGATAACACATAACACATAACGCTTAACCCATAACGCATAACGCTTAACGCATGACCCATAGCGCATAACGCATTACGCGTAACGCATAACGCATAACGCATAAAGCATAACGCATAACGGATCACGCATTACTCATAACCCATAACGCATAACTCATAACGCAAATCGCATAACGCATAACGCATAACGCATAACGCATAACACAAATCGCATAACGCATAACACGTAACGCATAACGCAAAACGCAATACGCATAACGCCTAACGCATAACGCATGACGGATCACGCATTACTCATAACGCATAACGGATGACGCATACCGCATAACGCATAACGCATAACGCATAACGCATAACGCTTAACGCATGACCCATAGCGCATAACGCATTACGCGTAACGCATAACGCATAACGCATAACGCATAACGCATAACGCATAACGAATAACGCATAACGCATAACGCATACCGCATAACGCATAACGCATAACGTATAACGCACAACTCATAACGCATAACGCATAACGCAAAACGCATAACGCATAGCGGATAACACATAACGCATAACGCATAACGCATAACGCAAATCGCATAACGCATAACGCTTAACGCATAACGCATAACGAATAACGCATAACGCATAACGCATAACGCATAACGCATAACGCATAACGCATAACGCATAACGCATAACGCATAACGCATAACGCATAACGCATAACGCATAACGCATAACGCATAACGCATAACGCATAACGCATAACGCATAACGCATAACGCATAACGCATAACGCATAACGCATAACGCATAACGCATAAAGCATAACGCATAACGGATCACGCATTACTCATAACCCATAACGCATAACGCATAACGGATAACGCATAACGGATAACACATAACGCATAACGCATAACGCATAACGGATAACACATAACGCATAACGCATAACGCATAACGCATAACGCATAACGCATAACGCATAACCCATAACGCATAACCCATAACGCATAACGCATAACGCATAACGCTTAACGCATGACCCATAGCGCATAACGCATTACGCGTAACGCATAACGCATAGCGGATAACGCACAACGCATAACACATAACGCATAACGCATAACGCATAACGCATAACGCATAACGCATAACGCATAACGCATAACGCATAACGCATAACGCATAACGCATAACGCATAACGCATAACGCATAACGCATAACGCATAACGCATAACGCATAACGCATAACGTTTCACGCATTACTCATAACGCGTAACGCATAACGCATAACGCATAACGCATAAAGCATAACGCATAACGGATCACGCATTACTCATAACCCATAACGCATAACGCATAACACATAACGCATAACGCATAACGCATAACGCATAACGGATAACACATAACACATAACGCTTAACCCATAACGCATAACGCTTAACGCATGACCCATAGCGCATAACGCATTACGCGTAACGCATAACGCATAACGCATAAAGCATAACGCATAACGGATCACGCATTACTCATAACCCATAACGCATAACTCATAACGCAAATCGCATAACGCATAACGCATAACGCATAACGCATAACACAAATCGCATAACGCATAACACGTAACGCATAACGCAAAACGCAATACGCATAACGCCTAACGCATAACGCATGACGGATCACGCATTACTCATAACGCATAACGGATGACGCATACCGCATAACGCATAACGCATAACGCATAACGCATAACGCTTAACGCATGACCCATAGCGCATAACGCATTACGCGTAACGCATAACGCATAACGCATAACGCATAACGCATAACGCATAACGCATAACGCATACCGCATAACGCATAACGCATAACGTATAACGCACAACTCATAACGCATAACGCATAACGCAAAACGCATAACGCATAGCGGATAACACATAACGCATAACGCATAACGCATAACGCAAATCGCATAACGCATAACGCTTAACGCATAACGCATAACGCATAACGTATGACGCACAACTCATAACCCATAACGCATAACGCATAACGCATAGCGGATAACGCACAACGCATAACGCATAAAGCATAACGCATAACGGATCACGCATTACTCATAACCCATAACGCATAACGCATAACGGATAACACATAACGCATAACGCATAACGCATAACGGATAACACATAACGCATAACGCATAACGCATAACGCAAATCGCATAACGCATAACGCTTAACGCATAACGCATAACGCATAACGTATGACGCACAACTCATAACGCAAAACGCATAACGCAAAACGCATAACGCATAGAGGATAACGCACAACGCATAACGCATAACGCATAACGCATAACGCATAACGCATAACGCATAACGCATAACCCATAACGCATAACGTATAACGCATAACGCATAACGCATAACCCATAACGCAAATCGCATAACGCATAACGCATAACGCATAACGCATAACGCATAACGCATAACGTATAACGCACAACTCATAACGCATAACGCATAACGCATAACGCATAACGCATAACGCATAACGCATAACGCATAACGCATAACGGATAACACATAACGCACAACCCATAACGCATAACGCATAACGCATAACGCATAACGCAAATCGCATAACGCATAACGCATAACGCGTAACGCATAAAGCATAACGCATAACGCATAACGCATAACGCATAACGCATAACGCATAATGCATAACACATAACGCGTAACGGATCACGCATTACTCATAACGCATAACGCATAACGGATCACGCATTACTCATAACGCATAACGCATAACACATAACGGATCACGCATTACTCATAACGCATAACGCATAACGCATAACGCACAACGCATAACGCATAACACATAACGCATAACCCATAACGCATAACTCATAACGCATAACGCTTAACGCATGACCCATAGCGCATAACGCATTACGCGTAACGCATAACGCATAACGCATAAAGCATAACGCATAACGGATCACGCATTACTCATAACCCATAACGCATAACTCATAACGCATAACGCATAACGCATAACGCATAACGCATAACGCATAACGCATAACGCATAACGCATAACGCATAACGCATAACGCATAACGGATAACACATAACACATAACGCTTAACCCATAACGCATAACGCATAACGCATAACGCTTAACGCATGACCCATAGCGCATAACGCATTACGCGTAACGCATGACGCATAACGCATAAAGCATAACGCATATCGGATCACGCATTACTCATAACCCATAACGCATAACTCATAACGCATAACGCATAACGCATAACGCATAACGCATAACGCATAACGCATAACGCATAACGCATAACGCATAACGCATAACGCATAATGCATAACGCATAACGCATAACGCATAAAGCAAAACGCATAACGCATGACTCATAACGCACAACCCATAACGCATAACACATAACGCAAATCGCATAACGCATAACGCATAACGCATAACGCATAACACAAATCGCATAACGCATAACGCATAACGCATAACGCATAACGCATAACGCATAACGCATAACGTATAACGCACAACTCATAACGCATGACTCATAACGCACAACCCATAACGCATAGCGCATAACGCATAACGCATAACGCAAATCGCATAACGCATAACGGGTAACGCATAAAGCATAACGCATAACGCATAACGCATAACGCATAACGCATAACGCATACCGCATAACGCATAACGCATAACGTATAACGCACAACTCATAACGCATAACGCATAACGCAAAACGCATAACGCATAGCGGATAACACATAACGCATAACGCATAACGCATAACGCAAATCGCATAACGCATAACGCTTAGCGCATAACGGATAACACATAACGCATAACGCATAACGCATAACGCATAACGCATAACGCATAACGCATAACGCATAACCCATAACGCATAACCCATAACGCATAACGCATAACGCATAACGCTTAACGCATGACCCATAGCGCATAACGCATTACGCGTAACGCATAACGCATAGCGGATAACGCACAACGCATAACACATAACGCATAACGCATAACGCATAACGCATAACGCATAACAAATAACGCATAACGCATAACGCATAACGCATAACGCATAACGCATAACGCATAACGCATAACGCATAACGCATAACGTTTCACGCATTACTCATAACGCGTAACGCATAACGCATAACGCATAACGCATAAAGCATAACGCATAACGGATCACGCATTACTCATAACCCATAACGCATAACGCATAACACATAACGCATAACGCATAACGCATAACGCATAACGGATAACACATAACACATAACGCTTAACCCATAACGCATAACGCTTAACGCATGACCCATAGCGCATAACGCATTACGCGTAACGCATAACGCATAACGTATAAAGCATAACGCATAACGGATCACGCATTACTCATAACCCATAACGCATAACTCATAACGCAAATCGCATAACGCATAACGCATAACGCATAACGCATAACGCATAACGCATAACGCATAACACAAATCGCATAACGCATAACACGTAACGCATAACGCAAAACGCAATACGCATAACGCCTAACGCATAACGCATGACGGATCACGCATTACTCATAACGCATAACGGATGACGCATACCGCATAAAGCATAACGCATAACGCATAACGCATAACGCTTAACGCATGACCCATAGCGCATAACGCATTACGCGTAACGCATAACGCATAACGCATAACGCATAACGCATAACGCATAACGCATAACGCATAACGCATAACGCATAACGCATAACCCATAACGCATAACCCATATCGCATAACGCATAACGCTTAACGCATGACCCATAGCGCATAACGCATTACGCGTAACGCATAACGCATAACGGATAACACATAACGCATAACGCATAACGCATAACGCATAACGCATAACGCATAACGCATAACGCATAACGCATAACGCATAACGCATAACCCATAACGCATAACCCATAACGCATAACGCATAACGCATAACGCTTAACGCATGACCCATAGCGCATAACGCATTACGCGTAACGCATAACGCATAGCGGATAACGCACAACGCATAACACATAACGCATAACGCATAACGCATAACGCATAACGCATAACGCATAACGCATAACGCATAACGCATAACGCATAACGCATAACGCATAACGCATAACGCATAACGCATAACGCATAACGCATAACGTTTCACGCATTACTCATAACGCGTAACGCATAACGCATAACGCATAACGCATAAAGCATAACGCATAACGGATCACGCATTACTCATAACCCATAACGCATAACGCATAACACATAACGCATAACGCATAACGCATAACGCATAACGCATAACGGATAACACATAACACATAACGCTTAACCCATAACGCATAACGCTTAACGCATGACCCATAGCGCATAACGCATTACGCGTAACGCATAACGCATAACGCATAAAGCATAACGCATAACGGATCACGCATTACTCATAACCCATAACGCATAACTCATAACGCAAATCGCATAACGCATAACGCATAACGCATAACGCATAACACAAATCGCATAACGCATAACACGTAACGCATAACGCAAAACGCAAAACGCAATACGCATAACGCCTAACGCATAACGCATGACGGATCACGCATTACTCATAACGCATAACGGTTGACGCATACCGCATAACGCATAACGCATAACGCATAACGCATAACGCTTAACGCATGACCCATAGCGCATAACGCATTACGCGTAACGCATAACGCATAACGCATAACGCATAACGCATAACGCATAACGCATAACGCATAACGCATAACGCATAACGCATAACGCATACCGCATAAAGCATAACGCATAACGTATAACGCACAACTCATAACGCATAACGCATAACGCAAAACGCATAACGCATAGCGGATAACACATAACGCATAACGCATAACGCATAACGCATAACGCAAATCGCATAACGCATAACGCTTAACGCATAACGCATAACGCATAACGTATGACGCACAACTCATAACGCATAACGCATAACGCATAACGCATAGCGGATAACGCACAACGCATAACGCATAAAGCATAACGCATAACGGATCACGCATTACTCATAACCCATAACGCATAACGCATAACGGATAACACATAACGCATAACGCATAACGCATAACGGATAACACATAACGCATAACGCATAACGCATAACGCAAATCGCATAACGCATAACGCTTAACGCATAACGCATAACGCATAACGTATGACGCACAACTCATAACGCAAAACGCATAACGCAAAACGCATAACGCATAGAGGATAACGCACAACGCATAACGCATAACGTATAACGCATAACGCATAACGCATAACGCATAACGCATAACGCATAACCCATAACGCATAACGTATAACGCATAACGCATAACGCATAACGCATAACGCAAATCGCATAACGCATAACGCATAACGCATAACGCATAACGCATAACGCATAACGCATAACGTATAACGCACAACTCATAACGCATAACGCATAACGCATAACGCATAACGCATAACGCATAACGCATAACGCATAACGCATAACGCATAACGCATAACGCATAACGGATAACACATAACGCACAACCCATAACGCATAACGCATAACGCATAACGCATAACGCAAATCGCATAACGCATAACGCATAACGCGTAACGCATAAAGCATAACGCATAACGCATAACGCATAACGCATAACGCATAACGCATAATGCATAACACATAACGCGTAACGGATCACGCATTACTCATAACGCATAACGCATAACGGATCACGCATTACTCATAACGCATAACGCATAACACATAACGGATCACGCATTACTCATAACGCATAACGCATAACGCATAACGCACAACGCATAACGCATAACACATAACGCATAACCCATAACGCATAACGCATAACGCATAACGCTTAACGCATGACCCATAGCGCATAACGCATTACGCGTAACGCATAACGCATAACGCATAAAGCATAACGCATAACGGATCACGCATTACTCATAACCCATAACGCATAACTCATAACGCATAACGCATAACGCATAACGCATAACGCATAACGCATAACGCATAACGCATAACGCATAACGCATAACGCATAACGCATAACGCATAACGCATAACGCATAACGCATAACGCATAACGCATAACGGATAACACATAACACATAACGCTTAACCCATAACGCATAACGCATAACGCATAACGCTTAACGCATGACCCATAGCGCATAACGCATTACGCGTAACGCATGACGCATAACGCATAAAGCATAACGCATATCGGATCACGCATTACTCATAACCCATAACGCATAACTCATAACGCATAACGCATAACGCATAACGCATAACGCATAACGCATAACGCATAACGCATAACGCATAATGCATAACGCATAACGCATAACGCATAAAGCAAAACGCATAACGCATGACTCATAACGCACAACCCATAACGCATAACACATAACGCAAATCGCATAACGCATAACGCATAACGCATAACGCATAACACAAATCGCATAACGCATAACGCATAACGCATAACGCATAACGCATAACGTATAACGCACAACTCATAACGCATGACTCATAACGCACAACCCATAACGCATAGCGCATAACGCATAACGCATAACGCATAACGCAAATCGCATAACGCATAACGGGTAACGCATAAAGCATAACACATAACGCATAACGCATAACGCATAATGCATAACGCATAACGCATAACGGATCACGCATTACTCATAACGCATAACGCATAACGGATCACGCATTACTCATAACGCATAACGCATAACACATAACGGATCACGCATTACTCATAATGCATAACGCATAACGCATAACGCATAACGCATAACGCATAACGCATAACGCATAACGCATAACGCATAACGCATAACGCATAACGCATAACGCATAACGCATAACGCATAACGCATAACGCATAACACATAACGCATAACCCATAACGCATAACGCATAACGCATAACGCTTAACGCATGACCCATAGCGCATAACGCATTACGCGTAACGCATAACGCATAATGCATAAAGCATAACGCATAACGGATCACGCATTACTCATAACCCATAACGCATAACGCATAACGCATAACGCATAACGCATAACGCATAGCGCATAACGCATAACACATAACGGATCACGCATTACTCATAACGCATAACGCATAACGCATAACGCATAACCCATAACGCATAACGCATAAAGCAAAACGCATAACGCATAACGCATGACTCATAACGCACAACCCATAACGCATAACGCATAACGCAAATCGCATAACGCATAACGCATAATGCATAAAGCATAACGCATAACGCATACCGCATAACGCATAACGCATAACGCATAACGCTTAATGCGTAACGCATAACGCATACCGCATAACGCATAACGCATAACGCATAACGATTAATGCGTAACGCATAACGCATAACGGATCACGCATTACTCATAACGCATAACGCATAACGGATCACGCATTACTCATAGCGCATAACGCATAACGCATAACGGATCACGCATTACTCATAACGCATAACGCATAACGCATAACGCATAACGAATAACGCATAACGTTTCACGCATTACTCATAACGCATAACGCATAACGCATAACGGATCACGCATTACTCATAACGCATAACGCATAACGCATAACGCATAACGAATAACGCATAACGTTTCACGCATTACTCATAACGCATAACGCATAACGGATCACGCATTACTCATAACGCATAACGCATAACGCATAACGCATAACGCATAACGCATAACGGATAACGCATAACGCATAACGCATAACGCATAACGCATAACGTATGACGCACAACTCATAACGCATAACGCATAACGCAAAACGCATAACGCATAGCGGATAACGCACACCGCATAACACATAACGCATAACGCATAACACATAACGCATAACGCATAACGCATAACGCATAACGCATAACGCATAACGCATAATGCATAACGCATAACGCATAACGCATAACGCATAACGCATGACGCATAACGCATACCGCATAACGCATAACGCATAACGCATAACCCATAACGCATAACGCATAACACATAACGCATAACGCATATCACATAACGCATAACGCAAATCGCATAACGCATAACGCATAACGCATAACGCATAACGCATAACGCATAACGCATAACGCATAACGCATGACGCATAAAGCATAACGCATAACGGATCACGCATTACTCATAACCCATAACGCATAACGCATTACGGATAACGCATAACGGATAACACATAACGCATAACGCATAACGCATAACGGATAACACATAACGCATAACGCATAACGCATAACGCATAACGCACAACTCATAACGCATAACCCATAACGCATAACGCATAACGCATAACGCTTAACGCATGACCCATAGCGCATAACGCATTACGCGTAACGCATAACGCATAACGGATAACACATAACGCATAACGCATAACGCATAACGCATAACGCATAACGCATAACGCATAACGCATAACCCATAACGCATAACCCATAACGCATAACGCATAACGCATAACGCTTAACGCATGACCCATAGCGCATTACGCATTACGCGTAACGCATAACGCATAGCGGATAACGCACAACGCATAACACATAACACATAACGCATAACGAATAACGCATAACGCATAACGCATAACGCATAACGCATAACGCATAACGCATAACGCATAACGCATAACGCATAACGCATAACGCATAACGCATAACGCATAACGCATAACGCATAACGCATAACGCATAACGCATAACGCATAACGCATAACGCATAACGCATAACGCATAACGCATAACGCATAACGCATAACGCATAACGCATAACGCATAACGCATAACGCATAACGCATAACGCATAACGCATAACGCATAACGCATAACGCATAACGCATAACGCATAACGCATAAAGCATAACGCATAACGGATCACGCATTACTCATAACCCATAACGCATAACGCATAACGGATAACGCATAACGGATAACACATAACGCATAACGCATAACGCATAACGGATAACACATAACGCATAACGCATAACGCATAACGCATAACGCATAACGCATAACGCATAACGCATAACGCATAACCCATAACGCATAACCCATATCGCATAACGCATAACGCTTAACGCATGACCCATAGCGCATAACGCATTACGCGTAACGCATAACGCATAACGGATAACACATAACGCATAACGCATAACGCATAACGCATAACGCATAACGCATAACGCATAACGCATAACGCATAACCCATAACGCATAACCCATAACGCATAACGCATAACGCATAACGCTTAACGCATGACCCATAGTGCATAACGCATTACGCGTGACGCATAACGCATAGCGGATAACGCACAACGCATAACACATAACGCATAACGCATAACGCATAACGCATAACGCATAACGCATAACGCATACCGCATAACGCATAACGCACAACGCATAACGCATAACGCATAACGCATAACGCATAACCCATAACGCATAACGCATAACGCATAACGCTTAACGCATAACGCATAACGCATAACGCATTACGCGTAACGCATAACGCATAACGAAATAACACATAACGCATAACGCATAACGCATAACGCATAACGCATAACGCATAACCCATAACGCATAACCCATAACGCATAACGCATAACGCATAACGCTTAACGCATGACCCATAGCGCATAACGCATTACGCGTAACGCATAACGCATAGCGGATAACGCACAACGCATAACGCATAACGCATAACGCATAACGCATAACGCATAACGCATAACGCATAACGCATAACGCATAACGCATAACGCGTAACGCATAACGCATAACGCATAACGCATAACGCATAACGCATAACGCATAACGCATAACGCATAACCCATAACGCATAACGCATAACGCATAACGCATAACGCATAACGCATAACGCAAATCGCATAACGCATAACGCATAACGCATAACGCATAACGCATAACGCATAACGTATAACGCACAACTCATAACGCATGACTCATAACGCACAACCCATAACGCATAACGCATAACGCATAACGCATAACGCATAACGCATAACGCAAATCGCATAACGCATAACGCATAACGCGTAACGCATAAAGCATAACGCATAACGCATAACGCATAACGCATAACGCATAACGCATAATGCATAACACATAACGCGTAACGGATCACGCATTACTCATAACGCATAACGCATAACGGATCACGCATTACTCATAACGCATAACGCATAACACATAACGGATCACGCATTACTCATAACGCATAACGCATAACGCATAACGCACAACGCATAACGCATAACACATAACGCATAACCCATAACGCATAACGCATAACGCATAACGCTTAACGCATGACCCATAGCGCATAACGCATTACGCGTAACGCATAACGCATAAAGCATAACGCATAACGGATCACGCATTACTCATAACCCATAACGCATAACTCATAACGCATAACGCATAACGCATAACGCATAACGCATAACGCATAACGCATAACGCATAACGCATAACGCATAACGCATAACGCATAACGCATAACGCATAACGCATAACGCATAACGCTTAACGCATGACCCATAGCGCATAACGCATTACGCGTAACGCATAACGCATAAAGCATAACGCATAACGGATCACGCATTACTCATAACCCATAACGCATAACTCATAACGCATAACGCATAACGCATAACCCATAACGCATAACGCATAACGCATAACGCATAACGCATAACGCATAACGCATAACGCATAACGCATAACGCATAACGCATAATGCATAACACATAACGCGTAACGGATCACGCATTACTCATAACGCATAACGCATAACGCATAACGCTTAACGCATGACCCATAGCGCATAACGCATTACGCGTAACGCATAACGCATAAAGCATAACGCATAACGGATCACGCATTACTCATAACCCATAACGCATAACTCATAACGCATAACGCATAACGCATAACGCATAACGCATAACGCAAATCGCATAACGCATAACGCATATCGCATAACGCATAACGCATAACGCATAACGTATAACGCACAACTCATAACGCATAACGCATAACGCATAACGCATAACGCATAACGCATAACGCATAACGCACAACGCATAACGCATAACGCATAACGCATAACGCATAACGCATAACCCATAACGCATAACGCATAACGCATAACGCATAACGCATAACGCATAACGCATAACGCATAACGCATAACCCATAACGCATAACGCATAACGCATAACGCATAACGCATAACGCATAACGCAAATCGCATAACGCATAACGCATAACGCATAACGCATAACGCATAACGCATAACGCATAACGTATAACGCACAACTCATAACGCATGACTCATAACGCACAACCCATAACGCATAACGCATAACGCATAACGCATAACGCATAACGCATAACGCAAATCGCATAACGCATAACGCATAACGCGTAACGCATAAAGCATAACGCATAACGCATAACGCATAACGCATAACGCATAACGCATAACGCATAATGCATAACACATAACGCGTAACGGATCACGCATTACTCATAACGCATAACGCATAACGGATCACGCATTACTCATAACGCATAACGCATAACACATAACGGATCACGCATTACTCATAACGCATAACGCATAACGCATAACGCACAACGCATAACGCATAACACATAACGCATAACCCATAACGCATAACGCATAACGCATAACGCTTAACGCATGACCCATAGCGCATAACGCATTACGCGTAACGCATAACGCATAAAGCATAACGCATAACGGATCACGCATTGCTCAAAACCCATAAAGCATAACTCATAACGCATAACGCATAACGCATAACGCATAACGCATAACGCATAACGCATAACGCATAACGCATAACGCATAACGCATAACGCATAACGCATAACGCATAACGCATAACGCATAACGCATTACGCGTAACGCATAACGCTTAACGCATGACCCATAGCGCATAACGCATTACGCGTAACGCATAACGCATAAAGCATAACGCATAACGGATCACGCATTACTCATAACCCATAACGCATAACTCATAACGCATAACGCATAACGCATAACCCATAACGCATAACGCATAACGCATAACGCATAACGCATAACGCATAACGCATAACGCATAATGCATAACACATAACGCGTAACGGATCACGCATTACTCATAACGCATAACGCATAACGGATCACGCATTACTCATAACGCATAACGCATAACACATAACGGATCACGCATTACTCATAACGCATAACGCATAACGCATAACGCATAACGCACAACGCATAACGCATAACACATAACGCATAACCCATAACGCATAACGCATAACGCATAACGCTTAACGCATGACCCATAGCGCATAACGCATTACGCGTAACGCATGACGCATAAAGCATAACGCATAACGGATCACGCATTACTCATAACCCATAACGCATAACTCATAACGCATAACGCATAACGCATAACGCATAACGCATAACGCATAACGCATAACGCATAACGCATAACGCATAACGCATAACGCATAACGCATAACGCATAACACATAACGCATAACGCATAACGCATAACGCATAACGGATAACACATAACACATAACGCTTAACCCATAACGCATAACGCTTAACGCATGACCCATAGCGCATAACGCATTACGCGTAACGCATAACGCATAACGCATAAAGCATAACGCATAACGGATCACGCATTACTCATAACCCATAACGCATAACTCATAACGCACAACCCATAACGCATAACGCATAACGCATAACGCATAACGCATAACGCATAACGCAAATCGCATAACGCATAACGCATAACGCGTAACGCATAAAGCATAACGCATAACGCATAACGCATAACGCATAACGCATAACGCATAACGCATAATGCATAACACATAACGCGTAACGGATCACGCATTACTCATAACGCATAACGCATAACGGATCACGCATTACTCATAACGCATAACGCATAACACATAACGGATCACGCATTACTCATAACGCATAACGCATAACGCATAACGCACAACGCATAACGCATAACACATAACGCATAACCCATAACGCATAACGCATAACGCATAACGCTTAACGCATGACCCATAGCGCATAACGCATTACGCGTAACGCATAACGCATAAAGCATAACGCATAACGGATCACGCATTGCTCAAAACCCATAAAGCATAACTCATAACGCATAACGCATAACGCATAACGCATAACGCATAACGCATAACGCATAACGCATAACGCATAACGCATAACGCATAACGCATAACGCATAACGCATAACGCATAACGCATAACGCATAACGCATAACGCATAACGCATAACGCATAACGCATAACGCATAACGCATAACGCATAACGCATAACGCATTACGCGTAACGCATAACGCATAAAGCATAACGCATAACGGATCACGCATTGCTCAAAACCCATAACGCATAACGCATAACGCATAACCCATAACGCATAACGCATAACGCATAACGCATAACGCATAACGCATAACGCATAACGCATAATGCATAACACATAACGCGTAACGGATCACGCATTACTCATAACGCATAACGCATAACGGATCACGCATTACTCATAACGCATAACGCATAACACATAACGGATCACGCATTACTCATAACGCATAACGCATAACGCATAACGCATAACGCACAACGCATAACGCATAACACATAACGCATAACCCATAACGCATAACGCATAACGCATAACGCTTAACGCATGACCCATAGCGCATAACGCATTACGCGTAACGCATGACGCATAAAGCATAACGCATAACGGATCACGCATTACTCATAACCCATAACGCATAACTCATAACGCATAACGCATAACGCATAACGCATAACGCATAACGCATAACGCATAACGCATAACGCATAACGCATAACGCATAACGCATAACGCATAACGCATAACACATAACGCATAACGCATAACGCATAACGCATAACGGATAACACATAACACATAACGCTTAACCCATAACGCATAACGCTTAACGCATGACCCATAGCGCATAACGCATTACGCGTAACGCATAACGCATAACGCATAAAGCATAACGCATAACGGATCACGCATTACTCATAACCCATAACGCATAACTCATAACGCAAATCGCATAACGCATAACGCATAACGCATAACGCATAACACAAATCGCATAACGCATAACGCATAACGCATAACGCATAACGCATAACGCATAACGTATAACGCACAACTCATAACGCATGACTCATAACGCACAACCCATAACGCATAGCGCATAACGCATAACGCAAAACGCAAATCGCATAACGCATAACTCATAACGCAAATCGCATAACGCATAACGCATAACGCATAACGCATAACGCATAACGCATAACGCATAACGCATAACACAAATCGCATAACGCATAACGCATAACGCATAACGCATAACGCATAACGTATAACGCATAACGTATAACGCACAACTCATAACGCATGACTCATAACGCACAACCCATAACGCATAGCGCATAACGCATAACGCAAAACGCAAATCGCATAACGCATAACGCATATCGCATAACGCATAACGCATAACGCATAACGCATAACGCATAACGCATAACGCATAACACGTAACGCATAACGCATAACGCATAACGCATAACGCATAACGGATAACACATAACACATAACGCTTAACCCATAACGCATAACGCTTAACGCATGACCCATAGCGCATAACGCATTACGCGTAACGCATAACGCATAATGCATAACGCATTACGCATAACGGATCACGCATTACTCATAACGCAAAACGCATAACGGATCACGCATTACTCATAACGCATAACGCATAACACATAACGGATCACGCATTACTCATAACGCATAACGCATAACGCATATCGCATAACGCATAACGCATAACGGGTAACGCATAAAGCATAACGCATAACGCATAACGCATAACGCATAACGCATAATGCATAACGCATAACGCATAACGGATCACGCATTACTCATAACGCATAACGAATAACGGATCACGCATAACTCATAACGCATAACGCATAACACATAACGGATCACGCATTACTCATAACGCATAACGCATAACGCATAACGCAAATCGCATAACGCATAACGCATATCGCATAACGCATAACGCAAAACGCAAATCGCATAACGCATAACGCATATCGCATAACGCATAACGCATAACGCATAACGCATAACGCATAACGCATAACACGTAACGCATAACGCATAACGCATAACGCATAACGCATAACGGATAACACATAACACATAACGCTTAACCCATAACGCATAACGCTTAACGCATGACCCATAGCGCATAACGCATTACGCATAACGCATAACGCATAACGCATAACGCATAACGCATAACGCATAACGCATAACGCATAACGCATAACGCATAACGCATAACGCATAACGTATAACGCACAACTCATAACGCATGACTCATAACGCACAACCCATAACGCATAACGCATAACGCATAACGCATAACGCATAACGCATAACGCAAATCGCATAACGCATAACGCATAACGCGTAACGCATAAAGCATAACGCATAACGCATAACGCATAACGTATAACGCATAACGCATAACGCATAATGCATAACACATAACGCGTAACGGATCACGCATTACTCATAACGCATAACGCATAACGGATCACGCATTACTCATAACGCATAACGCATAACACATAACGGATCACGCATTACTCATAACGCATAACGCATAACGCATAACGCACAACGCATAACGCATAACACATAACGCATAACCCATAACGCATAACGCATAACGCATAACGCTTAACGCATGACCCATAGCGCATAACGCATTACGCGTAACGCATAACGCATAAAGCATAACGCATAACGGATCACGCATTACTCATAACCCATAACGCATAACTCATAACGCATAACGCATAACGCATAACGCATAACGCATAACGCATAACGCATAGCGCATAACGCATTACGCGTAACGCATGACGCATAAAGCATAACGCATAACGGATCACGCATTACTCATAACCCATAACGCATAACGCATAACGCATAACGCATAACGCATAACGCATAACGCATAACGCATAACGCATAACGCATAACGCATAACGCATAACGCATAACGCATAACGCATAACGCATAACGCATAACGCATAACGCATAACGCATAACGCATAACGCATAACGCATAACGCATAACGCATAACGCATAACGCATAACGCATAACGCATAACGCATAACGCATAACGCATAACGCATAACGCATAACGCATAACACATAACGCATAACGCATAACGCATAACGCATAACGGATAACACATAACACATAACGCTTAACCCATAACGCATAACGCTTAACGCATGACCCATAGCGCATAACGCATTACGCGTAACGCATAACGCATAACGCATAAAGCATAACGCATAACGGATCACGCATTACTCATAACCCATAACGCATAACTCATAACGCAAATCGCATAACGCATAACGCATAACGCATAACGCATAACACAAATCGCATAACGCATAACGCATAACGCATAACGCATAACGCATAACGTATAACGCACAACTCATAACGCATGACTCATAACGCACAACCCATAACGCATAGCGCATAACACATAACGCAAAACGCAAATCGCATAACGCATAACTCATAACGCAAATCGCATAACGCATAACGCATAACGCATAACGCATAACGCATAACGCATAACGCATAACGCATAACACAAATCGCATAACGCATAACGCATAACGCATAACGTATAACGCATAACGTATAACGCACAACTCATAACGCATGACTCATAACGCACAACCCATAACGCATAGCGCATAACGCATAACGCAAAACGCAAATCGCATAACGCATAACGCATATCGCATAACGCATAACGCATAACGCATAACGCATAACGCATAACGCATAACGCATAACACGTAACGCATAACGCATAACGCATAACGCATAACGCATAACGGATAACACATAACACATAACGCTTAACCCATAACGCATAACGCTTAACGCATGACCCATAGCGCATAACGCATTACGCGTAACGCATAACGCATAATGCATAACGCATTACGCATAACGGATCACGCATTACTCATAACGCAAAACGCATAACGGATCACGCATTACTCATAACGCATAACGCATAACACATAACGGATCACGCATTACTCATAACGCATAACGCATAACGCATAACGCATAACGCATAACGCATAACGGGTAACGCATAAAGCATAACGCATAACGCATAACGCATAACGCATAACGCATAATGCATAACGCATAACGCATAACGGATCACGCATTACTCATAACGCATAACGAATAACGGATCACGCATAACTCATAACGCATACCGCATAACACATAACGGATCACGCATTACTCATAACGCATAACGCATAACGCATAACGCAAATCGCATAACGCATAACGCATATCGCATAACGCATAACGCAAAACGCAAATCGCATAACGCATAACGCATATCGCATAACGCATAACGCATAACGCATAACGCATAACGCATAACGCATAACACGTAACGCATAACGCATAACGCATAACGCATAACGCATAACGGATAACACATAACACATAACGCTTAACCCATAACGCATAACGCTTAACGCATGACCCATAGCGCATAACGCATTACGCATAACGCATAACGCATAACGCATAACGCATAACGCATAACGCATAACGCATAACGCATAACGCATAACGCATAACGCATAACGCATAACGCATAACGCATAACGCATAACGCATAACGCATAACGCATAACGCATAACGCATAACGCATAACGCATAACGCATAACGCATAACGCATAACGCATAACGCATAACGTATAACGCACAACTCATAACGCATGACTCATAACGCACAACCCATAACGCATAACGCATAACGCATAACGCATAACGCATAACGCATAACGCAAATCGCATAACGCATAACGCATAACGCGTAACGCATAAAGCATAACGCATAACGCATAACGCATAACGTATAACGCATAACGCATAACGCATAATGCATAACACATAACGCGTAACGGATCACGCATTACTCATAACGCATAACGCATAACGGATCACGCATTACTCATAACGCATAACGGATCACGCATTACTCATAACGCATAACGCATAACACATAACGGATCACGCATTACTCATAACGCATAACGCATAACGCATAACGCACAACGCATAACGCATAACACATAACGCATAACCCATAACGCATAACGCATAACGCATAACGCTTAACGCATGACCCATAGCGCATACCGCATTACGCGTAACGCATAACGCATAAAGCATAACGCATAACGGATCACGCATTACTCATAACCCATAACGCATAACTCATAACGCATAACGCATAACGCATAACGCATAACGCATAACGCATAACGCATAACGCATAACGCATAACGCATAACGCATAACGCATAACGCATAACGCATAACGCATAACGCATAACGCATAACGCATAACGCATAACGCATTACTCATAACGCATAACGCATAACGGATCACGCATTACTCATAACGCATAACGCATAACGCATAACGCATAACGCATAACGCATAACGCATAACGCATAACGCATAACGCATAACGCATAACGCATAACCCATATCGCATAACGCATAACGCATAACGCATAACGCATAACGCATAACGCATAACGCAAATCGCATAACGCATAACGCATAACGCATAACGCATAACGCATAACGTATAACGCATAACGCATACCGTATAACGCATAACGCATAATGCATAACGCAAACGTATAACGCACAACGCATAACGCATAACGCATAACGCATAACGCATAACGCATAACGCATAACGCATAACGCATAACGCATAACGCATAACGCTTAACGCATGACCCATAGCGCATAACGCATTACGCGTAACGCATAACGCATAACGCATAAAGCATAACGCATAACGGATCACGCATTACTCATAACCCATAACGCATAACTCATAACGCAAATCGCATAACGCATAACGCATAACGCATAACGCATAACACAAATCGCATAACGCATAACGCATAACGCATAACGCATAACGCATAACGTATAACGCACAACTCATAACGCATGACTCATAACGCACAACCCATAACGCATAGCGCATAACGCATAACGCAAAACGCAAATCGCATAACGCATAACTCATAACGCAAATCGCATAACGCATAACGCATAACGCATAACGCATAACGCATAACGCATAACGCATAACACAAATCGCATAACGCATAACGCATAACGCATAACGTATAACGCATAACGTATAACGCACAACTCATAACGCATGACTCATAACGCACAACCCATAACGCATAGCGCATAACGCATAACGCAAAACGCAAATCGCATAACGCATAACGCATATCGCATAACGCATAACGCATAACGCATAACGCATAACGCATAACGCATAACGCATAACGCATAACACGTAACGCATAACGCATAACGCATAACGCATAACGCATAACGGATAACACATAACACATAACGCTTAACCCATAACGCATAACGCTTAACGCATGACCCATAGCGCATAACGCATTACGCGTAACGCATAACGCATTATGCATAACGCATTACGCATAACGGATCACGCATTACTCATAACGCATAACGCATAACGGATCACGCATTACTCATAACGCATAACGCATAACACATAACGGATCACGCATTACTCATAACGCATAACGCATAACGCATAACGCATAACGCATAACGGGTAACGCATAAAGCATAACGCATAACGCATAACGCATAACGCATAACGCATAATGCATAACGCATAACGCATAACGGATCACGCATTACTCATAACGCATAACGAATAACGGATCACGCATTACTCATAACGCATAACGCATAACACATAACGGATCACGCATTACTCATAACGCATAACGCATAACGCATAACGCATAACGCATAACGCATAACGCATAACGCATAACGCATAACGCATAACGCATAACGCATGACTCATAACGCACAACCCATAACGCATAACACATAACGCAAATCGCATAACGCATAACGCATAACGCATAACGCATAACGCATAACGCATAACGGATCACGCATTACTCATAACGCATAACGCATAACGCATAACGTATAACGCACAACTCATAACGCATGACTCATAACGCACAACCCATAACGCATAACGCATAACGCATATCGCATAACGCATAACGCATAACGCATAACGCATAACGCATAACGGATAACGCATAACGCATAACGCATAACGCATAACGCATAACGCATAACGCATAACGCATAACCCATAACGCATAACGCATAACGCATAACGCATAACGCATAACGCATAACGCATAACGCAAAACGCATAACGCATAACGCATAACGCATAACGCATAACGGATCACGCATTACTCATAACGCATAACGCATAACGCATAACGCATACCGCACAACGCATAACGCATAACCCATAACGCATAACGCATAACGCATAACGCATAACGCATAACGCAAATCGCATAACGCATAACGCTTAACGCATAATGCATAACGCATAACGTATGACGCACAACTCATAACGCATAACGCATAACGCAAAACGCATAACGCATAGCGGATAACGCACACCGCATAACACATAACGCATAACGCATAACACATAACGCATAACGCATAACGCATAACGCATAACGCATAACGCATAACGCATAACGCATAATGCATAACGCATAACGCATAACGCATAACGCATAACGCATGACGCATAACGCATACCGCATAACGCATAACGCATAACGCATAACCCATAACGCATAACGCATAACACATAACGCATAACGCATATCACATAACGCATAACGCAAATCGCATAACGCATAACGCATAACGCATGACGCATAAAGCATAACGCATAACGGATCACGCATTACTCATAACCCATAACACATAACGCATTACGGATAACGCATAACGGATAACACATAACGCATAACGCATAACGCATAACGGATAACACATAACGCATAACGCATTACGCGTAACGCATAACGCATAGCGGATAACGCACAACGCATAACACATAACGCATAACGCATAACGCATAACGAATAACGCATAACGCATAACGCATAACGCATAACGCATAACGCATAACGCATAACGCATAACGCATAACGCATAACGCATAACGCATAACGCATAACGCATAACGCATAACGATAACGCATAACGCATAACGCATAACGCATAACGCATAACGCATAACGCATAACGCATAACGCATAACGCATAACGCATAACGCATTACGCATAACGCATAAAGCATAACGCATAACGGATCACGCATTACTCATAACCCATAACGCATAACGCATAACGGATAACGCATAACGGATAACACATAACGCATAACGCATAACGCATAACGGATAACACATAACGCATAACGCATAACGCATAACGCATAACGCATAACGCATAACGCATAACGCATAACCCATAACGCATAACCCATATCGCATAACGCATAACGCTTAACGCATGACCCATAGCGTATAACGCATTACGCGTAACGCATAACGCATAACGGATAACACATAACGCATAACGCATAACGCATAACGCATAACGCATAACGCATAACGCATAACGCATAACCCATAACGCATAACCCATAACGCATAACGCATAACGCATAACGCTTAACGCATGACCCATAGCGCATAACGCATTACGCGTAACGCATAACGCATAGCGGATAACGCACAACGCATAACACATAACGCATAACGCATAACGCATAACGCATAACGCATAACGCATAACGCATAACGCATAACGTATAACGCATAACGCATAACGCATAACGCATAACGCATAACGCATAACGCATAACGCATAACGCATAACGCATAACGCATAACGCATAACGTTTCACGCATTACTCATAACGCGTAACGCATAACGCATAACGCATAACGCATAAAGCATAACGCATAACGGATCACGCATTACTCATAACCCATAACGCATAACGCATAACGGATAACGCATAACGGATAACACATAACGCATAACGCATAACGCATAACGCATAACGGATAACACAGAACGCATAACGCATAACGCATAACGCATAACGCATAACGCACAACGCATAACGCATAACGCATAACGCATAACGCATAACCCATAACGCATAACCCATAACGCATAACGCATAACGCATAACGCTTAACGCATGACCCATAGCGCATAACGCATTACGCGTAACGCATAACGCATAACGAAATAACACATAACGCATAACGCATAACGCATAACGCATAACGCATAACGCATAACCCATAACGCATAACCCATAACGCAAATCGCATAACGCATAACGGGTAACGCATAAAGCATAACGCATAACGCATAACGCATAACGGATCACGCATTACTCATAACCCATAACACATAACGCATTACGGATAACGCATAACGCATAACGGATAACACATAACGCATAACGCATAACGCATAACGCATAACGCATAACGGATAACACATAACGCATAACGCATAACGCATAACGCATAACGCATAACGCATAACGCATAACGCACAACGCATAACGCATAACGCATAACGCATAACGCATAACGCATAACGCATAATGCATAACGCATAACGCATAACGCATAACGCATAACGCATAACGCATGACGCATAACGCATACCGCATAACGCATAACGCATAACGCATAACCCATAACGCATAACGCATAACACATAACGCATAACGCATATCACATAACGCATAACGCAAATCGCATAACGCATAACGCATAACGGATCACGCATTACTCATAACCCATAACACATAACGCATTACGGATAACGCATAACGGATAACACATAACGCATAACGCATAACGCATAACGGATAACACATAACGCATAACGCATTACGCGTAACGCATAACGCATAGCGGATAACGCACAACGCATAACATATAACGCATAACGCATAACGAATAACGCATAACGCATAACGCATAACGCATAACGCATAACGCATAACGCATAACGCATAACGCATAACGCATAACGCATAACGCATAACGCATAACGCATAACGCATAACGCATGACGCATAACGCATAACGCATAACGCATAACGCATAACGCATAACGCATAACGCAAATCGCATAACGCATAACGCGTAACGCATAAAGCATAACGCATAACGCATAACGCATAACGCATAATGCATAACGCATAACGCATAACGCATAACGGATCACGCATTACTCATACCGCATAACGCATAACGCATAACGCATAACGCATAACGCATAACGAATGACTCATAACGCACAACCCATAACGCATAACCCAAATCGCATAACGCATAACGCATAATGCATAAAGCATAACGCATAACGCATAACGCATAACGCATAACGCATAACGCATAACGCATAACGCATAACGCATAACGCATAACGCATAACGCATAACGCATAACGTTTCACGCATTACTCATAACGCATAACGCATAACGCATAACGCATAACGCATAACGCATAACGCATAACGCATAACGCATAACACATAACGCATAACGCATAACGGATCACGGATCACGCATTACTCATAACGCATAACGCATAACGGATCACGCATTACTCATAACGCATAACGCATAACGCATAACGCATAACGCATAACGCATAACGCATAACGCATAACGCATAACGCATAACGCATAACACATAACGCATAACGCATAACGGATCACGGATCACGCATTACTCATAACGCATAACGCATAACGGATCACGCATTACTCATAACGCATAACGCATAACGCATAACGCATAACGCATAACGCATAACGCATAACGCATAACGCATAACGCATAACGCATAACGCATAACCCATATCGCATAACGCATAACGCATAACGCATAACGCATAACGCATAACGCATAACGCAAATCGCATAACGCATAACGCATAACGCATAACGCATAACGCATAACGTATAACGCATAACGCATACCGTATAACGCATAACGCATAATGCATAACGCAAACGTATAACGCACAACGCATAACGCATAACGCATAACGCATAACGCATAACGCATAACGCAAAACGCATAACGCATAACGCATAACGCATATCGCATAAAACATAACGCATAACGCATAACGTACAACGTATAACGCATAACGCATAACGCGTAACGAATACCGCAAAACGTATATCGCCTAACACATAACGGATCACGCATAACGCATAACGCATAACGTATAACCCATATCGCATAACGCATAACGCATAACGCATAACGCATATCGCATAAAACATAACGCATAACGCATAACGTACAACGTATAACGCATAACGCATAACGCATAACGCATAACGCATAACGCATAACGCATAACGCATAACGCATATCGCATAACACATAACGCATAACCCATAACGCATAACGCATAACGCATAACGCATAACGCATAACGAATAACGCATAACGCATAATGCATAACGCATAAAGCGTAACGCATAACGCATAACGCATAACGCATAACGCATAACGCATAACGCATAAAGCATAACGCATAACGCATAACGCATATCGCATAAAACATAACGCATAACGCATAACGTACAACGTATAACGCATAACGCATAACGCATAACGCATAACGCATATCGCATAACACATAACGCATAACGCATAATGCATAACGCATAAGGCATAACGGATCACGCATTACTCATAACGCATAACGCATAACGGATCACGCATTACTCATACCGCATAACGCATAACGCATAACGCATAACGCATAACGCATAACGCATAACGCAAATCTCATAACGCATAACGCATAACGCATAACGCATAACGCATAACGCATAACGCATAACGTATAACGCACAACTCATAACGCATAACGCATAACGCAAAACGCATAACGCATAACGCATAACGCATAACGCATAACGCATGACGCATAACGCATAACGCATAACGCATAACGCATAACGCATAACGCATGACGCAAATCGCATAACGCATAACGCGTAACGCATAAAGCATAACGCATAACGCATAACGCATAACGCATAATGCATAACGCATAACGCATAACGGATCACGCATTACTCATAACGCATAACGCATAACGGATCACGCATTACTCATAACGCATAACGCATAAAGCAAAACGCATAACGCATAACGCATGACTCATAACGCACAACCCATAACGCATAACGCATAACGCAAATCGCATAACGCATAACGCATAACGCATAACGCAAATCGCATAATGCATAACGCATAACGCATAACGCATAACGCATAACGCATAACGCATAACGCAAATCGCATAACGCATAACGCATAACTCATAAAGCATAACGCATAACGCATAACGCATAACGCATATCGCATAATGCATAACGCATAACGCATAACGGATCACGCATTACTCATAACGCATAACGCATAACGGATCACGCATTACTCATAACGCATAACGCATAAGACATAACGGATCACGCATTACTCATAACGCATAACGCATAACGCATAACGCATAACGCATAACGCATAACGCATAACGCATAATGCATAATGCATAACGCCTAACGAATAACGGATCACGCATTACTCATAACGCATAACGCATAACGGATCACGCATTACTCATAACGCATAACGCATAACACATAACGGATCACGCATTACTCATAACGCATAACGCATAACGCATAACGCATAACGCATAACGCATAACGCATAACGCATAACGCATAACGTATAACGCACAACTCATAACGCATGACTCATAACGCACAACCCATAACGCATAGCGCATAACGCATAACGCATAACGCAAATCGCATAACGCATAACGGGTAACGCATAAAGCATAACGCATAACGCATAACGCATAACGCATAATGCATAACGCATATCGCATAACGGATCACGCATTACTCATAACGCATAACGCATAACGGATCATGCATTACTCATAACGCATAACGCATAACCCATAACGCATAACGCATAACGCATAACGCATAACGCATAACGCAAATCGCATAACGCATAACGCTTAACGCATAATGCATAACGCATAACGTATGACGCACAACTCATAACGCATAACGCATAACGCAAAACGCATAACGCATAGCGGATAACGCACACCGCATAACACATAACGCATAACGCATAACACATAACGCATAACGCATAACGCATAACGCATAACGCATAACGCATAACGCATAACGCATAATGCATAACGCATAACGCATAACGCATAACGCATAACGCATGACGCATAACGCATACCGCATAACGCATAACGCATAACGCATAACCCATAACGCATAACGCATAACACATAACGCATAACGCATATCACATAACGCATAACGCAAATCGCATAACGCCTAACGCATAACGCATGACGCATAAAGCATAACGCATAACGGATCACGCATTACTCATAACCCATAACACATAACGCATTACGGATAACGCATAACGGATAACACATAACGCATAACGCATAACGCATAACGGATAACACATAACGCATAACGCATTACGCGTAACGCATAACGCATAGCGGATAACGCACAACGCATAACACATAACGCATAACGCATAACGCATAACGAATAACGCATAACGCATAACGCATAACGCATAACGCATAACGCATAACGCATAACGCATAACGCATAACGCATAACGCATAACGCATAACGCATAACGCATAACGCATAACGCATAACGATAACGCATAACGCATAACGCATAACGCATAACGCATAACGCATAACGCATAACGCATAACGCATAACGCATAACGCATAACGCATAACGCATAACGCATAACGCATAACGCATAACGCATAACGCATAACGCATAACGCATTACGCATAACGCATAAAGCATAACGCATAACGGATCACGCATTACTCATAACCCATAACGCATAACGCATAACGGATAACGCATAACGGATAACACATAACGCATAACGCATAACGCATAACGGATAACACATAACGCATAACGCATAACGCATAACGCATAACGCATAACGCATAACGCATAACGCATAACGCATAACGCATAACCCATATCGCATAACGCATAACGCTTAACGCATGACCCATAGCGTATAACGCATTACGCGTAACGCATAACGCATAACGGATAACACATAACGCATAACGCATAACGCATAACGCATAACGCATAACGCATAACGCATAACGCATAACCCATAACGCATAACCCATAACGCATAACGCATAACGCATAACGCTTAACGCATGACCCATAGCGCATAACGCATTACGCGTAACGCATAACGCATAGCGGATAACGCACAACGCATAACACATAACGCATAACGCATAACGCATAACGCATAACGCATAACGCATAACGCATAACGCATAACGCATAACGCATAACGCATAACGCATAACGCATAACGCATAACGCATAACGCATAACGCATAACGCATAACGCATAACGTTTCACGCATTACTCATAACGCGTAACGCATAACGCATAACGCATAACGCATAAAGCATAACGCATAACGGATCACGCATTACTCATAACCCATAACGCATAACTCATAACGGATAACGCATAACGGATAACACATAACGCATAACGCATAACGCATAACGCATAACGGATAACACATAACGCATAACGCATAACGCATAACGCATAACGCATAACGCACAACGCATAACGCATAACGCATAACGCATAACGCATAACCCATAACGCATAACCCATAACGCATAACGCATAACGCATAACGCTTAACGCATGACCCATAGCGCATAACGCATTACGCGTAACGCATAACGCATAACGAAATAACACATAACGCATAACGCATAACGCATAACGCATAACGCATAACGCAAAACCCATAACGCATAACCCATAACGCAAATCGCATAACGCATAACGGGTAACGCATAAAGCATAACGCATAACGCATAACGCATAACGGATCACGCATTACTCATAACCCATAACACATAACGCATTACGGATAACGCATAACGCATAACGGATAACACATAACGCATAACGCATAACGCATAACGCATAACGCATAACGGATAACACATAACGCATAACGCATAACGCATAACGCATAACGCATAACGCATAACGCATAACGCACAACGCATAACGCATAACGCATAACGCATAACGCATAACGCATAACGCATAATGCATAACGCATAACGCATAACGCATAACGCATAACGCATAACGCATGACGCATAACGCATACCGCATAACGCATAACGCATAACGCATAACCCATAACGCATAACGCATAACACATAACGCATAACGCATATCACATAACGCATAACGCAAATCGCATAACGCATAACGCATAACGGATCACGCATTACTCATAACCCATAACACATAACGCATTACGGATAACGCATAACGGATAACACATAACGCATAACGCATAACGCATAACGGATAACACATAACGCATAACGCATTACGCGTAACGCATAACGCATAGCGGATAACGCACAACGCATAACATATAACGCATAACGCATAACGAATAACGCATAACGCATAACGCATAACGCATAACGCATAACGCATAACGCATAACGCATAACGCATAACGCATAACGCATAACGCATAACGCATAACGCATAACGCATAACGCATGACGCATAACGCATAACGCATAACGCATAACGCATAACGCATAACGCATAACGCAAATCGCATAACGCATAACGCGTAACGCATAAAGCATAACGCATAACGCATAACGCATAACGCATAATGCATAACGCATAACGCATAACGCATAACGGATCACGCATTACTCATACCGCATAACGCATAACGCATAACGCATAACGCATAACGAATGACTCATAACGCACAACCCATAACGCATAACCCAAATCGCATAACGCATAACGCATAATGCATAAAGCATAACGCATAACGCATAACGCATAACGCATAACGCATAACGCATAACGCATAACGCATAACGCATAACGCATAACGCATAACGCATAACGTTTCACGCATTACTCATAACGCATAACGCATAACGCATAACGCATAACGCATAACGCATAACGCATAACACATAACGCATAACGCATAACGGATCACGGATCACGCATTACTCATAACGCATAACGCATAACGGATCACGCATTACTCATAACGCATAACGCATAACGCATAACGCATAACGCATAACGCATAACGCATAACGCATAACGCATAACGCATAACGCATAACGCATAACCCATATCGCATAACGCATAACGCATAACGCATAACGCATAACGCATAACGCATAACGCAAATCGCATAACGCATAACGCATAACGCATAACGCATAACGCATAACGTATAACGCATAACGCATACCGTATAACGCATAACGCATAATGCATAACGCAAACGTATAACGCACAACGCATAACGCATAACGCATAACGCATAACGCATAACGCATAACGCATAACGCAAAACGCATAACGCATAACGCATAACGCATATCGCATAAAACATAACGCATAACGCATAACGTACAACGTATAACGCATAACGCATAACGCGTAACGAATACCGCAAAACGTATATCGCCTAACACATAACGGATCACGCATAACGCATAACGCATAACGTATAACCCATATCGCATAACGCATAACGCATAACGCATAACGCATATCGCATAAAACATAACGCATAACGCATAACGTACAACGTATAACGCATAACGCATAACGCATAACGCATAACGCATAACGCATAACGCATAACGCATAACGCATAACGCATATCGCATAACACATAACGCATAACCCATAACGCATAACGCATAACGCATAACGCATAACGCATAACGAATAACGCATAACGCATAATGCATAACGCATAAAGCGTAACGCATAACGCATAACGCATAACGCATAACGCATAACGCATAACGCATAAAGCATAACGCATAACGCATAACGCATATCGCATAAAACATAACGCATAACGCATAACGTACAACGTATAACGCATAACGCATAACGCATAACGCATAACGCATATCGCATAACACATAACGCATAACGCATAATGCATAACGCATAAGGCATAACGGATCACGCATTACTCATAACGCATAACGCATAACGGATCACGCATTACTCATACCGCATAACGCATAACGCATAACGCATAACGCATAACGCATAACGCATAACGCAAATCTCATAACGCATAACGCATAACGCATAACGCATAACGCATAACGCATAACGCATAACGTATAACGCACAACTCATAACGCATAACGCATAACGCAAAACGCATAACGCATAACGCATAACGCATAACGGATAACGCATGACGCATAACGCATAACGCATAACGCATAACGCATAACGCATAACGCATGACGCAAATCGCATAACGCATAACGCGTAACGCATAAAGCATAACGCATAACGCATAACGCATAACGCATAATGCATAACGCATAACGCATAACGGATCACGCATTACTCATAACGCATAACGCATAACGGATCACGCATTACTCATAACGCATAACGCATAAAGCAAAACGCATAACGCATAACGCATGACTCATAACGCACAACCCATAACGCATAACGCATAACGCAAATCGCATAACGCATAACGCATAACGCATAACGCAAATCGCATAATGCATAACGCATAACGCATAACGCATAACGCATAACGCATAACGCATAACGCAAATCGCATAACGCATAACGCATAACTCATAAAGCATAACGCATAACGCATAACGCATAACGCATATCGCATAATGCATAACGCATAACGCATAACGGATCACGCATTACTCATAACGCATAACGCATAACGGATCACGCATTACTCATAACGCATAACGCATAAGACATAACGGATCACGCATTACTCATAACGCATAACGCATAACGCATAACGCATAACGCATAACGCATAACGCATAACGCATAATGCATAATGCATAACGCCTAACGAATAACGGATCACGCATTACTCATAACGCATAACGCATAACGGATCACGCATTACTCATAACGCATAACGCATAACACATAACGGATCACGCATTACTCATAACGCATAACGCATAACGCATAACGCATAACGCATAACGCATAACGCATAACGCATAACGCATAACGTATAACGCACAACTCATAACGCATGACTCATAACGCACAACCCATAACGCATAGCGCATAACGCATAACGCATAACGCAAATCGCATAACGCATAACGGGTAACGCATAAAGCATAACGCATAACGCATAACGCATAACGCATAATGCATAACGCATAACGCATAACGGATCACGCATTACTCATAACGCATAACGCATAACGGATCATGCATTACTCATAACGCATAACGCATAACACATAACGGATCACGCATTACTCATAACGCATAACGCATAACGCATAACGCATAACGCATAACGCATAACGCATAACGCATGACTCATAACGCACAACCCATAACGCATAACACATAACGCAAATCGCATAACGCATAACGCATAACGCATAACGCATAACGGATCACGCATTACTCATAACGCATAACGCATAACGCATAACGCATAACGTATAACGCACAACTCATAACGCATGACTCATAACGCACAACCCATAACGCATAGCGCATAACGCATAACGCATAACGCAAATCGCATAACGCATAACGGGTAACGCATAAAGCATAACGCATAACGCATAACGCATAACGCATAACGCATAATGCATAACGCATAACGCATAACGGATCACGCATTACTCATAACGCATAACGCATAACGGATCACGCATTACTCATAACGCATAACGCATAACACATAACGGATCACGCATTACTCATAACGCATAACGCATAACGCATAACGCATAACGGATCACGCATTACTCATAACGCATAACGCATAACGCATAACGCATAACGTATAACGCACAACTCATAACGCATGACTCATAACGCACAACCCATAACGCATAGCGCATAACGCATAACGCATAACGCAAATCGCATAACGCATAACAGGTAACGCATAAAGCATAACGCATAACGCATAACGCATAACGCATAATGCATAACGCATAACGCATAACGGATCACGCATTACTCATAACGCATAACGCATAACACATAACGGATCACGCATTACTCATAACGCATAACGCATAACGCATAACGCATAACGCATAACGCATAACGCATACCGCATAACGCATAACGCATAACGCATAACGCTTAATGCGTAACGCATAACGCATAACGGATCACGTATTACTCATAACGCATAACGCATAACGGATCACGCATTACTCATAGCGCATAACGCATAACGCATAACGGATCACGCATTACTCATAACGCATAACGCATAAGGCATAACGCATAACGAATAACGCAAAACGTTTCACGCATTACTCATAACGCATAACGCATAACGCATAACGGATCACGCATTACTCATAACGCATAACGCATAACGCATAACCATAACGAATAACGCTTAACGTTTCACGCATTACTCATAACGCATAACGCATAACGGATCACGCATTACTCATAACGCATAACGCATAACGCATAACGCATAACGCATAACGCATAACGCAAAACGCATAACGCATAACGCATAACGCATAACGCATAACGCATGACGCATAACGCATAACGCATAACGCATAACGCATTACGCATAACGCATAACGCAAATCGCATAACGCATAACGCGTAACGCATAAAGCATAACGCATAACGCATAACGCATAACGCATAATGCATAACGCATAACGCATAACGGATCACGCATTACTCATAACGCATAACGCATAACGGATCACGCATTACTCATAACGCATAACGCATAAAGCAAAACGCATAACGCATAACGCATGACTCATAACGCACAACCCATAACGCATAACGCATAACGCAAATCGCATAACGCATAACGCATAACGCATAACGCAAATCGCATAATGCATAACGCATAACGCATAACGCATAACGCATAACGCATAACGCAAATCGCATAACGCATAACGCATAACTCATAAAGCATAACGCATAACGCATAACGCATAACGCATAACGCATATCGCATAATGCATAACGCATAACGCATAACGCATAACGGATCACGCATTACTCATAACGCATAACGCATAACGGATCACGCATTACTCATAACGCATAACGCATAAAGCAAAACGCATAACGCATAACGCATGACTCATAACGCACAACCCATAACGCATAACGCATAACGCATAACGCATAACGCAAATCGCATAACGCATAACGCGTAACGCATAAAGCATAACGCATAACGCATAACGCATAACTCATAACGCATAATGCATAACGCATAACGCATAACGGATCACGCATTACTCATAACGCATAACGCATAACGGATCATGCATTACTCATAACGCATAACGCATAAGACATAACGGATCACGCAATACTCATAACGCATAACGCATAACGCATAACGCATAAAGCATAACGTATAACGCACAACTCATAACGCATAACGCATAACGCAAAACGCATAACGCACAGCGGATAACGCACAACGCATAACACATAACGCATAACGCATAACGCATAACGCATAACGCATAACGCATAACGCATAACGCATAACGCATAACGCATAACGCATAACGCATAACGCATAACGCATAACGCATAACGCATAACGCATAACGCATAACGGATCACGCATTACTCATAACGCATAACGCATAACGGATCACGCATTACTCATAACGCATAACGCATAACACATAACGGATCACGCATTACTCATAACGCATAACGCATAACGCATAACGCATAACGCATAACGCATAACGCATAACGCATAACGCATAACGTATAACGCACAACTCATAACGCATGACTCATAACGCACAACCCATAACGCATAGCGCATAACGCATAACGCATAACGCAAATCGCATAACGCATAACGGGTAACGCATAAAGCATAACGCATAACGCATAACGCATAACGCATAATGCATAACGCATAACGCATAACGGATCACGCATTACTCATAACGCATAACGCATAACGGATCATGCATTACTCATAACGCATAACGCATAACACATAACGGATCACGCATTACTCATAACGCATAACGCATAACGCATAACGCATAACGCATAACGCATAACGCATAACGCATGACTCATAACGCACAACCCATAACGCATAACACATAACGCAAATCGCATAACGCATAACGCATAACGCATAACGCATAACGGATCACGCATTACTCATAACGCATAACGCATAACGCATAACGCATAACGTATAACGCACAACTCATAACGCATGACTCATAACGCACAACCCATAACGCATAGCGCATAACGCATAACGCATAACGCAAATCGCATAACGCATAACGGGTAACGCATAAAGCATAACGCATAACGCATAACGCATAACGCATAACGCATAACGCATAACGCATAACGCATAACGGATCACGCATTACTCATAACGCATAACGCATAACGGATCACGCATTACTCATAACGCATAACGCATAACACATAACGGATCACGCATTACTCATAACGCATAACGCATAACGCATAACGCATAACGGATCACGCATTACTCATAACGCATAACGCATAACGCATAACGCATAACGTATAACGCACAACTCATAACGCATGACTCATAACGCACAACCCATAACGCATAGCGCATAACGCATAACGCATAACGCAAATCGCATAACGCATAACAGGTAACGCATAAAGCATAACGCATAACGCATAACGCATAACGCATAATGCATAACGCATAACGCATAACGGATCACGCATTACTCATAACGCATAACGCATAACACATAACGGATCACGCATTACTCATAACGCATAACGCATAACGCATAACGCATAACGCATAACGCATAACGCATACCGCATAACGCATAACGCATAACGCATAACGCTTAATGCGTAACGCATAACGCATAACGGATCACGTATTACTCATAACGCATAACGCATAACGGATCACGCATTACTCATAGCGCATAACGCATAACGCATAACGGATCACGCATTACTCATAACGCATAACGCATAAGGCATAACGCATAACGAATAACGCAAAACGTTTCACGCATTACTCATAACGCATAACGCATAACGCATAACGGATCACGCATTACTCATAACGCATAACGCATAACGCATAACCATAACGAATAACGCTTAACGTTTCACGCATTACTCATAACGCATAACGCATAACGGATCACGCATTACTCATAACGCATAACGCATAACGCATAACGCATAACGCATAACGCATAACGCAAAACGCATAACGCATAACGCATAACGCATAACGCATAACGCATGACGCATAACGCATAACGCATAACGCATAACGCATAACGCATAACGCAAATCGCATAACGCATAACGCGTAACGCATAAAGCATAACGCATAACGCATAACGCATAACGCATAATGCATAACGCATAACGCATAACGGATCACGCATTACTCATAACGCATAACGCATAACGGATCACGCATTACTCATAACGCATAACGCATAAAGCAAAACGCATAACGCATAACGCATGACTCATAACGCACAACCCATAACGCATAACGCATAACGCAAATCGCATAACGCATAACGCATAACGCATAACGCAAATCGCATAATGCATAACGCATAACGCATAACGCATAACGCATAACGCATAACGCAAATCGCATAACGCATAACGCATAACTCATAAAGCATAACGCATAACGCATAACGCATAACGCATATCGCATAATGCATAACGCATAACGCATAACGCATAACGGATCACGCATTACTCATAACGCATAACGCATAACGGATCACGCATTACTCATAACGCATAACGCATAAAGCAAAACGCATAACGCATAACGCATGACTCATAACGCACAACCCATAACGCATAACGCATAACGCATAACGCATAACGCAAATCGCATAACGCATAACGCGTAACGCATAAAGCATAACGCATAACGCATAACGCATAACTCATAACGCATAATGCATAACGCATAACGCATAACGGATCACGCATTACTCATAACGCATAACGCATAACGGATCATGCATTACTCATAACGCATAACGCATAAGACATAACGGATCACGCAATACTCATAACGCATAACGCATAACGCATAACGCATAAAGCATAACGCATAACGCACAACTCATAACGCATAACGCATAACGCAAAACGCATAACGCACAGCGGATAACGCACAACGCATAACACATAACGCATAACGCATAACGCATAACGCATAACGCATAACGCATAACGCATAACGCATAACGCATAACGCATAACGCATAACGCATAACGCATAACGCATAACGCATAACGCATAACGCATAACGCATAACGCATAACGCATAACGCATAACGGATCACGCATTACTCATAACGCATAACGCATAACGGATCACGCATTACTCATAACGCATAACGCATAATGGATCATGCATTACTCATAGCGCATAACGCATAACGCATAACGGATCACGCATTGCTCATAACGCATAACTCATAACGCATAACGAATAACGCATAACGTTTCACGCATTACTCATAACGTATAACGCATAACGCATAATGCATAACGCATAACGCATAACGTAAATCGCACAACGCATAACGCTTAACGCATAAAGCATAACGCATAACGCATATCGCATAACGCATAACGCATAATGCATAACGCAAAAGGCATAACGGATCACGCATTACTCATAACGCATAACGCATAACGGATCACGCATTACTCATACCGCATAACGCATAACGCATAACGAATGACTCATAACGCACAACCCATAACGCATAACCCAAATCGCATAACGCATAACGCATAACGCATAACGCATAACGCATAACGCATAATGCATAACGCATAACGCATAACGGATCACGCATTACTCATAACGCATAACGCATAACGGATCACGCATTACTCATAACGCATAACGCATAACACATAACGGATCACGCATTACTCATAACGCATAACGCATAACGCATAACGCATAACGGATCACGCATTACTCATAACGCATAACGCATAACGCATAACGCATAACGTATAACGCACAACTCATAACGCATGACTCATAACGCACAACCCATAACGCATAGCGCATAACGCATAACGCATAACGCAAATCGCATAACGCATAACAGGTAACGCATAAAGCATAACGCATAACGCATAACGCATAACGCATAATGCATAACGCATAACGCATAACGGATCACGCATTACTCATAACGCATAACGCATAACACATAACGGATCACGCATTACTCATAACGCATAACGCATAACGCATAACGCATAACGCATAACGCATAACGCATACCGCATAACGCATAACGCATAACGCATAACGCTTAATGCGTAACGCATAACGCATAACGGATCACGTATTACTCATAACGCATAACGCATAACGGATCACGCATTACTCATAGCGCATAACGCATAACGCATAACGGATCACGCATTACTCATAACGCATAACGCATAAGGCATAACGCATAACGAATAACGCAAAACGTTTCACGCATTACTCATAACGCATAACGCATAACGCATAACGGATCACGCATTACTCATAACGCATAACGCATAACGCATAACCATAACGAATAACGCTTAACGTTTCACGCATTACTCATAACGCATAACGCATAACGGATCACGCATTACTCATAACGCATAACGCATAACGCATAACGCATAACGCATAACGCTTAACGCATAACGCAAAACGCATAACGCATAACGCATAACGCATAACGCATAACGCATGACGCATAACGCATAACGCATAACGCATAACGCATAACGCATAACGCATAACGCATAACGCAAATCGCATAACGCATAACGCGTAACGCATAAAGCATAACGCATAACGCATAACGCATAACGCATAATGCATAACGCATAACGCATAACGGATCACGCATTACTCATAACGCATAACGCATAACGGATCACGCATTACTCATAACGCATAACGCATAAAGCAAAACGCATAACGCATAACGCATGACTCATAACGCACAACCCATAACGCATAACGCATAACGCAAATCGCATAACGCATAACGCATAACGCATAACGCAAATCGCATAATGCATAACGCATAACGCATAACGCATAACGCATAACGCATAACGCATATCGCATAACGCATAACGCATAACTCATAAAGCATAACGCATAACGCATAACGCATAACGCATATCGCATAATGCATAACGCATAACGCATAACGCATAACGGATCACGCATTACTCATAACGCATAACGCATAACGGATCACGCATTACTCATAACGCATAACGCATAAAGCAAAACGCATAACGCATAACGCATGACTCATAACGCACAACCCATAACGCATAACGCATAACGCATAACGCATAACGCAAATCGCATAACGCATAACGCGTAACGCATAAAGCATAACGCATAACGCATAACGCATAACTCATAACGCATAATGCATAACGCATAACGCATAACGGATCACGCATTACTCATAACGCATAACGCATAACGGATCATGCATTACTCATAACGCATAACGCATAAGACATAACGGATCACGCAATACTCATAACGCATAACGCATAACGCATAACGCATAACGCATAACGCATAAAGCATAACGTATAACGCACAACTCATAACGCATAACGCATAACGCAAAACGCATAACGCACAGCGGATAACGCACAACGCATAACACATAACGCATAACGCATAACGCATAACGCATAACGCATAACGCATAACGCATAACGCATAACGCATAACGCATAACGCATAACGCATAACGCATAACGGATAACGCATAACGCATAACGCATAACGCATAACGCATAACGGATCACGCATTACTCATAACGCATAACGCATAACGGATCACGCATTACTCATAACGCATAACGCATAATGGATCATGCATTACTCATAGCGCATAACGCATAACGCATAACGGATCACGCATTGCTCATAACGCATAACTCATAACGCATAACGAATAACGCATAACGTTTCACGCATTACTCATAACGTATAACGCATAACGCATAATGCATAACGCATAACGCATAACGTAAATCGCACAACGCATAACGCTTAACGCATAAAGCATAACGCATAACGCATATCGCATAACGCATAACGCATAATGCATAACGCATAACGCATAACGGATCACGCATTACTCATAACGCATAACGCATAACGCATAACGCATAACGCATAACGCTTAATGCGTAACGCATAACGCATAACGGATCACGTATTACTCATAACGCATAACGCATAACGGATCACGCATTACTCATAGCGCATAACGCATAACGCATAACGGATCACGCATTACTCATAACGCATAACGCATAACACATAACGGATCACGCATTACTCATAACGCATAACGCATAACGCATAACGCATAACGCATAACGCATAACGCATACCGCATAACGCATAACGCATAACGCATAACGCTTAATGCGTAACGCATAACGCATAACGGATCACGTATTACTCATAACGCATAACGCATAACGGATCACGCATTACTCATAGCGCATAACGCATAACGCATAACGGATCACGCATTACTCATAACGCATAACGCATAAGGCATAACGCATAACGAATAACGCAAAACGTTTCACGCATTACTCATAACGCATAACGCATAACGCATAACGGATCACGCATTACTCATAACGCATAACGCATAACGCATAACCATAACGAATAACGCTTAACGTTTCACGCATTACTCATAACGCATAACGCATAACGGATCACGCATTACTCATAACGCATAACGCATAACGCATAACGCATAACGCATAACGCATAACGCATAACGCATAACGCAAAACGCATAACGCATAACGCATAACGCATAACGCATAACGCATGACGCATAACGCATAACGCATAACGCATAACGCATAACGCAAATCGCATAACGCATAACGCGTAACGCATAAAGCATAACGCATAACGCATAACGCATAACGCATAATGCATAACGCATAACGCATAACGGATCACGCATTACTCATAACGCATAACGCATAACGGATCACGCATTACTCATAACGCATAACGCATAAAGCAAAACGCATAACGCATAACGCATGACTCATAACGCACAACCCATAACGCATAACGCATAACGCAAATCGCATAACGCATAACGCATAACGCATAACGCAAATCGCATAATGCATAACGCATAACGCATAACGCATAACGCATAACGCATAACGCAAATCGCATAACGCATAACGCATAACTCATAAAGCATAACGCATAACGCATAACGCATAACGCATATCGCATAATGCATAACGCATAACGCATAACGCATAACGGATCACGCATTACTCATAACGCATAACGCATAACGGATCACGCATTACTCATAACGCATAACGCATAAAGCAAAACGCATAACGCATAACGCATGACTCATAACGCACAACCCATAACGCATAACGCATAACGCATAACGCAAATCGCATAACGCATAACGCGTAACGCATAAAGCATAACGCATAACGCATAACGCATAACTCATAACGCATAATGCATAACGCATAACGCATAACGGATCACGCATTACTCATAACGCATAACGCATAACGGATCATGCATTACTCATAACGCATAACGCATAAGACATAACGGATCACGCAATACTCATAACGCATAACGCATAACGCATAACGCATAAAGCATAACGTATAACGCACAACTCATAACGCATAACGCATAACGCAAAACGCATAACGCACAGCGGATAACGCACAACGCATAACACATAACGCATAACGCATAACGCATAACGCATAACGCATAACGCATAACGCATAACGCATAACGCATAACGCATAACGCATAACGCATAACGCATAACGCATAACGCATAACGCATAACGCATAACGCATAACGCATAACGGATCACGCATTACTCATAACGCATAACGCATAACGGATCACGCATTACTCATAACGCATAACGCATAATGGATCATGCATTACTCATAGCGCATAACGCATAACGCATAACGGATCACGCATTGCTCATAACGCATAACTCATAACGCATAACGAATAACGCATAACGTTTCACGCATTACTCATAACGTATAACGCATAACGCATAATGCATAACGCATAACGCATAACGTAAATCGCACAACGCATAACGCTTAACGCATAAAGCATAACGCATAACGCATATCGCATAACGCATAACGCATAATGCATAACGCATAACGCATAACGGATCACGCATTACTCATAACGCATAACGCATAACGGATCACGCATTACTCATACCGCATAACGCATAACGCATAACGAATGACTCATAACGCACAACCCATAACGCATAACCCAAATCGCATAACGCATAACGCATAATGCATAAAGCATAACGCATAACGCATAACGCATAACGCATAACGCATAACGCATAACGCATAACGCATAACGCATAACGCATAACACATAACGCATAACGTTTCACGCATTACTCATAACGCATAACGCATAACGCATAACGCATAACGCATAACGCATAACGCATAACGTATAACGCACAACTCATAACGCATAACGCAAAACGCATAACGCACAGCGGATAACGCACAACGCATAACACATAACGCATAACGCATAACGCATAACGCATAACGCATAACGCATAACGCATAACGCATAACGCATAACGGATCACGGATCACGCATTACTCATAACGCATAACGCATAACGGATCACGCATTACTCATAACGCATAACGCATAACGCATAACGCATAACGCATAACGCATAACGCATAACGCATAACGCATAACGCATATCGCATAAAACATAACGCATAACGCATAACGTACAACGTATAACGCATAACGCATAACGCATAACGCATATCGCATAACACATGACGCATAACGCATAATGCATAACGCATAAGGCATAACGGATCACGCATTACTCATAACGCATAACGCATTACGGATCACGCATTACTCATACCGCATAACGCATAACGCATAACGCATAACGCATAACGCATAACGCATAACGCATAACGCATAACGCATAACGCATAACGCATAAAGCATAACGCATAACGCATAACGCATAACGCATAATGCATAACGCATAACGCATAACGGATCACGCATTACTCATAACGCATAACGCATAACGGATCACGCATTACTCATAACGCATAACGCATAAAGCAAAACGCATAACGCATAACGCATGACTCATAACGCACAACCCATAACGCATAACGCATAACGCAAATCGCATAACGCATAACGCATAACGCATAACGCAAATCGCATAATGCATAACGCATAACGCATAACGCATAACGCATAACGCAAATCGCATAACGCATAACGCATAACTCATAAAGCATAACGCATAACGCATAACGCATAACGCATAACGCATAACGCATAACGCATAACGCATAACGCATAACGGATCACGCATTACTCATAACGCATAACGCATAACGCATAACGCATAAAGCAAAACGCATAACGCATAACGCATGACTCATAACGCACAACCCATAACGCATAACGCATAACGCATAACGCATAACGCAAATCGCATAACGCATAACGCGTAACGCATAAAGCATAACGCATAACGCATAACGCATAACTCATAACGCATAATGCATAACGCATAACGCATAACGGATCACGCATTACTCATAACGCATAACGCATAACGGATCACGCATTACTCATAACGCATAACGCATAAGACATAACGGATCACGCATTACTCATAACGCATAACGCATAACGCATAACGCATAACGCATAACGCATAACGCATAACGCATAACGCATAACGCAAAACGCATAACGCACAGCGGATAACGCACAACGCATAACACATAACGCATAACGGATCACGCATTACTCATAAAGCATAACGCATAACGCATAACGCGTAACGTATAACGCATAACGCATACCGTATAACGCATAACGCATAATGCATAACGCAAACGTATAACGCACAACGCATAACGCATAACGCATAACGCATAACGCATAACGCATAACGCATAACGCAAAACGCATAACGCATAACGCATAACGCATATCTCATAACGCATAACGCATAACGCATAACGCATAACGCATAACGCATAACGCATAACGCATAACGCATATCGCATAAAACATAACGCATAACGCATAACGTACAACGTATAACGCATAACGCATAACGCATAACGCATACCGCATAACGCATAACGCATAACGCATAACGCATAACGCATATCGCATAACACATAACGCATAACCCATAACGCATAACGCATAACGCATAACGCATAACGAATAACGCATAACGCATAATGCATAACGCATAAAGCGTAACGCATAACGCATAACGCATAACGCATAACGCATAACGCATAACGCATAAAGCATAACGCATAACGCATAACGCATATCGCATAAAACATAACGCATAACGCATAACGTACAACGTATAACGCATAACGCATAACGCATAACGCATATCGCATAACACATAACGCATAACGCATAACGCATAACGCATAAGGCATAACGGATCACGCATTACTCATAACGCATAACGCATAACGGATCACGCATTACTCATACCGCATAACGTATAACGCATAACGCATAACGCATAACGCATAACGAATGACTCATAACGCACAACCCATAACGCATAACCCAAATCGCATAACGCATAACGCATAATGCATAAAGCATAACGCATAACGCATACTGCATAACGCATAACGCATAACGCATAACGCATAACGCATAACGCATAACGTTTCAGGCATTACTCATAACGCATTACGCATAACGCATAACGCATAACGTATAACGCACAACTCATAACGCATAACGCATAACGCAAAACACATAACGCACAGCGGATAACGCACAACGCATAACACATAACGCATAACGCATAACGCATAACGCATAACGCATAACGGATCACGGATCAGGCATTACTCATAACGCATAACGCATAACGGATCACGCATTACTCATAACGCATAACGCATAAAAGATCACGCATTACTCATAGCGCATAACGCATAACGCATAACGGATCACGCATTACTCATAAGGCATAACGCATAACGCATAACGAATAACGCATAACGTTTCACGCATTACTCATAACGCATAACGCATAACGCATAACGCATAACGTATAACGCACAACTCATAACGCATAACGCATAACGCATAACGCATAACGCATAACGCATAACGCATAACGCATAACGCATAACGCATATCGCATAAAACATAACGCATAACGCATAACGTACAACGTATAACGCATAACGCATAACGCATAACGCATATCGCATAACACATGACGCATAACGCATAATGCATAACGCATAAGGCATAACGGATCACGCATTACTCATAACGCATAACGCATTACGGATCACGCATTACTCATACCGCATAACGCATAACGCATAACGCATAACGCATAACGCATAACGCATAACGCATAACGCATAACTCATAAAGCATAACGCATAACGCATAACGCATAACGCATAACGCATATCGCATAATGCATAACGCATAACGCATAACGGATCACGCATTACTCATAACGCATAACGCATAACGCATAACGCATAAAGCAAAACGCATAACGCATAACGCATGACTCATAACGCACAACCCATAACGCATAACGCATAACGCATAACGCATAACGCAAATCGCATAACGCATAACGCGTAACGCATAAAGCATAACGCATAACGCATAACGCATAACTCATAACGCATAATGCATAACGCATAACGCATAACGGATCACGCATTACTCATAACGCATAACGCATAACGGATCACGCATTACTCATAACGCATAACGCATAAGACATAACGGATCACGCATTACTCATAACGCATAACGCATAACGCATAACGCATAACGCATAACGCATAACGTATAACGCATAACGCATAACGCAAAACGCATAACGCACAGCGGATAACGCACAACGCATAACACATAACGCATAACGGATCACGCATTACTCATAAAGCATAACGCATAACGCATAACGCGTAACGTATAACGCATAACGCATACCGTATAACGCATAACGCATAATGCATAACGCAAACGTATAACGCACAACGCATAACGCATAACGCATAACGCATAACGCATAACGCATAACGCATAACGCAAAACGCATAACGCATAACGCATAACGCATATCTCATAACGCATAACGCATAACGCATAACGCATAACGCATAACGCATAACGCATAACGCATAACGCATATCGCATAAAACATAACGCATAACGCATAACGTACAACGTATAACGCATAACGCATAACGCATAACGCATACCGCATAACGCATAACGTATAACGCATAACGCATAACGCATATCGCATAACACATAACGCATAACCCATAACGCATAACGCATAACGCATAACGCATAACGAATAACGCATAACGCATAATGCATAACGCATAAAGCGTAACGCATAACGCATAACGCATAACGCATAACGCATAACGCATAACGCATAAAGCATAACGCATAACGCATAACGCATATCGCATAAAACATAACGCATAACGCATAACGTACAACGTATAACGCATAACGCATAACGCATAACGCATATCGCATAACACATAACGCATAACGCATAATGCATAACGCATAAGGCATAACGGATCACGCATTACTCATAACGCATAACGCATAACGGATCACGCATTACTCATACCGCATAACGTATAACGCATAACGCATAACGCATAACGCATAACGAATGACTCATAACGCACAACCCATAACGCATAACCCAAATCGCATAACGCATAACGCATAATGCATAAAGCATAACGCATAACGCATACTGCATAACGCATAACGCATAACGCATAACGCATAACGCATAACGCATAACGTTTCAGGCATTACTCATAACGCATTACGCATAACGCATAACGCATAACGTATAACGCACAACTCATAACGCATAACGCATAACGCAAAACACATAACGCACAGCGGATAACGCACAACGCATAACACATAACGCATAACGCATAACGCATAACGCATAACGCATAACGGATCACGGATCAGGCATTACTCATAACGCATAACGCATAACGGATCACGCATTACTCATAACGCATAACGCATAAAAGATCACGCATTACTCATAGCGCATAACGCATAACGCATAACGGATCACGCATTACTCATAAGGCATAACGCATAACGCATAACGAATAACGCATAACGTTTCACGCATTACTCATAACGCATAACGCATAACGCATAACGCATAACGTATAACGCACAACTCATAACGCATAACGCATAACGCAAAACGCATAACGCACAGCGGATAACGCACCACGCATAACACATAACGCATAACGCATAACGCATAACGCATAACGCATAACGCATAACGCATAACGCATAACGCATAACGCATAACGCATAACGCATAACGCATAACGCATAACGCATAACCCATAACGCATAACGCATAACGCATAACGCATAACGCATAACGCATAACGCATAACGCAAATCTCATAACGCATAACGCATAACGCATAACGCATAACGCATAACGTATAACGCACAACTCATAACGCATAACGCATAACGCATAACGCATAACGCATAACGCATAACGCATAACGCATAACGCATAACGCATAACACATAACGGATCACGCATTACTCATAACGCATAACGCATAACGCATAACGCACAACGCATAGCGCATAACACATAACGCAGAACGCATAACGCATAACGCATAACGCATAACGCATAACGCATAACGCATAACGCAGAACGCATAACGCATAACGCATAACCCATAACGCATAACACATAACGCATAACGCATAACGCATAACGGATAACACATAACGCATAACGCATAACGCATAACGCCTAACGCATAACGCATAACGCATAACGCATAACGCATAACGCTTAACGCATGACCCATAGCGCATAACGCATTACGCGTAACGCATAACGCATAGCGGATAACGCACAACGCATAACACATAACGCATAACGCATAACGGATCACGCATTACTCATAACCCATAACGCATAACGCATAACGGATAACGCATAACGGATAACACATAACGCATAACGCATAACGCATAACGGATAAAGCATAACGCATAACGGATCACGCATTACTCATAACCCATAACGCATAACGCATAACGCATAACGCATAAAGCATAACGCATAACGGATCACGCATTACTCATAACCTATAACGCATAACGCATAACGCATAACGCATAACGCATAACGCATAAAGCATAACGCATAACGGATCACGCATTACTCATAACCCATAACGCATAACGCATGACGGATAACGCATAACGGATAACACATAACGCATAACGCATAACGCATAACGCATAAAGCATATCGCATAACGCATAACGCATAACGCATAACGCATAACGCATAAAGCATAACGCATAACGGATCACGCATTACTCATAACCCATAACGCATAACGCATAACGGATAACGCATAACGCATAACGCATAACGCATAACGCATAACGCATAACGCATAACGCATAACGCATAACGCATAACCCATAACGCATACCGCATAACGCATAACGGATAACGCACAACGCATAACACATAACGCATAACGCAAAACGCAATACGCATAACGCCTAACGCATAACGCATGACGGATCACGCATTACTCATAACGCATAACGGATGACGCATACCGCATAACGCATAACGCATAACGCATAACGCTTAACGCATGACCCATAGCGGATAACGCATTACGCGTAACGCATAACGCATAACGCATAACGCATACCGCATAACGCATAACGCATAACGCATAACGCATAACGCATACCGCATAACGCATAACGTATAACGCACAACTCATAACGCATAACGCATAACGCAAAACGCATAACGCATAGCGGATAACGCACAACGCATAACACATAACACATAACGCATAACGCATAACGCATAACGCATAATGCATAACGCATAAAGCATAACGCATAACGCATAACGCATAACGCATAACGCATAACGCATAACGCATGACGCATAACGCATAAAGCATAACGCATAACGGATCACGCATTACTCATAACCCATAACGCATAATGCATAACGCATAACGCATAACGGATCACGCATTACTCATAACCCATAACGCATAATGCATAACGCATAACGCATAACGCATAAAGCATAACGCATAACGGATCACGCATTACTCATAACGCATAACGCATAACGGATAACACATAACGCAAAACGCATAACGCATAACGCCTAACGCATAACGCATAACGCATAACGCATAACGCATAACGCTTAACGCATGACCCATAGCGCATAACGCATTACGCGTAACGCATAACGCATAGCGGATAATGCACAACGCATAACACATAACGCATAACGCATAACGCATAACGCATAACGCATAACGCATAACGCATAACGTATAACGCACAACTCATAACGCATAACGCATAACGCAAAACGCATAACGCATAGCGGATAACGCACAACGCATAACACATAATGCATAACGCATAACGCATAACGCATAACGCATAACGCATAAAGCATAACGCATAACGCATAACGCATAACGCATAACGCATAACGCATAACGCATAACGCATAACGCATAACGCATAACCCATAACGCATAACCCATAACGCATAACGCATAACGCATAACGCTTAACGCATGACCCATAGCGCATAACGCATTACGCGTAACGCATAACGCATAGCGGATAACGCAAAACGCATAACACATAACGCATAACGCATAACGCATAACGCATAACGCATAACGCATAACGCATAACGCAGAACGCATAACGCACAGCGGATAACGCACAACGCATAACACATAACGCATAACGCATAACGCATAACGCATAACGCATAACGCATAACGCATAACGCATAACGCATAACGCATAACGCATAACGCATAACGCATAACGCATAACGCATAACGCATAACGCATAACGCATAACGGATCACGCATTACTCATAACGCATAACGCATAACGGATCACGCATTACTCATAACGCATAACGCATAATGGATCATGCATTACTCATAGCGCATAACGCATAACGCATAACGGATCACGCATTGCTCATAACGCATAACTCATAACGCATAACGAATAACGCATAACGTTTCACGCATTACTCATAACGCATAACGCATAACGCATAATGCATAACGCATAACGCATAACGTAAATCGCACAACGCATAACGCTTAACGCATAAAGCATAACGCATAACGCATATCGCATAACGCATAACGCATAATGCATAACGCATAACGCATAACGGATCACGCATTACTCATAACGCATAACGCATAACGGATCACGCATTACTCATACCGCATAACGCATAACGCATAACGAATGACTCATAACGCACAACCCATAACGCATAACCCAAATCGCATAACGCATAACGCATAATGCATAAAGCATAACGCATAACGCATAACGCATAACGCATAACGCATAACGCATAACGCATAACGCATAACGCATAACGCATAACGCATAACGCATAACGTTTCACGCATTACTCATAACGCATAACGCATAACGCATAACGCATAACGCATAACGCATAACGCATAACGCATAACGTATAACGCACAACTCATAACGCATAACGCATAACGCAAAACGCATAACGCACAGCGGATAACGCACAACGCATAACACATAACGCATAACGCATAACGCATAACGCATAACGCATAACGCATAACGCATAACGCATAACGGATCACGGATCACGCATTACTCATAACGCATAACGCATAACGGATCACGCATTACTCATAACGCATAACGCATAACGCATAACGCATAACGCATAACGCATAACGCATAACGCATAACGCATAACGCATATCGCATAAAACATAACGCATAACGCATAACGTACAACGTATAACGCATAACGCATAACGCATAACGCATATCGCATAACACGTGACGCATAACGCATAATGCATAACGCATAAGGCATAACGGATCACGCATTACTCATAACGCATAACGCATTACGGATCACGCATTACTCATACCGCATAACGCATAACGCATAACGCATAACGCATAACGCATAACGCATAACGCATAACGCATAACGCATAACGCATAACGCATAACGCATAACGCATAAAGCATAACGCATAACGCAAATCTCATAACGCATAACGCATAACGCATAACGCATAACGCATAACGCATAACGTATAACGCACAACTCATAACGCATAACGCATAACGCAAAACGCATAACGCATAACGCATAACGCATAACGCATAACGCATGACGCATAACGCATAACGCATAACGCATAACGCATAACGCATAACGCATGACGCAAATCGCATAACGCATAACGCGTAACGCATAAAGCATAACGCATAACGCATAACGCATAACGCATAATGCATAACGCATAACGCATAACGGATCACGCATTACTCATAACGCATAACGCATAACGGATCACGCATTACTCATAACGCATAACGCATAAAGCAAAACGCATAACGCATAACGCATGACTCATAACGCACAACCCATAACGCATAACGCATAACGCAAATCGCATAACGCATAACGCATAACGCATAACGCAAATCGCATAATGCATAACGCATAACGCATAACGCATAACGCATAACGCAAATCGCATAACGCATAACGCATAACTCATAAAGCATAACGCATAACGCATAACGCATAACGCATAACGCATATCGCATAATGCATAACGCATAACGCATAACGGATCACGCTTTACTCATAACGCATAACGCATAACGCATAACGCATAAAGCAAAACGCATAACGCATAACGCATGACTCATAACGCACAACCCATAACGCATAACGCATAACGCATAACGCAAATCGCATAACGCATAACGCGTAACGCATAAAGCATAACGCATAACGCATAACGCATAACTCATAACGCATAATGCATAACGCATAACGCATAACGGATCACGCATTTCTCATAACGCATAACGCATAACGGATCACGCATTACTCATAACGCATAACGCATAAGACATAACGGATCACGCATTACTCATAACGCATAACGCATAACGCATAACGCATAACGCATAACGCCTAACGCATAACGCATAACGCATAACGCATAACGCATAACGCTTAACGCATGACCCATAGCGCATAACGCATTACGCGTAACGCATAACGCATAGCGGATAATGCACAACGCATAACACATAACGCATAACGCATAACGCATAACGCATAACGCATAACGCATAACGCATAACGTATAACGCACAACTCATAACGCATAACGCATAACGCAAAACGCATAACGCATAGCGGATAACGCACAACGCATAACACATAATGCATAACGCATAACGCATAACGCATAACGCATAACGCATAAAGCATAACGCATAACGCATAACGCATAACGCATAACGCATAACGCATAACCCATAACGCATAACGCATAACGCATAACCCATAACGCATAACCCATAACGCATAACGCATAACGCATAACGCTTAACGCATGACCCATAGCGCATAACGCATTACGCGTAACGCATAACGCATAGCGGATAACGCAAAACGCATAACACATAACGCATAACGCATAACGCATAACGCATAACGCATAACGCATAACGCATAACGCATAACGCATAACGCACAGCGGATAACGCACAACGCATAACACATAACGCATAACGCATAACGCATAACGCATAACGCATAACGCATAACGCATAACGCATAACGCATAACGCATAACGCATAACGCATAACGCATAACGCATAACGCATAACGGATCACGCATTACTCATAACGCATAACGCATAACGGATCACGCATTACTCATAACGCATAACGCATAATGGATCATGCATTACTCATAGCGCATAACGCATAACGCATAACGGATCACGCATTGCTCATAACGCATAACTCATAACGCATAACGAATAACGCATAACGTTTCACGCATTACTCATAACGTATAACGCATAACGCATAATGCATAACGCATAACGCATAACGTAAATCGCACAACGCATAACGCTTAACGCATAAAGCATAACGCATAACGCATATCGCATAACGCATAACGCATAATGCATAACGCTTAACGCATAACGGATCACGCATTACTCATAACGCATAACGCATAACGGATCACGCATTACTCATACCGCATAACGCATAACGCATAACGAATGACTCATAACGCACAACCCATAACGCATAACCCAAATCGCATAACGCATAACGCATAATGCATAAAGCATAACGCATAACGCATAACGCATAACGCATAACGCATAACGCATAACGCATAACGCATAACGCATAACGCATAACGCATAACGTTTCACGCATTACTCATAACGCATAACGCATAACGCATAACGCATAACGCATAACGCATAACGCATAACGCATAACGTATAACGCACAACTCATAACGCATAACGCATAACGCAAAACGCATAACGCACAGCGGATAACGCACAACGCATAACACATAACGCATAACGCATAACGCATAACGCATAACGCATAACGCATAACGCATAACGCATAACGGATCACGGATCACGCATTACTCATAACGCATAACGCATAACGGATCACGCATTACTCATAACGCATAACGCATAACGCATAACGCATAACGCATAACGCATAACGCATAACGCATAACGCATAACGCATATCGCATAAAACATAACGCATAACGCATAACGTACAACGTATAACGCATAACGCATAACGCATAACGCATATCGCATAACACGTGACGCATAACGCATAATGCATAACGCATAAGGCATAACGGATCACGCATTACTCATAACGCATAACGCATTACGGATCACGCATTACTCATACCGCATAACGCATAACGCATAACGCATAACGCATAACGCATAACGCATAACGCATAACGCATAACGCATAACGCATAACGCATAACGCATAACGCATAACGCATAAAGCATAACGCATAACGCAAATCTCATAACGCATAACGCATAACGCATAACGCATAACGCATAACGCATAACGCATAACGTATAACGCACAACTCATAACGCATAACGCATAACGCAAAACGCATAACGCATAACGCATAACGCATAACGGATAACGCATGACGCATAACGCATAACGCATAACGCATAACGCATAACGCATAACGCATGACGCAAATCGCATAACGCATAACGCGTAACGCATAAAGCATAACGCATAACGCATAACGCATAACGCATAATGCATAACGCATAACGCATAACGGATCACGCATTACTCATAACGCATAACGCATAACGGATCACGCATTACTCATAACGCATAACGCATAAAGCAAAACGCATAACGCATAACGCATGACTCATAACGCACAACCCATAACGCATAACGCATAACGCAAATCGCATAACGCATAACGCATAACGCATAACGCAAATCGCATAATGCATAACGCATAACGCATAACGCATAACGCATAACGCAAATCGCATAACGCATAACGCATAACTCATAAAGCATAACGCATAACGCATAACGCATAACGCATAACGCATATCGCATAATGCATAACGCATAACGCATAACGGATCACGCATTACTCATAACGCATAACGCATAACGCATAACGCATAAAGCAAAACGCATAACGCATAACGCATGACTCATAACGCACAACCCATAACGCATAACGCATAACGCATAACGCAAATCGCATAACGCATAACGCGTAACGCATAAAGCATAACGCATAACGCATAACGCATAACTCATAACGCATAATGCATAACGCATAACGCATAACGGATCACGCATTTCTCATAACGCATAACGCATAACGGATCACGCATTACTCATAACGCATAACGCATAAGACATAACGGATCACGCATTACTCATAACGCATAACGCATAACGCATAACGCATAACGCATAACGCATAACGCATAACGTATAACGCATAACGCATAACGCAAAACGCATAACGCACAGCGGATAACGCACAACGCATAACACATAACGCATAACGGATCACGCATTACTCATAAAGCATAACGCATAACGCATAACGCGTAACGTATAACGCATAACGCATACCGTATAACGCATAACGCATAATGCATAACGCAAACGTATAACGCACAACGCATAACGCATAACGCATAACGCATAACGCATAACGCATAACGCAAAACGCATAACGCATAACGCATAACGCATATCTCATAACGCATAACGCATAACGCATAACGCATAACGCATAACGCATAACGCATAACGCATATCGCATAAAACATAACGCATAACGCATAACGTACAACGTATAACGCATAACGCATAACGCATAACGCATACCGCATAACGCATAACGTATAACGCATAACGCATAACGCATATCGCATAACACATAACGCATAACCCATAACGCATAACGCATAACGCATAACGCATAACGAATAACGCATAACGCATAATGCATAACGCATAAAGCTTAACGCATAACGCATAACGCATAACGCATAACGCATAACGCATAACGCATAACGTTTCACGCATTACTCATAACGCATAACGCATAACGCATAACGCATAACGCATAACGCATAACGCATAACGCATAACGTATAACGCACAACTCATAACGCATAACGCATAACGCAAAACGCATAACGCACAGCGGATAACGCACAACGCATAACACATAACGCATAACGCATAACGCATAACGCATAACGCATAACGCATAACGCATAACGCATAACGCATAACGCATAACGGATCACGGATCACGCATTACTCATAACGCATAACGCATAACGGATCACGCATTACTCATAACGCATAACGCATAACGCATAACGCGTAACGCATAACGCATAACGCATAACGCATAACGCATAACGCATATCGCATAAAACATAACGCATAACGCATAACGTACAACGTATAACGCATAACGCATAACGCATAACGCATATCGCATAACACATGACGCATAACGCATAATGCATAACGCATAAGGCATAACGGATCACGCATTACTCATAACGCATAACGCATTACGGATCACGCATTACTCATACCGCATAACGCATAACGCATAACGCATAACGCATAACGCATAACGCATAACGCATAACGCATAACGCATAACGCATAACGCATTAAGCATAACGCATAACGCATAAAGCATAACGCATAACGCAAATCTCATAACGCATAACGCATAACGCATAACGCATAACGCATAACGCATAACGTATAACGCACAACTCATAACGCATAACGCATAACGCAAAACGCATAACGCATAACGCATAACGCATAACGGATAACGCATGACGCATAACGCATAACGCATAACGCATAACGCATAACGCATAACGCATAACGGATCACGCATTACTCATAACGCATAACGCATAACGGATCACGCATTACTCATAACGCATAACGCATAAGACATAACGGATCACGCATTACTCATAACGCATAACGCATAACGCATAACGCATAACGCATAACGCATAACGCATAACGTATAACGCATAACGCATAACGCAAAACGCATAACGCACAGCGGATAACGCACAACGCATAACACATAACGCATAACGGATCACGCATTACTCATAAAGCATAACGCATAACGCATAACGCGTAACGTATAACGCATAACGCATACCGTATAACGCATAACGCATAATGCATAACGCAAACGTATAACGCACAACGCATAACGCATAACGCATAACGCATAACGCATAACGCATAACGCATAACGCAAAACGCATAACGCATAACGCATAACGCATATCTCATAACGCATAACGCATAACGCATAACGCATAACGCATAACGCATAACGCATAACGCATATCGCATAAAACATAACGCATAACGCATAACGTACAACGTATAACGCATAACGCATAACGCATAACGCATACCGCATAACGCATAACGCATAACGCATAACGCATAACGCATATCGCATAACACATAACGCATAACCCATAACGCATAACGCATAACGCATAACGCATAACGAATAACGCATAACGCATAATGCATAACGCATAAAGCGTAACGCATAACGCATAACGCATAACGCATAACGCATAACGCATAACGCATAAAGCATAACGCATAACGCATAACGCATATCGCATAAAACATAACGCATAACGCATAACGTACAACGTATAACGCATAACGCATAACGCATAACGCATATCGCATAACACATAACGCATAACGCATAATGCATAACGCATAAGGCATAACGGATCACGCATTACTCATAACGCATAACGCATAACGGATCACGCATTACTCATAACGCATAACGTATAACGCATAACGCATAACGCATAACGCATAACGAATGACTCATAACGCACAACCCATAACGCATAACCCAAATCGCATAACGCATAACGCATAATGCATAAAGCATAACGCATAACGCATAATGCATAACGCATAACGCATAACGCATAACGCATAACGCATAACGCATAACGTTTCAGGCATTACTCATAACGCATTACGCATAACGCATAACGCATAACGTATAACGCACAACTCATAACGCATAACGCATAACGCAAAACGCATAACGCATAGCGGATAACGCACAACGCATAACACATAACGCATAACGCATAACGCATAACGCATAACGCATAACGGATCACGGATCAGGCATTACTCATAACGCATAACGCATAACGGATCACGCATTACTCATAACGCATAACGCATAAAAGATCACGCATTACTCATAGCGCATAACGCATAACGCATAACGGATCACGCATTACTCATAAGGCATAACGCATAACGCATAACGAATAACGCATAACGTTTCACGCATTACTCATAACGCATAACGCATAACGCATAACGCATAACGTATAACGCACAACTCATAACGCATAACGCATAACGCAAAACGCATAACGCACAGCGGATAACGCACCACGCATAACACATAACGCATAACGCATAACGCATAACGCATAACGCATAACGCATAACGCATAACGCATAACGCATAACGCATAACGCATAACGCATAACGCATAACCCATAACGCATAACGCATAACGCATAACGCATAACGCATAACGCATAACGCAAATCTCATAACGCATAACGCATAACGCATAACGCATAACGCATAACGTATAACGCACAACTCATAACGCATAACGCATAACGCATAACGCATAACGCATAACGCATAACGCATAACGCATAACGCATAACGCATAACACATAACGGATCACGCATTACTCATAACGCATAACGCATAACGCATAACGCACAACGCATAGCGCATAACACATAACGCAGAACGCATAACGCATAACGCATAACGCATAACGCATAACGCATAACGCATAACGCATAACGCATAACGCATAACGCATAACCCATAACGCATAACACATAACGCATAACGCATAACGCATAACGGATAACACATAACGCATAACGCATAACGCATAACGCCTAACGCATAACGCATAACGCATAACGCATAACGCATAACGCATAACGCTTAACGCATGACCCATAGCGCATAACGCATTACGCGTAACGCATAACGCATAGCGGATAACGCACAACGCATAACACATAACGCATAACGCATAACGGATCACGCATTACTCATAACCCATAACGCATAACGCATAACGGATAACGCATAACGGATAACACATAACGCATAACGCATAACGCATAACGCATAAAGCATAACGCATAACGGATCACGCATTACTCATAACCCATAACGCATAACGCATAACGCATAACGCATAAAGCATAACGCATAACGGATCACGCATTACTCATAACCCATAACGCATAACGCATAACGCATAACGCATAACGCATAACGCATAAAGCATAACGCATAACGGATCACGCATTACTCATAACCCATAACGCATAACGCATGACGGATAACGCATAACGGATAACACATAACGCATAACGCATAACGCATAACGCATAACGCATAAAGCATATCGCATAACGCATAACGCATAACGCATAACGCATAACGCATAAAGCATAACGCATAACGGATCACGCATTACTCATAACCCATAACGCATAACGCATAACGGATAACGCATAACGCATAACGCATAACGCATAACGCATAACGCATAACGCATAACGCATAACGCATAACGCATAACGCATAACCCATAACGCATACCGCATAACGCATAACGCATAACGCATAACGCATAACGCATAACGCAAAACGCATAACGCATAATGCATAACGCATAGCGGATAACGCACAACGCATAACACATAACGCATAACGCAAAACGCAATACGCATAACGCCTAACGCATAACGCATGACGGATCACGCATTACTCATAACGCATAACGGATGACGCATAACGCATAACGCATAACGCATAACGCATAACGCTTAACGCATGACCCATAGCGCATAACGCATTACGCGTAACGCATAACGCATAACGCATAACGCATACCGCATAACGCATAACGCATAACGCATAACGCATAACGCATACCGCATAACGCATAACGTATAACGCACAACTCATAACGCATAACGCATAACGCAAAACGCATAACGCATAGCGGATAACGCACAACGCATAACACATAACACATAACGCATAACGCATAACGCATAACGCATAATGCATAACGCATAAAGCATAACGCATAACGCATAACGCATAACGCATAACGCATAACGCATAACGCATAACGCATAAAGCATAACGCATAACGGATCACGCATTACTCATAACCCATAACGCATAATGCATAACGCATAACGCATAACGGATCACGCATTACTCATAACCCATAACGCATAATGCATAACGCATAACGCATAACGCATAAAGCATAACGCATAACGGATCACGCATTACTCATAACGCATAACGCATAACGGATAACACATAACGCAAAACGCATAACGCATAACGCCTAACGCATAACGCATAACGCATAACGCATAACGCATAACGCATAACGCATAACGCATAACGCATAACGCATAACGCATATCGCATAAAACATAACGCATAACGCATAACGTACAACGTATAACGCATAACGCATAACGCATAACGCATACCGCATAACGCATAACGTATAACGCATAACGCATAACGCATATCGCATAACACATAACGCATAACCCATAACGCATAACGCATAACGCATAACGCATAACGAATAACGCATAACGCATAATGCATAACGCATAAAGCATAACGCATAACGCATAACGCATAACGCATAACGCATAACGCATAACGCATAACGTTTCACGCATTACTCATAACGCATAACGCATAACGCATAACGCATAACGCATAACGCATAACGCATAACGCATAACGTATAACGCACAACTCATAACGCATAACGCATAACGCAAAACGCATAACGCACAGCGGATAACGCACAACGCATAACACATAACGCATAACGCATAACGCATAACGCATAACGCATAACGCATAACGCATAACGCATAACGCATAACGCATAACGGATCACGGATCACGCATTACTCATAACGCATAACGCATAACGGATCACGCATTACTCATAACGCATAACGCATAACGCATAACGCATAACGCATAACGCATAACGCATAACGCATAACGCATAACGCATTACGCATAACGCATATCGCATAAAACATAACGCATAACGCATAACGTACAACGTATAACGCATAACGCATAACGCATAACGCATATCGCATAACACATGACGCATAACGCATAATGCATAACGCATAAGGCATAACGGATCACGCATTACTCATAACGCATAACGCATTACGGATCACGCATTACTCATACCGCATAACGCATAACGCATAACGCATAACGCATAACGCATAACGCATAACGCATAACGCATAACGCATAACGCATAACGCATAACGCATAACGCATAACGCATAAAGCATAACGCATAACGCAAATCTCATAACGCATAACGCATAACGCATAACGCATAACGCATAACGCATAACGTATAACGCACAACTCATAACGCATAACGCATAACGCAAAACGCATAACGCATAACGCATAACGCATAACGCATAACGCATGACGCATAACGCATAACGCATAACGCATAACGCATAACGCATAACGCATGACGCAAATCGCATAACGCATAACGCTTAACGCATAAAGCATAACGCATAACGCATAACGCATAACGCATAATGCATAACGCATAACGCATAACGGATCACGCATTACTCATAACGCATAACGCATAACGGATCACGCATTACTCATAACGCATAACGCATAAAGCAAAACGCATAACGCATAACGCATGACTCATAACGCACAACCCATAACGCATAACGCATAACGCAAATCGCATAACGCATAACGCATAACGCATAACGCAAATCGCATAATGCATAACGCATAACGCATAACGCATAACGCATAACGCAAATCGCATAACGCATAACGCATAACTCATAAAGCATAACGCATAACGCATAACGCATAACGCATAACGCATATCGCATAATGCATAACGCATAACGCATAACGGATCACGCATAACGCATAACGCAAAACGCATAACGCATAACGCATAACGCATATCTCATAACGCATAACGCATAACGCATAACGCATAACGCATAACGCATAACGCATAACGCATAACGCATATCGCATAAAACATAACGCATAACGCATAACGTACAACGTATAACGCATAACGCATAACGCATAACGCATACCGCATAACGCATAACGTATAACGCATAACGCATAACGCATATCGCATAACACATAACGCATAACCCATAACGCATAACGCATAACGCATAACGCATAACGAATAACGCATAACGCATAATGCATAACGCATAAAGCGTAACGCATAACGCATAACGCATAACGCATAACGCATAACGCATAACGCATAACGTTTCACGCATTACTCATAACGCATAACGCATAACGCATAACGCATAACGCATAACGCATAACGCATAACGCATAACGCATAACGCATAACGCATAACGCATAACGCATAACGCATAACGCATAACGCATAACGCATATCGCATAAAACATAACGCATAACGCATAACGTACAACGTATAACGCATAACGCATAACGCATAACGCATACCGCATAACGCATAACGTATAACGCATAACGCATAACGCATATCGCATAACACATAACGCATAACCCATAACGCATAACGCATAACGCATAACGCATAACGAATAACGCATAACGCATAATGCATAACGCATAAAGCGTAACGCATAACGCATAACGCATAACGCATAACGCATAACGCATAACGCATAACGTTTCACGCATTACTCATAACGCATAACGCATAACGCATAACGCATAACGCATAACGCATAACGCATAACGCATAACGTATAACGCACAACTCATAACGCATAACGCATAACGCAAAACGCATAACGCACAGCGGATAACGCACAACGCATAACACATAACGCATAACGCATAACGCATAACGCATAACGCATAACGCATAACGCATAACGCATAACGCATAACGCATAACGCATAACGGATCACGGATCACGCATTACTCATAACGCATAACGCATAACGGATCACGCATTACTCATAACGCATAACGCATAACGCATAACGCATAACGCATAACGCATAACGCATAACGCATTACGCATAACGCATATCGCATAAAACATAACGCATAACGCATAACGTACAACGTATAACGCATAACGCATAACGCATAACGCATATCGCATAACACATGACGCATAACGCATAATGCATAACGCATAAGGCATAACGGATCACGCATTACTCATAACGCATAACGCATTACGGATCACGCATTACTCATACCGCATAACGCATAACGCATAACGCATAACGCATAACGCATAACGCATAACGCATAACGCATAACGCATAACGCATAACGCATAACGCATAACGCATAACGCATAAAGCATAACGCATAACGCAAATCTCATAACGCATAACGCATAACGCATAACGCATAACGCATAACGCATAACGTATAACGCACAACTCATAACGCATAACGCATAACGCAAAACGCATAACGCATAACGCATAACGCATAACGGATAACGCATGACGCATAACGCATAACGCATAACGCATAACGCATAACGCATAACGCATGACGCAAAACGCATAACGCATAACGCGTAACGCATAAAGCATAACGCATAACGCATAACGCATAACGCATAATGCATAACGCATAACGCATAACGGATCACGCATTACTCATAACGCATAACGCATAACGGATCACGCATTACTCATAACGCATAACGCATAAAGCAAAACGCATAACGCATAACGCATGACTCATAACGCACAACCCATAACGCATAACGCATAACGCAAATCGCATAACGCATAACGCATAACGCATAACGCAAATCGCATAACGCATAACGCATAACGCATAACGCATAACGCATAACGCAAATCGCATAACGCATAACGCATAACTCATAAAGCATAACGCATAACGCATAACGCATAACGCATAACGCATATCGCATAATGCATAACGCATAACGCATAACGGATCACGCATAACGCATAACGCAAAACGCATAACGCATAACGCATAACGCATATCTCATAACGCATAACGCATAACGCATAACGCATAACGCATAACGCATAACGCATAACGCATAACGCATATCGCATAAAACATAACGCATAACGCATAACGTACAACGTATAACGCATAACGCATAACGCATAACGCATACCGCATAACGCATAACGTATAACGCATAACGCATAACGCATATCGCATAACACATAACGCATAACCCATAACGCATAACGCATAACGCATAACGCATAACGAATAACGCATAACGCATAATGCATAACGCATAAAGCGTAACGCATAACGCATAACGCATAACGCATAACGCATAACGCATAACGCATAACGTTTCACGCATTACTCATAACGCATAACGCATAACGCATAACGCATAACGCATAACGCATAACGCATAACGCATAACGCATAACGGATCACGGATCACGCATTACTCATAACGCATAACGCATAACGGATCACGCATTACTCATAACGCATAACGCATAACGCATAACGCATAACGCATAACGCATAACGCATAACGCATAACGCATAACGCATAACGCATATCGCATAAAACATAACGCATAACGCATAACGTACAACGTATAACGCATAACGCATAACGCATAACGCATAACGCATAACGCATAACGCATAACGCATAACGCATAACGCATAACGCATAACGCATAACGCATGACGCAAATCGCATAACGCATAACGCGTAACGCATAAAGCATAACGCATAACGCATAACGCATAACGCATAATGCATAACGCATAACGCATAACGGATCACGCATTACTCATAACGCATAACGCATAACGGATCACGCATTACTCATAACGCATAACGCATAAAGCAAAACGCATAACGCATAACGCATGACTCATAACGCACAACCCATAACGCATAACGCATAACGCAAATCGCATAACGCATAACGCATAACGCATAACGCAAATCGCATAATGCATAACGCATAACGCATAACGCATAACGCATAACGCAAATCGCATAACGCATAACGCATAACTCATAAAGCATAACGCATAACGCATAACGCATAACGCATAACGCATATCGCATAATGCATAACGCATAACGCATAACGGATCACGCATTACTCATAACGCATAACGCATAACGCATAAAGCAAAACGCATAACGCATAACGCATGACTCATAACGCACAACCCATAACGCATAACGCATAACGCATAACGCAAATCGCATAACGCATAACGCGTAACGCATAAAGCATAACGCATAACGCATAACGCATAACTCATAACGCATAATGCATAACGCATAACGCATAACGTATAACGCATAACGCATAACGCAAAACGCATAACGCACAGCGGATAACGCACAACGCATAACACATAACGCATAACGGATCACGCATTACTCATAAAGCATAACGCATAACGCATAACGCGTAACGTATAACGCATAACGCATACCGTATAACGCATAACGCATAATGCATAACGCAAACGTATAACGCACAACGCATAACGCATAACGCATAACGCATAACGCATAACGCATAACGCATAACGCAAAACGCATAACGCATAACGCATAACGCATATCTCATAACGCATAACGCATAACGCATAACGCATAACGCATAACGCATAACGCATAACGCATAACGCATATCGCATAAAACATAACGCATAACGCATAACGTACAACGTATAACGCATAACGCATAACGCATAACGCATACCGCATAACGCATAACGCATAACGCATAACGCATAACGCATATCGCATAACACATAACGCATAACCCATAACGCATAACGCATAACGCATAACGCATAACGAATAACGCATAACGCATAATGCATAACGCATAAAGCGTAACGCATAACGCATAACGCATAACGCATAACGCATAACGCATAACGCATAAAGCATAACGCATAACGCATAACGCATATCGCATAAAACATAACGCATAACGCATAACGTACAACGTATAACGCATAACGCATAACGCATAACGCATATCGCATAACACATAACGCATAACGCATAATGCATAACGCATAAGGCATAACGGATCACGCATTACTCATAACGCATAACGCATAACGGATCACGCATTACTCATACCGCATAACGTATAACGCATAACGCATAACGCATAACGCATAACGAATGACTCATAACGCACAACCCATAACGCATAACCCAAATCGCATAACGCATAACGCATAATGCATAAAGCATAACGCATAACGCATAATGCATAACGCATAACGCATAACGCATAACGCATAACGCATAACGCATAACGTTTCAGGCATTACTCATAACGCATTACGCATAACGCATAACGCATAACGTATAACGCACAACTCATAACGCATAACGCATAACGCAAAACACATAACGCACAGCGGATAACGCACAACGCATAACACATAACGCATAACGCATAACGCATAACGCATAACGCATAACGGATCACGGATCAGGCATTACTCATAACGCATAACGCATAACGGATCACGCATTACTCATAACGCATAACGCATAAAAGATCACGCATTACTCATAGCGCATAACGCATAACGCATAACGGATCACGCATTACTCATAAGGCATAACGCATAACGCATAACGAATAACGCATAACGTTTCACGCATTACTCATAACGCATAACGCATAACGCATAACGCATAACGTATAACGCACAACTCATAACGCATAACGCATAACGCAAAACGCATAACGCACAGCGGATAACGCACCACGCATAACACATAACGCATAACGCATAACGCATAACGCATAAGGCATAACGCATAACGCATAACGCATAACGCATAACGCATAACGCATAACGCATAACGCATAACCCATAACGCATAACGCATAACGCATAACGCATAACGCATAACGCATAACGCATAACGCAAATCTCATAACGCATAACGCATAACGCATAACGCATAACGCATAACGTATAACGCACAACTCATAACGCATAACGCATAACGCATAACGCATAACGCATAACGCATAACGCATAACGCATAACACATAACGGATCACGCATTACTCATAACGCATAACGCATAACGCATAACGCACAACGCATAGCGCATAACACATAACGCAGAACGCATAACGCATAACGCATAACGCATAACGCATAACGCATAACGCATAACGCAGAACGCATAACGCATAACGCATAACCCATAACGCATAACACATAACGCATAACGCATAACGCATAACGGATAACACATAACGCATAACGCATAACGCATAACGCCTAACGCATAACGCATAACGCATAACGCATAACGCATAACGCTTAACGCATGACCCATAGCGCATAACGCATTACGCGTAACGCATAACGCATAGCGGATAACGCACAACGCATAACACATAACGCATAACGCATAACGGATCACGCATTACTCATAACCCATAACGCATAACGCATAACGGATAACGCATAACGGATAACACATAACGCATAACGCATAACGGATAAAGCATAACGCATAACGGATCACGCATTACTCATAACCCATAACGCATAACGCATAACGCATAACGCATAAAGCATAACGCATAACGGATCACGCATTACTCATAACCTATAACGCATAACGCATAACGCATAACGCATAACGCATAACGCATAAAGCATAACGCATAACGGATCACGCATTACTCATAACCCATAACGCATAACGCATGACGGATAACGCATAACGGATAACACATAACGCATAACGCATAACGCATAACGCATAACGCATAACGCATATCGCATAACGCATAACGCATAACGCATAACGCATAACGCATAAAGCATAACGCATAACGGATCACGCATTACTCATAACCCATAACGCATAACGCATAACGGATAACGCATAACGCATAACGCATAACGCATAACGCATAACGCATAACGCATAACGCATAACGCATAACGCATAACGCATAACCCATAACGCATACCGCATAACGCATAACGCATAACGCATAACGCATAACGCATAACGCAAATCGCATAACGCATAATGCATAACGCATAGCGGATAACGCACAACGCATAACACATAACGCATAACGCAAAACGCAATACGCATAACGCCTAACGCATAACGCATGACGGATCACGCATTACTCATAACGCATAACGGATGACGCATACCGCATAACGCATAACGCATAACGCATAACGCTTAACGCATGACCCATAGCGCATAACGCATTACGCGTAACGCATAACGCATAACGCATAACGCATACCGCATAACGCATAACGCATAACGCATAACGCATAACGCATACCGCATAACGCATAACGTATAACGCACAACTCATAACGCATAACGCATAACGCAAAACGCATAACGCATAGCGGATAACGCACAACGCATAACACATAACACATAACGCATAACGCATAACGCATAACGCATAATGCATAACGCATAAAGCATAACGCATAACGCATAACGCATAACGCATAACGCATAACGCATAACGCATAAAGCATAACGCATAACGGATCACGCATTACTCATAACCCATAACGCATAATGCATAACGCATAACGCATAACGGATCACGCATTACTCATAACCCATAACGCATAATGCATAACGCATAACGCATAACGCATAAAGCATAACGCATAACGGATCACGCATTACTCATAACGCATAACGCATAACGGATAACACATAACGCAAAACGCATAACGCATAACGCCTAACGCATAACGCATAACGCATAACGCATAACGCATAACGCATAACGCATAACGCATAACGCATAACGCATAACGCATATCGCATAAAACATAACGCATAACGCATAACGTACAACGTATAACGCATAACGCATAACGCATAACGCATACCGCATAACGCATAACGTATAACGCATAACGCATAACGCATATCGCATAACACATAACGCATAACCCATAACGCATAACGCATAACGCATAACGCATAACGAATAACGCATAACGCATAATGCATAACGCATAAAGCGTAACGCATAACGCATAACGCATAACGCATAACGCATAACGCATAACGCATAACGCATAACGTTTCACGCATTACTCATAACGCATAACGCATAACGCATAACGCATAACGCATAACGCATAACGCATAACGCATAACGTATAACGCACAACTCATAACGCATAACGCATAACGCAAAACGCATAACGCACAGCGGATAACGCACAACGCATAACACATAACGCATAACGCATAACGCATAACGCATAACGCATAACGCATAACGCATAACGCATAACGCATAACGCATAACGCATAACGGATCACGGATCACGCATTACTCATAACGCATAACGCATAACGGATCACGCATTACTCATAACGCATAACGCATAACGCATAACGCATAACGCATAACGCATAACGCATAACGCATAACGCATATCGCATAAAACATAACGCATAACGCATAACGTACAACGTATAACGCATAACGCATAACGCATAACGCATATCGCATAACACATGACGCATAACGCATAATGCATAACGCATAAGGCATAACGGATCACGCATTACTCATAACGCATAACGCATTACGGATCACGCATTACTCATACCGCATAACGCATAACGCATAACGCATAACGCATAACGCATAACGCATAACGCATAACGCATAACGCATAACGCATAACGCATAACGCATAACGCATAAAGCATAACGCATAACGCAAATCTCATAACGCATAACGCATAACGCATAACGTATAACGCACAACTCATAACGCATAACGCATAACGCAAAACGCATAACGCATAACGCATAACGCATAACGGATAACGCATGACGCATAACGCATAACGCATAACGCATAACGCATAACGCATAACGCATGACGCAAATCGCATAACGCATAACGCGTAACGCATAAAGCATAACGCATAACGCATAACGCATAACGCATAATGCATAACGCATAACGCATAACGGATCACGCATTACTCATAACGCATAACGCATAACGGATCACGCATTACTCATAACGCATAACGCATAAAGCAAAACGCATAACGCATAACGCATGACTCATAACGCACAACCCATAACGCATAACGCATAACGCAAATCGCATAACGCATAACGCATAACGCATAACGCAAATCGCATAATGCATAACGCATAACGCATAACGCATAACGCATAACGCAAATCGCATAACGCATAACGCATAACTCATAAAGCATAACGCATAACGCATAACGCATAACGCATAACGCATATCGCATAATGCATAACGCATAACGCATAACGGATCACGCATTACTCATAACGCATAACGCATAACGCATAACGCATAAAGCAAAACGCATAACGCATAACGCATGACTCATAACGCACAACCCATAACGCATAACGCATAACGCATAACGCAAATCGTATAACGCATAACGCGTAACGCATAAAGCATAACGCATAACGCATAACGCATAACTCATAACGCATAATGCATAACGCATAACGCATAACGGATCACGCATTACTCATAACGCATAACGCATAACGGATCACGCATTACTCATAACGCATAACGCATAAGACATAACGGATCACGCATTACTCATAACGCATAACGCATAACGCATAACGCATAACGCATAACGCATAACGCATAACGTATAACGCATAACGCATAACGCAAAACGCATAACGCACAGCGGATAACGCACAACGCATAACACATAACGCATAACGGATCACGCATTACTCATAAAGCATAACGCATAACGCATAACGCGTAACGTATAACGAATAACGCATACCGTATAACGCATAACGCATAATGCATAACGCAAACGTATAACGCACAACGCATAACGCATAACGCATAACGCATAACGCATAACGCATAACGCAAAACGCATAACGCATAACGCATAACGCATATCTCATAACGCATAACGCATAACGCATAACGCATAACGCATAACGCATAACGCATAACGCATATCGCATAAAACATAACGCATAACGCATAACGTACAACGTATAACGCATAACGCATAACGCATAACGCATACCGCATAACGCATAACGTATAACGCATAACGCATAACGCATATCGCATAACACATAACGCATAACCCATAACGCATAACGCATAACGCATAACGCATAACGAATAACGCATAACGCATAATGCATAACGCATAAAGCGTAACGCATAACGCATAACGCATAACGCATAACGCATAACGCATAACGCATAAAGCATAACGCATAACGCATAACGCATATCGCATAAAACATAACGCATAACGCATAACGTACAACGTATAACGCATAACGCATAACGCATAACGCATATCGCATAACACATAACGCATAACGCATAATGCATAACGCATAAGGCATAACGGATCACGCATTACTCATAACGCATAACGCATAACGGATCACGCATTACTCATACCGCATAACGTATAACGCATAACGCATAACGCATAACGCATAACGAATGACTCATAACGCACAACCCATAACGCATAACCCAAATCGCATAACGCATAACGCATAATGCATAAAGCATAACGCATAACGCATAATGCATAACGCATAACGCATAACGCATAACGCATAACGCATAACGTTTCAGGCATTACTCATAACGCATTACGCATAACGCATAACGCATAACGTATAACGCACAACTCATAACGCATAACGCATAACGCAAAACACATAACGCACAGCGGATAACGCACAACGCATAACACATAACGCATAACGCATAACGCATAACGCATAACGCATAACGCATAACGGATCACGGATCAGGCATTACTCATAACGCATAACGCATAACGGATCACGCATTACTCATAACGCATAACGCATAAAAGATCACGCATTACTCATAGCGCATAACGCATAACGCATAACGGATCACGCATTACTCATAAGGCATAACGCATAACGCATAACGAATAACGCATAACGTTTCACGCATTACTCATAACGCATAACGCATAACGCATAACGCATAACGTATAACGCACAACTCATAACGCATAACGCATAACGCAAAACGCATAACGCACAGCGGATAACGCACCACGCATAACACATAACGCATAACGCATAACGCATAACGCATAACGCATAACGCATAACGCATAACGCATAACGCATAACGCATAACGCATAACGCATAACGCATAACCCATAACGCATAACGCATAACGCATAACGCATAACGCATAACGCATAACGCATAACGCAAATCTCATAACGCATAACGCATAACGCATAACGCATAACGCATAACGTATAACGCACAACTCATAACGCATAACGCATAACGCATAACGCATAACGCATAACGCATAACGCATAACGCATAACGCATAACGCATAACACATAACGGATCACGCATTACTCATAACGCATAACGCATAACGCATAACGCACAACGCATAGCGCATAACACATAACGCAGAACGCATAACGCATAACGCATAACGCATAACGCATAACGCATAACGCATAACGCATAACGCATAACGCATAACGCATAACGCATAACGCATAACACATAACGCATAACGCATAACGCATAACGGATAACACATAACGCATAACGCATAACGCATAACGCATAACGCATAACGCATAACGCATAACGCATAACGCATAACGCATAACGCTTAACGCATGACCCATAGCGCATAACGCATTACGCGTAACGCATAACGCATAGCGGATAACGCACAACGCATAACACATAACGCATAACGCATAACGGATCACGCATTACTCATAACCCATAACGCATAACGCATAACGGATAACGCATAACGGATAACACATAACGCATAACGCATAACGCATAACGGATAAAGCATAACGCATAACGGATCACGCATTACTCATAACCCATAACGCATAACGCATAACGCATAACGCATAAAGCATAACGCATAACGGATCACGCATTACTCATAACCTATACCGCATAACGCATAACGCATAACGCATAACGCATAACGCATAAAGCATAACGCATAACGGATCACGCATTACTCATAACCCATAACGCATAACGCATAACGCATGACGGATAACGCATAACGGATAACACATAACGCATAACGCATAACGCATAACGCATAACGCATAAAGCATATCGCATAACGCATAACGCATAACGCATAACGCATAACGCATAAAGCATAACGCATAACGGATCACGCATTACTCATAACCCATAACGCATAACGCATAACGGATAACGCATAACGCATAACGCATAACGCATAACGCATAACGCATAACGCATAACGCATAACGCATAACGCATAACCCATAACGCATACCGCATAACGCATAACGCATAACGCATAACGCATAACGCATAACGCAAATCGCATAACGCATAATGCATAACGCATAGCGGATAACGCACAACGCATAACACATAACGCATAACGCAAAACGCAATACGCATAACGCCTAACGCATAACGCATGACGGATCACGCATTACTCATAACGCATAACGGATGACGCATACCGCATAACGCATAACGCATAACGCATAACGCTTAACGCATGACCCATAGCGCATAACGCATTACGCGTAACGCATAACGCATAACGCATAACGCATACCGCATAACGCATAACGCATAACGCATAACGCATAACGCATACCGCATAACGCATAACGTATAACGCACAACTCATAACGCATAACGCATAACGCAAAACGCATAACGCATAGCGGATAACGCACAACGCATAACACATAACACATAACGCATAACGCATAACGCATAACGCATAATGCATAACGCATAAAGCATAACGCATAACGCATAACGCATAACGCATAACGCATAACGCATAACGCATAACGCATAACGGATAAAGCATAACGCATAACGGATCACGCATTACTCATAACCCATAACGCATAACGCATAACGCATAACGCATAAAGCATAACGCATAACGGATCACGCATTACTCATAACCTATACCGCATAACGCATAACGCATAACGCATAACGCATAACGCATAAAGCATAACGCATAACGGATCACGCATTACTCATAACCCATAACGCATAACGCATGACGGATAACGCATAACGGATAACACATAACGCATAACGCATAACGCATAACGCATAACGCATAAAGCATATCGCATAACGCATAACGCATAACGCATAACGCATAACGCATAAAGCATAACGCATAACGGATCACGCATTACTCATAACCCATAACGCATAACGCATAACGGATAACGCATAACGCATAACGCATAACGCATAACGCATAACGCATAACGCATAACGCATAACGCATAACGCATAACCCATAACGCATACCGCATAACGCATAACGCATAACGCATAACGCATAACGCATAACGCAAATCGCATAACGCATAATGCATAACGCATAGCGGATAACGCACAACGCATAACACATAACGCATAACGCAAAACGCAATACGCATAACGCCTAACGCATAACGCATGACGGATCACGCATTACTCATAACGCATAACGGATGACGCATATCGCATAACACATAACGCATAACCCATAACGCATAACGCATAACGCATAACGCATAACGAATAACGCATAACGCATAATGCATAACGCATAAAGCGTAACGCATAACGCATAACGCATAACGCATAACGCATAACGCATAACGCATAAAGCATAACGCATAACGCATAACGCATATCGCATAAAACATAACGCATAACGCATAACGTACAACGTATAACGCATAACGCATAACGCATAACGCATATCGCATAACACATAACGCATAACGCATAATGCATAACGCATAAGGCATAACGGATCACGCATTACTCATAACGCATAACGCATAACGGATCACGCATTACTCATACCGCATAACGTATAACGCATAACGCATAACGCATAACGAATGACTCATAACGCACAACCCATAACGCATAACCCAAATCGCATAACGCATAACGCATAATGCATAAAGCATAACGCATAACGCATAATGCATAACGCATAACGCATAACGCATAACGCATAACGCATAACGTTTCAGGCATTACTCATAACGCATTACGCATAACGCATAACGCATAACGTATAACGCACAACTCATAACGCATAACGCATAACGCAAAACACATAACGCACAGCGGATAACGCACAACGCATAACACATAACGCATAACGCATAACGCATAACGCATAACGGATCACGGATCAGGCATTACTCATAACGCATAACGCATAACGGATCACGCATTACTCATAACGCATAACGCATAAAAGATCACGCATTACTCATAGCGCATAACGCATAACGCATAACGGATCACGCATTACTCATAAGGCATAACGCATAACGCATAACGAATAACGCATAACGTTTCACGCATTACTCATAACGCATAACGCATAACGCATAACGCATAACGTATAACGCACAACTCATAACGCATAACGCATAACGCAAAACGCATAACGCATAGCGGATAACGCACCACGCATAACACATAACGCATAACGCATAACGCATAACGCATAACGCATAACGCATAACGCATAACGCATAACGCATAACGCATAACGCATAACGCATAACGCATAACTCATAACGCATAACGCATAACGCATAACGCATAACGCATAACGCATAACGCATAACGCAAATCTCATAACGCATAACGCATAACGCATAACGCATAACGCATAACGTATAACGCACAACTCATAACGCATAACGCATAACGCATAACGCATAACGCATAACGCATAACGCATAACGCATAACGCATAACGCATAACGCATAACACATAACGGATCACGCATTACTCATAACGCATAACGCATAACGCATAACGCACAACGCATAGCGCATAACACATAACGCAGAACGCATAACGCATAACGCATAACGCATAACGCATAACGCATAACGCATAACGCATAACGCATAACGCATAACGCATAACCCATAACGCATAACACATAACGCATAACGCATAACGCATAACGGATAACACATAACGCATAACGCATAACGCATAACGCCTAACGCATAACGCATAACGCATAACGCATAACGCATAACGCATAACGCTTAACGCATGACCCATAGCGCATAACGCATTACGCGTAACGCATAACGCATAGCGGATAACGCACAACGCATAACACATAACGCATAACGCATAACGGATCACGCATTACTCATAACCCATAACGCATAACGCATAACGCATAACGCATAACGGATAACACATAACGCATAACGCATAACGCATAACGGATAAAGCATAACGCATAACGGATCACGCATTACTCATAACCCATAACGCATAACGCATAACGCATAACGCATAAAGCATAACGCATAACGGATCACGCATTACTCATAACCTATACCGCATAACGCATAACGCATAACGCATAACGCATAACGCATAAAGCATAACGCATAACGGATCACGCATTACTCATAACCCATAACGCATAACGCATGACGGATAACGCATAACGGATAACACATAACGCATAACGCATAACGCATAACGCATAACGCATAAAGCATATCGCATAACGCATAACGCATAACGCATAACGCATAACGCATAAAGCATAACGCATAACGGATCACGCATTACTCATAACCCATAACGCATAACGCATAACGGATAACGCATAACGCATAACGCATAACGCATAACGCATAACGCATAACGCATAACGCATAACGCATAACGCATAACGCATAACCCATAACGCATACCGCATAACGCATAACGCATAACGCATAACGCATAACGCATAACGCAAATCGCATAACGCATAATGCATAACGCATAGCGGATAACGCACAACGCATAACACATAACGCATAACGCAAAACGCAATACGCATAACGCCTAACGCATAACGCATGACGGATCACGCATTACTCATAACGCATAACGGATGACGCATACCGCATAACGCATAACGCATAACGCATAACGCTTAACGCATGACCCATAGCGCATAACGCATTACGCGTAACGCATAACGCATAACGCATAACGCATACCGCATAACGCATAACGCATAACGCATAACGCATAACGCATACCGCATAACGCATAACGTATAACGCACAACTCATAACGCATAACGCATAACGCAAAACGCATAACGCATAGCGGATAACGCACAACGCATAACACATAACACATAACGCATAACGCATAACGCATAACGCATAATGCATAACGCATAAAGCATAACGCATAACGCATAACGCATAACGCATAACGCATAACGCATAACGCATAACGCATAACGCATAAAGCATAACGCATAACGGATCACGCATTACTTATAACCCATAACGCATAATGCATAACGCATAACGCATAACGGATCACGCATTACTCATAACCCATAACGCATAATGCATAACGCATAACGCATAACGCATAAAGCATAACGCATAACGGATCACGCATTACTCATAACGCATAACGCATAACGGATAACACATAACGCAAAACGCATAACGCATAACGCCTAACGCATAACGCATAACGCATAACGCATAACGCATAACGCTTAACGCATGACCCATAGCGCATAACGCATTACGCGTAACGCATAACGCATAGCGGATAATGCACAACGCATAACACATAACGCATAACGCATAACGCATAACGCATAACGCATAACGCATAACGCATAACGCATAACGTATAACGCACAACTCATAACGCATAACGCATAACGCAAAACGCATAACGCATAGCGGATAACGCACAACGCATAACACATAATGCATAACGCATAACGCATAACGCATAACGCATAACGCATAAAGCATAACGCATAACGCATAACGCATAACGCATAACGCATAACGCATAACGCATAACGCATAACGCATAACGCATAACCCATAACGCATAACCCATAACGCATAACGCATAACGCATAACGCTTAACGCATGACCCATAGCGCATAACGCATTACGCGTAACGCATAACGCATAGCGGATAACGCAAAACGCATAACACATAACGCATAACGCATAACGCATAACGCATAACGCATAACGCATAACGCATAACGCATAACGCAGAACGCATAACGCATAACGCATAACGCATAACGCATAACGCATAACGCATAACGCATAACGCATAACGCATAACGCATAACGCATAACGCAAATCGCATAACGTATAACGCATAACGCATAGCGGATAACGCACAACGCATAACACATAACGCATAACGCAAAACGCAATACGCATAACGCATAACGCATAACGTATAACGCACAACTCATAACGCATAACGCATAACGCATAGCGGATAACGCACAACGCATAACACATAACGCATAACGCAAAACGCAATACGCATAACGCCTAACGCATAACGCATGACGGATCACGCATTACTCATAACGCATAACGGATGACGCATACCGCATAACGCATAACGCATAACGCATAACGCTTAACGCATGACCCATAGCGCATAACGCATTACGCGTAACGCATAACGCATAACGCATAACGCATACCGCATAACGCATAACGCATAACGCATAACGCATAACGCATAACGCATACCGCATAACGCATAACGTATAACGCACAACTCATAACGCATAACGCATAACGCAAAACGCATAACGCATAGCGGATAACGCACAACGCATAACACATAACACATAACGCATAACGCATAACGCATAACGCATAATGCATAACGCATAAAGCATAACGCATAACGCATAACGCATAACGCATAACGCATAACGCATAACGCATAACGCATAACGCATAAAGCATAACGCATAACGGATCACGCATTACTCATAACCCATAACGCATAATGCATAACGCATAACGCATAACGGATCACGCATTACTCATAACGCATAACGCATAACGCATAACGCATAACGCATAACGCATAAAGCATAACGCATAACGGATCACGCATTACTCATAACGCATAACGCATAACGGATAACACATAACGCAAAACGCATAACGCATAACGCCTAACGCATAACGCATAACGCATAACGCATAACGCATAACGCTTAACGCATGACCCATAGCGCATAACGCATTACGCGTAACGCATAACGCATAGCGGATAATGCACAACGCATAACACATAACGCATAACGCATAACGCATAACGCATAACGCATAACGCATAACGCATAACGTATAACGCACAACTCATAACGCATAACGCATAACGCAAAACGCATAACGCATAACGCATAACGCATAACGTATAACGCACAACTCATAACGCATAACGCATAACGCATAACGCATAACGCATAAAGCATAACGCATAACACATAACGCATAACGCATAACGCATAACGCATAACGCATAACGCATAACGCATAACGCATAACCCATAACGCATAACCCATAACGCATAACGCATAACGCATAACGCTTAACGCATGACCCATAGCGCATAACGCATTACGCGTAACGCATAACGCATAGCGGATAACGCAAAACGCATAACACATAACGCATAACGCATAACGCATAACGCATAACGCATAACGCATAACGCATAACGCATAACGCATAACGCAGAACGCATAACGCATAACGCATAACGCATAACGCATAACGCATAACGCATAACGCATAACGCATAACGCATAACGCATAACGCATAACGCATAACGCAAATCGCATAACGCATAACGCATAACGCATAGCGGATAACGCACAACGCATAACACATAACGCATAACGCAAAACGCAATACGCATAACGCATAACGCATAACGCATAACGCATAACGCATAACGCATAACGCATAACGCATAACGCATAACGCATAACGCATAACGCATAACGCATAACCCATAACGCATAACGCATAACGCATAACGCATAACGCATGACCCATAGCGCATAACGCATTACGCGTAACGCATAACGCATAGCGGATAACGCAAAACGCATAACACATAACGCATAACGCATAACGCATAACGCATAACGCATAACGCATAACGCATAACGCAGAACGCATAACGCATAACGCATAACGCATAACGTATAACGCACAACTCATAACGCATAACGCATAACGCATAACGCATAACGCATAACGCATAACGCATAACGCATAACGCATAACGCATAACGCATAACGCATAAAGCATAACGCATAACGGATCACGCATTACTCATAACCCATAACGCATAACGCATAACGGATAACGCATATCGGATAACACATAACGCATAACGCATAACGCATAACGGATAACACATAACGCATAACGCATAACGCATAACGCATAACGCATAATGCATAACGCATAACGCATAACGCATAACCCATAACGCATAACCCATAACGCATAACGCATAACGCATAACGCTTAACGCATGACCCATAGCGCATAACGCATTACGCGTATCGCATAACGCATAGCGGATAACGCAAAACGCATAACACATAACGCATAACGCATAACGCATAACGCATAACGCATAACGCATAGCGGATAACGCAAAACGCATAACACATAACGCATAACGCATAACGCATAACGCATAACGCATACCGCATAACGCATAACGTATAACGCACAACTCATAACGCATAACGCATAACGCAAAACGCATAACGCATAGCGGATAACGCACAACGCATAACACATAACACATAACGCATAACGCATAACGCATAACGCATAATGCATAACGCATAAAGCATAACGCATAACGCATAACGCATAACGCATAACGCATAACGCATAACGCATAACGCATAACGCATAAAGCATAACGCATAACGGATCACGCATTACTCATAACCCATAACGCATAATGCATAACGCATAACGCATAACGCATAAAGCATAACGCATAACGGATCACGCATTACTCATAACCCATAACGCATAACGCATAACGGATAACGCATAACGGATAACACATAACGCATAACGCATAACGCATAACGGATAACACATAACGCATAACGCATAACGCATAACGCCTAACGCATAACGCATAACGCATAACGCATAACGCATAACGCATAACGCTTAACGCATGACCCATAGCGCATAACGCATTACGCGTAACGCATAACGCATAGCGGATAATGCACAACGCATAACGCATAACACATAACGCATAACGCATAACGCATAACGCATAACGCATAAAGCATAACGCATAACGCATAACGCATAACGCATAACGCATAACGCATAACGCATAACGCATAACGCATAACGCATAACGCATAACGCATAACGCATAACGCATAACGCATAACGCATAACGCATAACGCATAACGCATAACGCATAACGCATAACGCATAACGCATAACGCATAACGCATAACGCATAACGCATAACGCATAACACATAACGCATAACGCAAATCACATAACGCATAAGGCATAACGCATAACGCATAACGCATAACGCATAACGTATAACGCACAACTCATAACGCATAACGCATAACGCATAACGCATAACGCATAAAGCATAACGCATAACGCATAACACATAACGCATAACGCATAACGCATAACGCATAACGCATAACGCATAAAGCATAACGCATAACGCATAACGCATTACTCATAACCCATAACGCATAACGCATAACGCATAACCCATAACGCATAACGCATAACGCATAACGCATAACGCATAACGCATAACGCATAACGCATAACGCATAACGCATAACGCATAGCGGATAACGCACAACGCATAACACATAACGCATAACGCAAAACGCAATACGCATAACGCATAACGCATAACGCATAACGCATAACGCATAACGCATAACGCATAGCGGATAACGCACAACGCATAACACATAACGCATAACGCAAAACGCAATACGCATAACGCATAACGCATAACGCATAACGCATAACGCATAACGCTTAACGCATAACGCAAATCGCATAACGCATAACGCATAACGCATAGCGGATAACGCACAACGCATAACACATAACGCATAACGCAAAACGCAATACGCATAACGCATAACGCATAACGCATAACGCATAACGCATAACGCATAACGCTTAACGCATGACCCATAGCGCATAACGCATTACGCGTAACGCATAACGCATAGCGGATAACGCACAACGCATAACACATAACGCATAACGCATAACGCATAACGCATAACGCATAACGCACAACGCATAACACATAACGCATAACGCATAACGCATAACGCATAACGCATAACGCATAACGCATAACGCATAACGCATAACGCATAACGCATAACGCATAACGCATAACGCATAACGCATAACGCTTAACGCATGACCCATAGCGCATAACGCATTACGCGTAACGAATAACGCATAGCGGATAACGCACAACGCATAACACATAACGCATAAAGCATAACGCATAACGCATAACGCATAACGCATAACGCATAACGCATAACGCATAACGCATAACGCATAACGCATAACGCATAACGCATAACGCATAACGCATAACGCATAACGCATAACGCATAACCCATAACGCATAACGCATAACGCATAACGCATAACGCATAACGCATAACGCATAACGCAAATCGCATAACGCATAACGCTTAACGCATAATGCATAACGCATAACGTATGACACATAACGCATAACGCATAACGCATAACGGATAACACATAACGCATAACGAATAACGCATAACGCATAGCGGATAACGCACAACGCATAACACATAACGCATAACGCATAACGCATAACTCATAACGCTTAACGCATGACCCATAGCGCATAACGCATTACGCGTAACGCATAACGCATAACGGATAACACATAACGCATAACGCATAACGCAGAACGCATAACGCATAACGCATAACCCATAACGCATAACCCATAACGCATAACGCATAACGCTTAACGCATAACGCATAACGCATAACGCATAACGCATAACGCATAACGCATAACGCATAACCCATAACGCATAACGCATAACGCATAACGCATAACGCATAACGCATAACGCATAACGCATAACGCAAATCGCATAACGCATAACGCATAACGCATAACGCATAACGCATAACGCATAACGCATAACGCATAACGTATAACGCACAACTCATAACGCATAACGCATAACGCAAAACGCATAACGCATAGCGGATAACGCACAACGCATAACACATAACGCATAACGCATAACGCAGAACGCATAACGCATAACGCATAACCCATAACGCATAACCCATAACGCATAACGCATAACGTTTCACGCATTACTCATAACGCGTAACGCATAACCCATAACGCATAACGGATCACGCATTACTCATAACGCATAACGCATAACGCATAACGCATAACGCATAACGCATAACGCATAACGCATAACGCATAACGCATAACGCATAACCCATAACGCATAACGCATAACGCATAACGCATAACGCATAACGCATAACGCATAACGCAAATCGCATAACGCATAACGCTTAACGCATAATGCATAACGCATAACGTATGACACATAACGCATAACGCATAACGCATAACGGATAACACATAACGCATAACGCATAACGCATAACGCATAGCGGATAACGCACAACGCATAACACATAACGCATAACGCATAACGCATAACTCATAACGCTTAACGCATGACCCATAGCGCATAACGCATTACGCGTAACGCATAACGCATAACGGATAACACATAACGCATAACGCATAACGCATAACGCATAACGCATAACGCATAACCCATAACGCATAACCCATAACGCATAACGCATAACGCTTAACGCATAACGCATAACGCATAACGCATAACGCATAACGCATAACGCATAACGCATAACCCATAACGCATAACGCATAACGCATAACGCATAACGCATAACGCATAACGCATAACGCATAACGCAAATCGCATAACGCATAACGCATAACGCATAACGCATAACGCATAACGCATAACGCATAACGCATAACGTATAACGCACAACTCATAACGCATAACGCATAACGCAAAACGCATAACGCATAGCGGATAACGCACAACGCATAACACATAACGCATAACGCATAACGCATAACGCATAACGCATAACGGATCACGCATTACTCATAACGCATAACGCATAACGGATCACGCATTACTCATAGCGCATAACGCATAACGCATAACGAATCACGCATTACTCATAACGCATAACGCATAACGCATAACGCATAACGAATAACGCATAACGTTTCACGCATTACTCATAACGCGTAACGCATAACGCATAACGCATAACGCATAACGCATAAAGCATAACGCATAACGGATCACGCATTACTCATAACCCATAACGCATAACGCATAACGGATAACGCATAACGGATAACACATAACGCATATCGCATAACGCATAACGCATAACGCATAACGCATAACGGATCACGCATTACTCATAACGCATAACGCATAACGGATCACGCATTACTCATAGCGCATAACGCATAACGCATAACGAATCACGCATTACTCATAACGCATAACGCATAACGCATAACGCATAACGAATAACGCATAACGTTTCACGCATTACTCATAACGCGTAACGCATAACGCATAACGCATAACGCATAACGCATAAAGCATAACGCATAACGGATCACGCATTACTCATAACCCATAACGCATAACGCATAACGGATAACGCATAACGGATAACACATAACGCATATCGCATAACGCATAACGGATAACACATAACGCATAACGCATAACGCATAACGCATAACGCATAACGCATAACGCATAACGCATAACCCATAACGCATAACCAATAACGCAAAACGCATAACGCATAACGCTTAACGCATGACCCATAGCGCATAACGCATTACGCGTAACGCATAACGCATAACGCATAACGCATAACGCATAACGCATAACGCATAACGCATAACGCATAACGCATAACGCATAACGCATAACACATAACGCATAACGCAAATCACATAACGCATAAGGCATAACGCATAACGCATAACGCATAACGTATAACGCACAACTCATAACGCATAACGCATAACGCATAACGCATAACGCATAAAGCATAACGCATAACGCATAACACATAACGCATAACGCATAACGCATAACGCATAACGCATAACGCATAAAGCATAACGCATAACGCATAACGCATTACTCATAACCCATAACGCATAACGCATAACGCATAACCCATAACGCATAACGCATAACGCATAACGCATAACGCATAACGCATAACGCAAATCGCATAACGCATAACGCATAACGCATAGCGGATAACGCACAACGCATAACACATAACGCATAACGCAAAACGCAATACGCATAACGCATAACGCATAACGCATAACGCATAACGCATAACGCATAACGCATAGCGGATAACGCACAACGCATAACACATAACGCATAACGCAAAACGCAATACGCATAACGCATAACGCATAACGCATAACGCATAACGCATAACGCTTAACGCATAACGCAAATCGCATAACGCATAACGCATAACGCATAGCGGATAACGCACAACGCATAACACATAACGCATAACGCAAAACGCAATACGCATAACGCATAACGCATAACGCATAACGCATAACGCATAACGCATAACGCTTAACGCATGACCCATAGCGCATAACGCATTACGCGTAACGCATAACGCATAGCGGGTAACGCACAACGCATAACACATAACGCATAACGCATAACGCATAACGCATAACGCATAACGCACAACGCATAACACATAACGCATAACGCATAACGCATAACGCATAACGCATAACGCATAACGCATAACGCATAACGCATAACGCATAACGCATAACGCATAACGCATAACGCATAACGCATAACGCTTAACGCATGACCCATAGCGCATAACGCATTACGCGTAACGAATAACGCATAGCGGATAACGCACAACGCATAACACATAACGCATAAAGCATAACGCATAACGCATAACGCATAACGCATAACGCATAACGCATAACGCATAACGCATAACGCATAACGCATAACGCATAACGCATAACGCATAACGCATAACGCATAACGCATAACGCATAACGCAAATCGCATAACGCATAACGCTTAACGCATAATGCATAACGCATAACGTATGACACATAACGCATAACGCATAACGCATAACGGATAACACATAACGCATAACGCATAACGCATAACGCATAGCGGATAACGCACAACGCATAACACATAACGCATAACGCATAACGCATAACTCATAACGCTTAACGCATGACCCATAGCGCATAACGCATTACGCGTAACGCATAACGCATAACGGATAACACATAACGCATAACGCATAACGCAGAACGCATAACGCATAACGCATAACCCATAACGCATAACCCATAACGCATAACGCATAACGCTTAACGCATAACGCATAACGCATAACGCATAACGCATAACGCATAACGCATAACCCATAACGCATAACGCATAACGCATAACGCATAACGCATAACGCATAACGCATAACGCATAACGCAAATCGCATAACGCATAACGCATAACGCATAACGCATAACGCATAACGCATAACGCATAACGCATAACGTATAACGCACAACTCATAACGCATAACGCATAACGCAAAACGCATAACGCATAGCGGATAACGCACAACGCATAACACATAACGCATAACGCATAACGCATAACGCATAACGCATAACGGATCACGCATTACTCATAACGCATAACGCATAACGGATCACGCATTACTCATAGCGCATAACGCATAACGCATAACGAATAACGCATTACTCATAACGCATAACGCATAACGCATAACGCATAACGAATAACGCATAACGTTTCACGCATTACTCATAACGCGTAACGCATAACGCATAACGCATAACGCATAACGCATAAAGCATAACGCATAACGGATCACGCATTACTCATAACCCATAACGCATAACGCATAACGGATAACGCATAACGGATAACACATAACGCATATCGCATAACGCATAACGGATAACACATAACGCATAACGCATAACGCATAACGCATAACGCATAGCGCATAACGCATTACGCGTAACGCATAACGCATAACGCATAACGCATAACGCATAACGCATAACCCATAACGCATAACCCATAACGCATAACGCATAATGCATAACGCTTAACGCATGACCCATAGCGCATAACGCATTACGCATAACGCATAACGCATAACGCATAACGCATAACGCATAACGCATAACGAATAACGCATAACGTTTCACGCATTACTCATAACGCGTAACGCATAACGCAGAACGCATAACGGATCACGCATAACGCATAACGCATAACGCATAACGCATAATGCATAACGCATAACGCATAACGCATACCGCATAACGCATAACGCATAACGCATAACGCATAACGCATAACGCATGACGCATAACGCATAACGCATAACGCATAACGCATAACTAATAACGCATAACGCATAACGCATAACGCATAACACATAACGGATCACGCATTACTCATAACGCATAACGCATAACGCATAACGCATACCGCATAACCCATAACGCATAACGCATAAAGCAAAACGCATAACGCATAACGCATGACTCATACCGCACAACCCATAATGCATAACGCATGACGCATAACGCATAACGCAAATCGCATAACGCATAACGCGTAACGCATAAAGCATAACGCATAACGCATAACGCATAACGCATAATGCATAACGCATAACGCATAACGGATCACGCATTACTCATAACGCATAACGCATAACGGATCACGCATTACTCATAACGCATAACGCATAACACATAACGGATCACGCATTACTCATAACGCATAACGCATAACGCATAACGCATAACGCATAACGCATAACCCATAACGCATAACGCATAAAGCAAAACGCATAACGCATAACGCATGACTCATAACGCACAACCCATAACGCATAACGCATAACGCATAACGCATAACGCATAACGCATAACGCATAACGCATAACGCATAACGCATAACGCATAACGCATAACGCATAACGCATAACGCAAATCGCATAACGCATAACGCATAACGCATAAAGCATAACGCATAACGCATAACGCATAACGCATAACGCACAACGCATAACGCATAACCCATAACGCATAACGCATAACGCATAACGCATAACGCATAACGCTTAACGCATGACCCACAGCGCATAACGCATTACGCGTAACGCATAACGCATAACGCATAACGCTTAACGCATGACCCATAGCGCATAACGCATTACGCGTAACGCATAAAGCATAACGCATAACGCATAACGCATAACACATAACGGATCACGCATTACTCATAACGCATAACGCATAACGCATAACGCATAACGCATAACGCATAACGCATAACCCATAACGCATAACGCATAAAGCAAAACGCATAACGCATAACGCATGACTCATACCGCACAACCCATAACGCATAACGCATGACGCATAACGCATAACGCAAATCGCATAACGCATAACGCGTAACGCATAAAGCATAACGCAAAACGCATAACGCATAACGCATAATGCATAACGCATAACGCATAACGGATCACGCATTACTCATAACGCAAATCGCATAACGCATAACGAATAACGCATAACGCATAACGCATAACGCATAACGCATAACGCATAACGCATAACGCATAACGCATAACGCATAACGCATAACGCATAACGCATAACGCATAACGCATAACGCATAACGCATAACGCATAACGCATAACGCATAACGCATAACGCATAACGCATAACGCATAACGCATAACGCATAACGCATAACGCATAACGCATAACGTATAACGCACAACTCATAACGCATAACGCATAACGCAAAACGCATAACGCATAGCGGATAACGCACAACGCATAACACATAACGCATAACGCATAACGCATAACGCATAACGCATAACGCATAACGCATAACGCATAACGCATAACGCATAACGCATAACGCATAACGCATAACGCATAACGCTTAATGCATAACGCATAACGCATAACGGATCACGCATTACTCATAACGCATAACGCATAACGGATCACGCATTACTCATAGCGCATAACGCATAACGCATAACGAATCACGAATTACTCATAACGCATAACGCATAACGCATAACGCATAACGAATAACGCATAACGTTTCACGCATTACTCATAACGCGTAACGCATAACGCATAACGCATAACGCATAAAGCATAACGCATAACGGATCACGCATAACGCATAACGCATAAAGCATAACGCATAACGGATCACGCATTACTCATAACCCATAAGGCATAACCCATAACGGATAACGCATAACGGATAACACATAACGCATAACGCATAACGCATAACCCATAACTCATAACCCATAATGCATAACGCATAACGCATAACGCTTAACGCATGACCCATAGCGCATAACGCATTACGCGTAACGCATAACGCATAACGGATAACACATAACGCATAACGCATAACGCAAAACGCATAACGCATAACGCATAACGCATAACGCATAACGCATAACGCATAACGCATAACCCATAACGCATAACCCATAACGCATAACGCATAACGCATAACGCTTAACGCATGACCCATAGCGCATAACGCATTACGCGTAACGCATAACGCATAGCGGATAACGCACAACGCATAACACATAACGCATAACGCATAACGCATAACGCATAACGCATAACGCATAACGCATAACGCATAACGCATAACGCATAACGCAAAACGCATAACGCATAGCGGATAACGCACAACGCATAACACATAACGCATAACGCATAACGCATAATGCATAACGCATAACGCATAACGCATAACGCATAACGCATAACGCATAACGCATAACGCATAACGCATAACGCATAACGCTTAACGCATGACCCATAGCGCATAACGCATTACGCGTAACGCATAACGCATAACGGATAACACATAACGCATAACGCATAACGCATAACGCATAACGCATAACGCATAACGCATAACGCGTAACCCATAACGCATAACCCATAACGGATAACACGTAACGCAAAACGCATAACGCATAACGCCTAACGCATAACGCATAACACATAACGCATAACGCATAACGCATAACGCATAACACATAATGCATAACGCAAATCACATAACGCAAAAGGCATAACGCATAACGCATAACGCATAACGCATAACGTATAACGCACAACTCATAACGCATAACGCATAACGCAAAACGCATAACGCATAGCGGATAACGCACAACGCATAACACATAACGCATAACGCATAACGCATAACGCATAACGCATAACGCATAACGCATAACGCATAACGCATAACGCATAACGCATAACGCATAACGCATAACGCATAACGCATTACGCATAAAGCATAACGCATAACGCATAACGCATAACGCATAACGCATAACGCAAATCGCATAACGCATAACGCTTAACGCATAATGCATTACGCATAACGTATGACGCACAACTCATAACGCATAACGCATAACGCATAACGCATAACGCATAACGCATAACGCATAACGCATAACGCATTACGCATAAAGCATAACGCATAACGCATAACGCATAACGCATAACGCATAACGCATAACGCATAACGCATAACGCATAACGCATAACGCATAACGCATAACGCATAACGCATAGCGGATAACGCACACCGCATAACACATAACGCATAACGCATAACACATAACGCATAACGCATAACGCATAACGCATAACGCATAACGCATAACGCATAACGCATAACGCATAACGCATAACGCATAACGCATAACGCATAACGCATAACGCATAACGCATAGCGGATAACGCACAACGCATAACACATAACACATAACGCATAACGCATAACGCATAATGCATAACGCATAAAGCATAACGCATAACGCATAACGCATAACGCATAACGCATAACGCATAACGCATAACGCATAACGCATAAAGCATAACGCATAACGGATCACGCATTATTCATAACCCATAACGCATAATGCATAACGCATAACGCATAACGCATAAAGCATAACGCATAACGGATCACGCATTACTCATAACCCATAACGCATAACGCATAACGGATAACGCATAACGGATAACACATAACGCATAACGCATAACGCATAACGGATAACACATAACGCATAACGCATAACGCATAACGCCTAACGCATAACGCATAACGCATAACGCATAACGCATAACGCATAACGCTTAACGCATGACCCATAGCGCATAACGCATTACGCGTAACGCATAACGCATAGCGGATAATGCACAACGCATAACACATAACGCATAACGCATAACGCATATCGCATAACGCATAACGCATAACGCATAACGTATAACGCACAACTCATAACGCATAACGCATAACGCAAAACGCATAACGCATAGCGGATAACGCACAACGCATAACACATAACGCATAACGCATAACGCATAACGCATAACGCATAAAGCATAACGCATAACGCATAACGCATAACGCATAACGCATAACGCATAACGCATAACGCATAACGCATAACGCATAACGCATAAAGCATAACGCATAACGGATCACGCATTACTCATAACCCATAACGCATAACGCATAACGGATAACGCATAACGGATAACACATAACGCATAACGCATAACGCATAACGGATAACACATAACGCATAACGCATAACGCATAACGCATAACGCATAACGCATAACGCATAACGCATAACGCATAACGCATAACGCATAACCCATAACGCATAACCCATAACGCATAACGCATAACGCATAACGCTTAACGCATGACCCATAGCGCATAACGCATTACGCGTAACGCATAACGCATAGCGGATAACGCAAAACGCATAACACATAACGCATAACGCATAACGCATAACGCATAACGCATAACGCATAACGCATAACGCAGAACGCATAACGCATAACGCATAACGCATAACGCATAACGCATAACGCATAACCCATAACGCATAACGCATAACGCATAACGCATAACGCATAACGCATAACGCAAATCGCATAACGCATAACGCATAACGCATAGCGGATAACGCACAACGCATAACACATAACGCATAACGCAAAACGCAATACGCATAACGCATAACGCATAACGCATAACGCATAACGCATAACGCATAACGCATAACGCATAACGCATAACGCATAACGCATAACGCTTAACGCATAACGCATAACGCATAACCCATAACGCATAACGCATAACGCATAACGCATAACGCATAACGCATAACGCATAACGCATAACGCATAACGCATAACGCATAACGCATAACGCATAACGCATAACACATAACGCATAACGCAAATCACATAACGCATAAGGCATAACGCATAACGCATAACGCATAACGCATAACGTATAACGCACAACTCATAACGCATAACGCATAACGCATAACGCATAACGCATAACGCATAACGCATAACGCATAAAGCATAACGCATAACGCATAACGCATAACGCATAACGCATAACGCATAACGCATAACGCATAACGCATAAAGCATAACGCATAACGCATAACGCATTACTCATAACCCATAACGCATAACGCATAACGCATAACCCATAACGCATAACGCATAACGCATAACGCATAACGCATAACGCATAACGCAAATCGCATAACGCATAACGCATAACGCATAGCGGATAACGCACAACGCATAACACATAACGCATAACGCAAAACGCAATACGCATAACGCATAACGCATAACGCAAATCGCATAACGCATAACGCATAACGCATAACGCATAACGCATAACGCATAACGCATAACGCATAACGCATAACCCATAACGCATAACCCATAACGGATAACGCATAACGGATAACACATAACGCATAACGCATAACGCATAACCCATAACTCATAACCCATAATGCCTAACGCATAACGCATAACGCTTAACGCATGACCCATAGCGCATAACGCATTACGCGTAACGCATAACGCATAACGGATAACACATAACGCATAACGCATAACGCAAAACGCATAACGCATAACGCATAACGCATAACGCATAACGCATAACGCATAACGCATAACCCATAACGCATAACCCATAACGCATAACGCATAACGCATAACGCTTAACGCATGACCCATAGCGCATAACGCATTACGCGTAACGCATAACGCATAGCGGATAACGCACAACGCATAACACATAACGCATAACGCATAACGCATAACGCATAACGCATAACGCATAACGCATAACGCATAACGCATAACGCATAACGCATAACGCATAACGCATAACGCATAACGCATAACGGATCACGCATTACTCATAGCGCATAACGCATAACGCATAACGCATAACGCATAACGCATAACCCATAACGCATAACCCATAACGCATAACGCATAACGCATAACGCTTAACGCATGACCCATAGCGCATAACGCATTACGCGTAACGCATAACGCATAGCGGATAACGCACAACGCATAACACATAACGCATAACGCATAACGCATAACGCATAACGCATAACGCATAACGCATAACGCATAACGCATAACGCATAACGCATAACGCATAACGCATAACGCATAACGCATAACGCTTAACGCATGACCCATAGCGCATAACGCATTACGCGTAACGCATAACGCATAGCGGATAATGCACAACGCATAACACATAACGCATAACGCATAACGGATAACACATAACGCATAACGCATAACGCATAACGCCTAACGCATAACGCATAACGGATAACACATAACGCATAACGCATAACGCATAACGCCTAACGCATAACGCATAACGCATAACGCATAACGCATAACGCATAACGCTTAACGCATGACCCATAGCGCATAACGCATTACGCGTAACGCATAACGCATAGCGGATAATGCACAACGCATAACACATAACGCATAACGCATAACGCATATCGCATAACGCATAACGCATAACGCATAACGTATAACGCACAACTCATAACGCATAACGCATAACGCAAAACGCATAACGCATAGCGGATAACGCACAACGCATAACACATAACGCATAACGCATAACGCATAACGCATAACGCATAAAGCATAACGCATAACGCATAACGCATAACGCATAACGCATAACGCATAACGCATAACGCATAACGCATAACGCATAACGCATAAAGCATAACGCATAACGGATCACGCATTACTCATAACCCATAACGCATAACGCATAACGGATAACGCATAACGGATAACACATAACGCATAACGCATAACGCATAACGGATAACACATAACGCATAACGCATAACGCATAACGCATAACGCATAACGCATAACGCATAACGCATAACGCATAACGCATAACGCATAACCCATAACGCATAACCCATAACGCATAACGCATAACGCATAACGCTTAACGCATGACCCATAGCGCATAACGCATTACGCGTAACGCATAACGCATAGCGGATAACGCAAAACGCATAACACATAACGCATAACGCATAACGCATAACGCATAACGCATAACGCATAACGCATAACGCAGAACGCATAACGCATAACGCATAACGCATAACGCATAACGCATAACGCATAACGCATAACGCAAATCGCATAACGCATAACGCATAACGCATAGCGGATAACGCACAACGCATAACACATAACGCATAACGCAAAACGCAATACGCATAACGCATAACGCATAACGCATAATGCATAACGCATAACGCATAACGCATAACGCATAACGCATAACGCATAACGCATAACGCTTAACGCATAACGCATAACGCATAACCCATAACGCATAACGCATAACGCATAACGCATAACGCATAACGCATAACGCATAACGCATAACGCATAACGCATAACGCATAACGCATAACGCATAACGCATAACACATAACGCATAACGCAAATCACATAACGCATAAGGCATAACGCATAACGCATAACGCATAACGCATAACGTATAACGCACAACTCATAACGCATAACGCATAACGCATAACGCATAACGCATAACGCATAACGCATAAAGCATAACGCATAACGCATAACGCATAACGCATAACGCATAACGCATAACGCATAACGCATAACGCATAAAGCATAACGCATAACGCATAACGCATTACTCATAACCCATAACGCATAACGCATAACGCATAACCCATAACGCATAACGCATAACGCATAACGCATAACGCATAACGCAAATCGCATAACGCATAACGCATAACGCATAGCGGATAACGCACAACGCATAACACATAACGCATAACGCAAAACGCAATACGCATAACGCATAACGCATAACGCAAATCGCATAACGCATAACGCATAACGCATAACGCATAACGCATAACGCATAACGCATAACGCATAACGCATAACCCATAACGCATAACCCATAACGGATAACGCATAACGGATAACACATAACGCATAACGCATAACGCATAACCCATAACTCATAACCCATAATGCCTAACGCATAACGCATAACGCTTAACGCATGACCCATAGCGCATAACGCATTACGCGTAACGCATAACGCATAACGGATAACACATAACGCATAACGCATAACGCAAAACGCATAACGCATAACGCATAACGCATAACGCATAACGCATAACGCATAACGCATAACCCATAACGCATAACCCATAACGCATAACGCATAACGCATAACGCTTAACGCATGACCCATAGCGCATAACGCATTACGCGTAACGCATAACGCATAGCGGATAACGCACAACGCATAACACATAACGCATAACGCATAACGCATAACGCATAACGCATAACGCATAACGCATAACGCATAACGCATAACGCATAACGCATAACGCATAACGCATAACGCATAACGCATAACGGATCACGCATTACTCATAGCGCATAACGCATAACGCATAACGCATAACGCATAACCCATAACGCATAACCCATAACGCATAACGCATAACGCATAACGCTTAACGCATGACCCATAGCGCATAACGCATTACGCGTAACGCATAACGCATAGCGGATAACGCACAACGCATAACACATAACGCATAACGCATAACGCATAACGCATAACGCATAACGCATAACGCATAACGCATAACGCATAACGCATAACGCATAACGCATAACGCATAACGCATAACGCATAACGCATAACGCATAACGCATAACGCATAACGCATAACGCATAACGCATAACGCATAACGCATAACGCATAACGCATAACGCATAACGCAAAACGCATAACGCATAGCGGATAACGCACAACGCATAACACATAACGCATAACGCATAACGCATAATGCATAACGCATAACGCATAACGCATAACGCATAACGCATAACGCATAACGCATAACGCATAACGCATAACGCATAACGCATAACGCATAACGCATAACGCATAACGCATAACGCATAACGCATAACGCATAACGCATAACGCGTAACCCATAACGCATAACCCATAACGGATAACACGTAACGCATAACGCATAACGCATAACGCCTAACGCATAACGCATAACGCATAACGCATAACGCATAACGCATAACACATAATTCATAACGCAAATCACATAACGCAAAAGGCATAACGCATAACGCATAACGCATAACGCATAACGCATAACGTATAACGCACAACTCATAACGCATAACGCATAACGCAAAACGCATAACGCATAGCGGATAACGCACAACGCATAACACATAACGCATAACGCATAACAAATAACGCATAACGCATAACGCATAACGCATAACGCATAACGCATAACGCATAACGCATAACGCATTACGCATAAAGCATAACGCATAACGCATAACGCATAACGCATAACGCATAACGCAAATCGCATAACGCATAACGCTTAACGCATAATGCATTACGCATAACGTATGACGCACAACTCATAACGCATAACGCATAACGCAAAACGCATAACGCATAGCGGATAACGCACACCGCATAACACATAACGCATAACGCATAACACATAACGCATAACGCATAACGCATAACGCATAACGCATAACGCATAACGCATAACGCATAACGCATAACGCATAACGCATAACGCATAACGCATAACGCATAACGCATAACGCATAACGCATAACGCATAACGCATAACGCATAACGCATAGCGGATAACGCACAACGCATAACACATAACACATAACGCATAACGCATAACGCATAATGCATAACGCATAAAGCATAACGCATAACGCATAACGCATAACGCATAACGCATAACGCATAACGCATAACGCATAACGCATAAAGCATAACGCATAACGGATCACGCATTACTCATAACCCATAACGCATAATGCATAACGCATAACGCATAACGCATAAAGCATAACGCATAACGGATCACGCATTACTCATAACCCATAACGCATAACGCATAACGGATAACGCATAACGGATAACACATAACGCATAACGCATAACGCATAACGGATAACACATAACGCATAACGCATAACGCATAACGCCTAACGCATAACGCATAACGCATAACGCATAACGCATAACGCATAACGCTTAACGCATGACCCATAGCGCATAACGCATTACGCGTAACGCATAACGCATAGCGGATAATGCACAACGCATAACACATAACGCATAACGCATAACGCATAACGCATAACGCATAACGCATAACGTATAACGCACAACTCATAACGCATAACGCATAACGCAAAACGCATAACGCATAGCGGATAACGCACAACGCATAACACATAACGCATAACGCATAACGCATAACGCATAACGCATAAAGCATAACGCATAACGCATAACGCATAACGCATAACGCATAACGCATAACGCATAACGCATAACGCATAACGCATAAAGCATAACGCATAACGGATCACGCATTACTCATAACCCATAACGCATAACGCATAACGGATAACGCATAACGGATAACACATAACGCATAACGCATAACGCATAACGGATAACACATAACGCATAACGCATAACGCATAACGCATAACGCATAACGCATAACGCATGACGCATAACGCATAACGCATAACCCATAACGCATAACCCATAACGCATAACGCATAACGCATAACGCATAACGCATGACCCATAGCGCATAACGCATTACGCGTAACGCATAACGCATAGCGGATAACGCAAAACGCATAACACATAACGCATAACGCATAACGCATAACGCATAACGCATAACGCATAACGCATAACGCATAACGCATAACGCATAACGCAGAACGCATAACGCATAACGCATAACGCATAACGCATAACGCATAACGCATAACCCATAACGCATAACGCATAACGCATAACGCATAACGCATAACGCATAACGCAAATCGCATAACGCATAACGCATAACGCATAGCGGATAACGCACAACGCATAACACATAACGCATAACGCAAAACGCAATACGCATAACGCATAACGCATAACGCATAACGCATAACGCATAACGCATAACGCATAACGCATAACGCATAACGCATAACGCATAACGCATAACGCATAACGCATAACGCATAACGCATAACGCATAACGCATAACGCATAACGCATAACGCATAACACATAACGCATAACGCTTAACGCATGACCCATAGCGCATAACGCATAACGCATAACGCATAACGCATAACGTATAACGCACAACTCATAACGCATAACGCATAACGCATAACGCATAACGCATAACGCATAAAGCATAACGCATAACGCATAACGCATAACGCATAACGCATAACGCATAACGCATAACGCATAACGCATAACGCATAAAGCATAACGCATAACGCATAACGCATTACTCATAACCCATAACGCATAACGCATAACGCATAACCCATAACGCATAACGCATAACGCATAACGCATAACGCATAACGCAAATCGCATAACGCATAACGCATAACGCATAGCGGATAACGCACAACGCATAACACATAACGCATAACGCAAAGGCATAACGCATAACGCATAACGCAAATCGCATAACGCATAACGCATAACGCATAGCGGATAACGCACAACGCATAACACATAACGCATAACGCAAAACGCAATACGCATAACGCATAACGCATAACGCATAACGCATAACGCATAACGCATAACGCTTAACGCATAACGCAAATCGCATAACGCATAACGCATAACGCATAGCGGATAACGCACAACGCATAACACATAACGCATAACGCAAAACGCAATACGCATAACGCATAACGCATAACGCATAACGCATAACGCATAACGCTTAACGCATGACCCATAGCGCATAACGCATTACGCGTAACGCATAACGCATAGCGGGTAACGCACAACGCATAACACATAACGCATAACGCATAACGCATAACGCATAACGCATAACGCACAACCCATAACACATAACGCATAACGCATAACGCATAACGCATAACGCATAACGCATAACGCATAACGCATAACGCATAACGCATAACGCATAACGCATAACGCATAACGCATAACGCATAACGCATAACGCTTAACGCATGACCCATAGCGCATAACGCATTACGCGTAACGAATAACGCATAGCGGATAACGTACAACGCATAACACATAACGCATAAAGCATAACTTATAACGCATAACGCATAACGCATAACGCATAACGCATAACGCATAACGCATAACGCATAACGCATAACGCATAACGCATAACGCATAACGCATAACGCATAACGCATAACGCATAACGCATAACGCATAACGCATAACGCATAACGCATAACGCATAACGCATAACGCATAACGCATAACGCATAACGCATAACGCAGAACGCATAACGCATAACGCATAACGCATAACGCATAACGCATAACGCATAACGCATAACGCATAACGCATAACGCATAACGCATAACGCATAACGCATAACGCATAACGCATAACGCATAACGGATCACGCATTACTCATAGGGCATAACGCATAACGCATAACGAATCACGCATTACTCATAACGCATAACGCATAACGCATAACGAATAACGCATAACGTTTCACGCATTATTCATCACGCATAACGCATAACGCATAACGCATAACGGATCACGCATTACTCATAACGCATAACGCATAACGCATAACGCATAACGCATAACCCATAACGCATAACGCATAACGCATAACGCATAACGCATAACGCATAACGCATAACGCATAACGCAAATCGCATAACGCATATCGCTTAACGCATAGTGCATAACGCATAACGTATAAGGCACAACTCATAACGCATAACGCATAACGCAAAACGCATAACGCATAGCAGATAACGCACACCGCATAACACATAACGCATAACACATAACACATAACGCATAACGCATAAGGCATAACGCATAACGCATAACGCATAACGCATAACGCATAATGCATAACGCATAACGCATAACGCATAACGCATACCGCATAACGCATAACGCATAACGCATAACCCATAACGCATAACGCATAACACATAACGCATAACGCATAACACATAACGCATAACGCAAATCGCATAACGCATAACGCATAACGCATATCGTATAACGCATAACGCATAACGCATAACGTATAACGCACAACTCATAACGCATAACGCATAACGCAAAACGCATAACGCATAGCGGATAACGCACAACGCATAACACATAACGCATAACGCATAACGCATAACGCATAACGCATAACGCATAAAGCATAACGCATAACGCATAACGCATAACGCATAATGCATAACGCATAACGCATAACGCATAAAGCATAACGCATAACGGATCACGCATTACTCATAACCCATAACGCATAACGCATAACGGATAACGCATAACGGATAACACATAACGCATAACGCATAACGCATAACGGATAACACATAACGCATAACGCATAACGCATAACGCATAACGCATAACTCATAACGCATAACCCATAACGCATAACGCATACCGCTTAACGCATAACGCATAACGCATAACGCAAATCGCATAACGCATAACGCATAACGCATAGCAGATAACGCACACCGCATAACGCATAACCCATAACGCATAACGCATAACGCATAACGCATAACGCATAACGCATAACGCAAATCGCATAACGCATAACGCTTAACGCATAATGCATTACGCATAACGTATGACGCACAACTCATAACGCATAACGCATAACGCAAAACGCATAACGCATAGCGGATAACGCACACCGCATAACACATAACGCATAACGCATAACACATAACGCATAACGCATAACGCATAACGCATAACGCATAACGCATAACGCATAACGCATAACGCATAACGCATAACGCATAACGCATAACGCATAACGCATAACGCATAACGCATAACGCATAACGCATAACGCATAACGCATAACGCATAACGCATAACGCATAACGCATAACGCATAACGCATAACGCATAACGCATAACGCATAACGCATAACGCATAACGCATAACGCATAACGCATACCGCATAACGCATAACGCATAACGCATAACCCATAACGCATAACGCATAACACGTAACGCATAACGCAAATCGCACAACGCATAACGCATAACGCATAACGCATAACCCATAACGCATAACGCATAACGCATAACGCATAACGCATAACGCATAAAGCATAACGCATAACGGATCACGCATTACTCATAACCCATAACGCATAATGCATAACGCATAACGCATAACGCATAAAGCATAACGCATAACGGATCACGCATTACTCATAACCCATAACGCATAACGCATAACGGATAACGCATAACGGATAACACATAACGCATAACGCATAACGCATAACGGATAACACATAACGCATAACGCATAACGCATAACGCCTAACGCATAACACATAACGCATAACGCATAACGCATAACGCATAACGCATAGCGGATAACGCACAACGCATAACACATAACGCATAACGCATAACGCATAACGCATAACGCATAAAGCATAACGCATAACGCATAAGGCATAACGCATAACGCATAACGCATAACGCATAACGCATAACGCATAACGCATAACGCATAACGCATAACGCATAACGCATAACGCATAACGCATAACGCATAACGCATAACCCATAACGCATAACGCATAACGCATAACGCATAACGCATAACGCATAACGCATAACGCATAACGCATAACGCATAACGCTTAACGCATAACGCATAACGCATAACGCATAACGCATAACGCATAACGCATAACGCATAACGCATAACGCATAACGCATAACACATAACGCATAACGCAAATCACATAACGCATAAGGCATAACGCATAACGCATAACGCATAACGCATAACGTATAACGCACAACTCATAACGCATAACGCATAACGCATAACGCATAACGCATAACGCATAAAGCATAACGCATAACGCATAACGCATAACGCATAACGCATAACGCATAACGCATAACGCATAACGCATAACGCATAAAGCATAACGCATAACGCATAACGCATTACTCATAACCCATAACGCATAACGCATAACGCATAACCCATAACGCATAACGCATAACGCATAACGCATAACGCATAACGCATAACGCAAATCGCATAACGCATAACGCATAACGCATAGCGGATAACGCACAACGCATAACACATAACGCATAACGCAAAACGCAATACGCATAACGCATAACGCATAACGCAAATCGCATAACGCATAACGCATAACGCATAGCGGATAACGCACAACGCATAACACATAACGCATAACGCAAAACACAATACGCATACCGCATAACGCATAACGCATAACGCATAACGCATAACGCTTAACGCATAACGCAAATCGCATAACGCATAACGCATAACGCATAGCGGATAACGCACAACGCATAACACATAACGCATAACGCAAAACGCAATACGCATAACGCATAACGCATAACGCATAACGCATAACGCATAACGCTTAACGCATGACCCATAGCGCATAACGCATTACGCGTAACGCATAACGCATAGCGGATAACGCACAACGCATAACACATAACGCATAACGCATAACGCATAACGCATAACGCATAACGCACAACGCATAACACATAACGCATAACGCATAACGCATAACGCATAACGCATAACGCATAACGCATAACGCATAACGCATAACGCATAACGCATAACGCATAACGCATAACGCATAACGCTTAACGCATGACCCATAGCGCATAACGCATTACGCGTAACGAATAACGCATAGCGGATAACGTACAACGCATAACACATAACGCATAAAGCATAACTTATAACGCATAACGCATAACGCATAACGCATAACGCATAACGCATAACGCATAACGCATAACGCATAACGCATAACGCATAACGCATAACGCATAACGCATAACGCATAACGCATAACGCATAACGCATAACGCATAACGCATAACGCATAACGCATAACGCATAACTCATAACGCATAACGCATAACGCATAACGCATAACGCATAACGCATAACGCATAACGCATAACGCATAACGCATAACGCATAACGCATAACGCATAACGCATAACGCATAACGCATAACGCATAACGGATCACGCATTACTCATAGGGCATAACGCATAACGCATAACGAATCACGCATTACTCATAACGCATAACGCATAACGCATAACGAATAACGCATAACGTTTCACGCATTACTCATCACGCATAACGCATAACGCATAACGCATAACGGATCACGCATTACTCATAACGCATAACGCATAAAGCATAACGCATAACGCATAACCCATAACGCATAACGCATAACGCATAACGCATAACGCATAACGCATAACGCATAACGCAAATCGCATAACGCATATCGCTTAACGCATAGTGCATAACGCATAACGTATAAGGCACAACTCATAACGCATAACGCATAACGCAAAACGCATAACGCATAGCAGATAACGCACACCGCATAACACATAACGCATAACACATAACACATAACGCATAACGCATTACGCATAACGCATAACGCATAACCCATAACGCATAACGCATAACGCATAACGCATAACGCATAACGCATAAAGCATAACGCATAACGGATCACGCATTACTCATAACCCATAACGCATAATGCATAACGCATAACGCATAACGCATAAAGCATAACGCATAACGGATCACGCATTACTCATAACCCATAACGCATAACGCATAACGGATAACGCATAACGGATAACACATAACGCATAACGCATAACGCATAACGGATAACACATAACGCATAACGCATAACGCATAACGCCTAACGCATAACGCATAACGCATAACGCATAACGCATAACGCATAACGCATAGCGGATAACGCACAACGCATAACACATAACGCATAACGCATAACGCATAACGCATAACGCATAACGCATAAAGCATAACGCATAACGCATAAGGCATAACGCATAACGCATAACGCATAACGCATAACGCATAACGCATAACGCATAACGCATAACGCATAACGCATAACGCATAACGCATAACGCATAACGCATAACGCATAACGCATAACCCATAACGCATAACGCATAACGCATAACGCATAACGCATAACGCATAACGCATAACGCATAACGCATAACGCATAACGCATAACGCTTAACGCATAACGCATAACGCATAACGCATAACGCATAACGCATAACGCATAACGCATAACGCATAACGCATAACGCATAACACATAACGCATAACGCAAATCACATAACGCATAAGGCATAACGCATAACGCATAACGCATAACGCATAACGTATAACGCACAACTCATAACGCATAACGCATAACGCATAACGCATAACGCATAACGCATAAAGCATAACGCATAACGCATAACGCATAACGCATAACGCATAACGCATAACGCATAACGCATAACGCATAACGCATAAAGCATAACGCATAACGCATAACGCATTACTCATAACCCATAACGCATAACGCATAACGCATAACCCATAACGCATAACGCATAACGCATAACGCATAACGCATAACGCATAACGCAAATCGCATAACGCATAACGCATAACGCATAGCGGATAACGCACAACGCATAACACATAACGCATAACGCAAAACGCAATACGCATAACGCATAACGCATAACGCAAATCGCATAACGCATAACGCATAACGCATAGCGGATAACGCACAACGCATAACACATAACGCATAACGCAAAACGCAATACGCATACCGCATAACGCATAACGCATAACGCATAACGCATAACGCTTAACGCATAACGCAAATCGCATAACGCATAACGCATAACGCATAGCGGATAACGCACAACGCATAACACATAACGCATAACGCAAAACGCAATACGCATAACGCATAACGCATAACGCATAACGCATAACGCATAACGCTTAACGCATGACCCATAGCGCATAACGCATTACGCGTAACGCATAACGCATAGCGGGTAACGCACAACGCATAACACATAACGCATAACGCATAACGCATAACGCATAACGCATAACGCACAACGCATAACACATAACGCATAACGCATAACGCATAACGCATAACGCATAACGCATAACGCATAACGCATAACGCATAACGCATAACGCATAACGCATAACGCATAACGCATAACGCATAACGCTTAACGCATGACCCATAGCGCATAACGCATTACGCGTAACGAATAACGCATAGCGGATAACGTACAACGCATAACACATAACGCATAAAGCATAACTTATAACGCATAACGCATAACGCATAACGCATAACGCATAACGCATAACGCATAACGCATAACGCATAACGCATAACGCATAACGCAAATCGCATAACGCATATCGCTTAACGCATAGTGCATAACGCATAACGTATAAGGCACAACTCATAACGCATAACGCATAACGCAAAACGCATAACGCATAGCAGATAACGCACACCGCATAACACATAACGCATAACACATAACACATAACGCATAACGCATTACGCATAACGCATAACGCATAACGCATAACGCATAACGCATAACGCATAACGCATAACGCATAACGCATAACGCATAACGCATAACGCATAACGCATAACGCATAACGCATACCGCATAACGCATAACGCATAACGCATAACCCATAACGCATAACGCATAACACATAACGCATAACGCATAACACATAACGCATAACGCAAATCGCATAACGCATAACGCATAACGCATATCGCATAACGCATAACGCATAACGCATAACGTATAACGCACAACTCATAACGCATAACGCATAACGCAAAACGCATAACGCATAGCGGATAACGCACAACGCATAACACATAACGCATAACGCATAACGCATAACGCATAACGCATAACGCATAAAGCATAACGCATAACGCATAACGCATAACGCATAATGCATAACGCATAACGCATAACGCATAAAGCATAACGCATAACGGATCACGCATTACTCATAACCCATAACGCATAACGCATAACGCATAACACATAACGCATAACGCAAATCGCATAACGCATAACGCATAACGCATATCGCATAACGCATAACGCATAACGCATAACGTATAACGCACAACTCATAACGCATAACGCATAACGCAAAACGCATAACGCATAGCGGATAACGCACAACGCATAACACATAACGCATAACGCATAACGCATAACGCATAACGCATAAAGCATAACGCATAACGCATAACGCATAACGCATAATGCATAACGCATAACGCATAACGCATAAAGCATAACGCATAACGGATCACGCATTACTCATAACCCATAACGCATAACGCATAACGGATAACGCATAACGGATAACACATAACGCATAACGCATAACGCATAACGGATAACACATAACGCATAACGCATAACGCATAACGCATAACGCATAACCCATAACGCATAACCCATAACGCATAACGCATACCGCTTAACGCATAACGCATAACGCATAACGCAAATCGCATAACGCATAACGCATAACGCATAGCAGATAACGCACACCGCATAACGCATAACCCATAACGCATAACGCATAACGCATAACGCATAACGCATAACGCATAACGCATAACGCAAATCGCATAACGCATAACGCTTAACGCATAATGCATTACGCATAACGTATGACGCACAACTCATAACGCATAACGCATAACGCAAAACGCATAACGCATAGCGGATAACGCACACCGCATAACACATAACGCATAACGCATAACACATAACGCATAACGCATAACGCATAACGCATAACGCATAACGCATAACGCATAACGCATAACGCATAACGCATAACGCATAACGCATAACGCATAACGCATAACGCATAACGCATAACGCATAACGCATAACGCATAACGCATAACGCATAACGCATAACGCATAACGCATAACGCATAACGCATAACGCATAACGCATAACGCATAACGCATAACGCATAACGCATAACGCATAACGCATAACGCATAACGCATAACGCATAACGCATAACGCATAACGCATACCGCATAACGCATAACGCATAACTCATAACCCATAACGCATAACGCATAACACGTAACGCATAACGCAAATCGCACAACGCCTAACGCATAACGCATAACGCATAACGCATAACGCATAAAGCATAACGCATAACGGATCACGCATTACTCATAACCCATAACGCATAACGCATAACGGATAACGCATAACGGATAACACATAACGCATAACGCATAACGGATAACACATAACGCATAACGCATAACGCATAACGCATAACGCATAACCCATAACGCATAACCCATAACGCATAACGCGTAACGCATAACGCTTAACGCATGACCCATAGCGCATAACGCATTACGCGTAACGCATAACGCATAACGGATAACACATAACGCATAACGCATAACGCATAACGCATAACGCATAACCCATAACGCATAACCCATAACGCACAACGCATAACGCATAACGCTTAACGCATGACCCATAGCGCATAACGCATTACGCGTAACGCATAACGCATAACGCATAGCGGATAACGCACAACGCATAACACATAACGCATAACGCATAACGCATAACGCATAACGCATAACGCATAACGCATAACGCATAACGCATAACGCATAACGCATAACGCATAACGCATAACGCATAACGCATAACGCATAACGCATAACGCATAACGCATAACGCATAACGCATAACGCATAACGCATAACGCATAACGCATAACGCATAACGCATAACGCATAACGCATAACGCATAACGCATAACGCATAACGCATAACGCATAGCGCATAACGCATAACGCATAACGCATAACGTATAACGCATAACGTATAACGCACAACTCATAACGCATAACGCATAACGCATAACGCATAACGCATAACGAATCACGCATTACTCATAACGCATAACGCATAACGCATAACGAATAACGCATAACGTTTCACGCATTACTCATAACGCGTAACGCATAACCCATAACGCATAACGGATCACGCATTACTCATAACGCATAACGCATAACGCATAACGCATAACGCATAACGCATAACGCATAACGCATAACGCATAACCCATAACGCATAACGCATAACGCATAACGCATAACGCATAACGCATAACGCATAACGCAAATCGCATAACGCATAACGCTTAACGCATAATGCATAACGCATAACGTATGACACATAACGCATAACGCATAACGCATAACGGATAACACATAACGCATAACGCATAACGCATAACGCATAGCGGATAACGCACAACGCATAACACATAACGCATAACGCATAACGCATAACGCATAACTCATAACGCTTAACGCATGACCCATAGCGCATAACGCATTACGCGTAACGCATAACGCATAACGGATAACACATAACGCATAACGCATAACGCAGAACGCATAACGCATAACGCATAACCCATAACGCATAACCCATAACGCATAACGCATAACGCTTAACGCATAACGCATAACGCATAACGCATAACGCATAACGCATAACGCATAACGCATAATGCATAACCCATAACGCATAACGCATAACGCATAACGCATAACGCATAACGCATAACGCAAATCGCATAACGCTTAACGCATAACGCATAACGCATAACGCATAACGCATAACGCATAACGCATTACGCGTAACGCATAACGCATAACGGATAACACATAACGCATAACGCATAACGCATAATGCATAACGCATAACGCATAACGCATAACGCATAACGCATAACGCATAACGCATAACGCATAACGCATTACGCATAACGCATAACGCATAACGCATAACGCATACCGCATAACGCATAACGCATAACGCATAACGCATAACGCATAACGCATAACGCATAACGCTTAACGCATAACGCATAACGCATAACGCATAACGCATAACGCATAACGCATAACGCATAATGCATAACCCATAACGCATAACGCATAACGCATAACGCATAACGCATAACGCATAACGCAAATCGCATAACGCTTAACGCATAACGCATAACGCATAACGCATAACGCATAACGCATAACGCATAACGTATAACGCATAACGCTTAACGCATGACCCATAGCGCATAACGCATTACGCGTAACGCATAACGCATAACGCATAACACATAACGCATAACGCATAACGCATAATGCATAACGCATAACGCATAACGCATAACGCATAACGCATAACCCATAACGCATAACCCATAACGCATAACGCATAACGCATAACGCTTAACGCATGACCCATAGCGCATAACGCATTACGCGTAACGCATAACGCATAGCGGATAACGCACAACGCATAACACATAACGCATAACGCATAACGCATAACGCATAACGCATAACGCATAACGCATAACGCATAACGCATAACGCATAACGCATAACGCATAACGCATAACGCATAACGCATAACGCATAACGCATAACGCATAACGCATAACGCATAACGCATAACGCATAACGCATAACGCATAACGCATAACGCATAACGCATAACGCATAACGCATAACGCATAACGCATAACGCATTACGCATAACGCATAACGCATAACGCATAACGCATACCGCATAACGCATAACGCATAACGCATAACGCATAACGCATAACGCATAACGCATAACGCATAACGCATAACGCATAACGTATAACGCACAACTCATAACGCATAACGCATAACGCAAAACGCATAACGCATAGCGGATAACGCACAACGCATAACACATAACGCATAACGCATAACGCATAATGCATAACGCATAACGCATAACGCATAACGCATAACGCATAACGCATAACGCATAACGCATAACGCATAACGCATAACGCTTAATGCATAACGAATAACGCATAACGGATCACGCATTACTCATAACGCATAACGCATAACGGATCACGCATTACTCATAACGCATAACGCATAATGCATAACGCATAACGCATAACGGATCACACATTACTCATAACGCATAACGCATAACGCATGACTCATAACGCATAACGCATAACGCATAGCGCATAACGCATAACACATAACGGATCACGCATTACTCATAACGCATGACGCATAACGCATAACGCATAAGCCATAACGCATAACGCACAAAGCAAAACGCATAACGAATGACTCATAACGCACAACCCATAACGCATAACGCATAACGCAAATCGCATAACGCATAACGCATAACGCATAAAGCATAACGCATAACGCATAACGCATAACGCATAACGCATAACGCATAACGCATAACGCATAACGCTTAATGCATAACGCATAACGCATAACGGATCACGCATTACTCATAACGCATAACGCATAACGGATCACGCATAACGCATAACGCATAACGCATAACGCATAATGCATAACGCATAACGCATAACGCATAACGCTTAATGCATAACGCATAACGCATAACGGATCACGCATTACTCATAACGCATAACGCATAACGGATCACGCATTACTCATAACGCACAACCCATAACGCATAACGCATAACGCAAATCGCATAACGCATAACGCATAACGCATAATGCATAAAGCATAACGAATAACGCATAACGTATAACGCATAACGCATAACGCATAACGCCTAACGCATAACGCTTAATGCATAACGCATAACGCATAACGGATCACGCATTACTCATAACGCATAACGCATAACGGATCACGCATTACTCATAGCGCATAACGCATAACGCATAACGGATCACGCATTACTTATAACGCATAACGCATAAAGCAAATCGCATAACGCATAACGCGTAACGCATAATGCATAAAGCATAACGCATAACGCATAACGCATAACGCATACCGCATAACGCATAACGCATAACGCATAACGCATAACGCATAACGCATAACGCATAACGCATAACGCATAACGCATAACGCATAACGCATAACGCATAACGCATAACGCATATCACATAACGGATCACGCATTACTCATAACGCATAACGCATAACCCATAACGCATAACGCATAAAGCAAAACGCATAACGCATAACGCATAACGCATAGCGGATAACGCACAACGCATAACACATAACGCATAACGCATAACGCATAACGCATAACGCATAAAGCATAACGCATAACGCATAACGCATAACGCATAACGCATAACGCATAACGCATAACGCATAAACCATAACGCATAACGGATCACGCATTACTCATAACCCATAACGCATAACGCATAACGGATAACGCATAACGGATAACACATAACGCATAACGCATAACGCATAACGGATAACACATAACGCATAACGCATAACGCATAACGCATAACCCATAACGCATAACCCATAACGCATAACGCATACCGCTTAACGCATAACGCATAACGCATAACGCAAATCGCATAACGCATAACGCATAACGCATAGCAGATAACGCACACCGCATAACGCATAACCCATAACGCATAACGCATAACGCATAACGCATAACGCATAACGCATAACGCATAACGCATAACGCATAACGCAAATCGCATAACGCATAACGCTTAACGCATAATGCATTACGCATAACGTATGACGCACAACTCATAACGCATAACGCATAACGCATAACGCATAACGCATAACGCATACCGCATAACGCATAACGCATAACGCATAACCCATAACGCATACCGCATAACGCATAACGCATAACGCATAACCCATAACGCATAACGCATAACACGTAACGCATAACGCAAATCGCACAACGCCTAACGCATAACGCATAACGCATAACGCATAACGCATAACGCATAAAGCATAACGCATAACGGATCACGCATTACTCATAACCCATAACGCATAACGCATAACGGATAACGCATAACGGATAACACATAACGCATAACGCATAACGGATAACACATAACGCATAACGCATAACGCATAACGCATAACGCATAACGCATAACCCATAACGCATAACGCATAACGCATAACGCATAACGCATAACGCATAACGCATAAAGCATAACGCATAACGGATCACGCATTACTCATAACCCATAACGCATAACGGATCACGCATTACTCATAGCGCATAACGCATAACGCATAACGGATCACGCATTACTTATAACGCATAACGCATAAAGCAAATCGCATAACGCATAACGCGTAACGCATAATGCATAAAGCATAACGCATAACGCATAACGCATAACGCATACCGCATAACGCATAACGCATAACGCATAACGCATAACGCATAACGCATAACGCATAACGCATAACGCATAACGCATAACGCATAACGCATAACGCATAACGCATAACGCATATCACATAACGGATCACGCATTACTCATAACGCATAACGCATAACCCATAACGCATAACGCATAAAGCAAAACGCATAACGCATAACGCATAACGCATAGCGGATAACGCACAACGCATAACACATAACGCATAACGCATAACGCATAACGCATAACGCATAAAGCATAACGCATAACGCATAACGCATAACGCATAATGCATAACGCATAACGCATAACGCATAAACCATAACGCATAACGGATCACGCATTACTCATAACCCATAACGCATAACGCATAACGGATAACGCATAACGGATAACACATAACGCATAACGCATAACGCATAACGCATAACGGATAACACATAACGCATAACGCATAACGCATAACGCATAACCCATAACGCATAACCCATAACGCATAACGCATACCGCTTAACGCATAACGCATAACGCATAACGCAAATCGCATAACGCATAACGCATAACGCATAGCAGATAACGCACACCGCATAACGCATAACCCATAACGCATAACGCATAACGCATAACGCATAACGCATAACGCATAACGCAAATCGCATAACGCATAACGCTTAACGCATAATGCATTACGCATAACGTATGACGCACAACTCATAACGCATAACGCATAACGCATAACGCATAACGCATAACGCATACCGCATAACGCATAACGCATAACGCATAACCCATAACGCATACCGCATAACGCATAACGCATAACGCATAACCCATAACGCATAACGCATAACACGTAACGCATAACGCAAATCGCACAACGCCTAACGCATAACGCATAACGCATAACGCATAACGCATAACGCATAACGCATAAAGCATAACGCATAACGGATCACGCATTACTCATAACCCATAACGCATAACGCATAACGGATAACGCATAACGGATAACACATAACGCATAACGCATAACGGATAACACATAACGCATAACGCATAACGCATAACGCATAACGCATAACGCATAACGCATAACCCATAACGCATAACGCATAACGCATAACGCATAACGCATAACGCATAACGCATAAAGCATAACGCATAACGGATCACGCATTACTCATAACCCATAACGCATAATGCATAACGCATAACGCATAACGCATAAAGCATAACGCATAACGGATAACGCATTACTCATAACCCATAACGCATAACGCATAACGGATAACGCATAACGGATAACACATAACGCATAACGCATAACGCATAACGGATAACACATAACGCATAACGCATAACGCATAACGCCTAACGCCTAACGCATAACGCATAACGCATAACGCATAACGCATAACGCATAACGCTTAACGCATGACCCATAGCGCATAACGCATTACGCGTAACGCATAACGCATAGCGGATAATGCACAACGCATAACACATAACGCATAACGCATAACGCATAACGCATAACGCATAACGCATAACGTATAACGCACAACTCATAACGCATAACGCATAACGCAAAACGCATAACGCATAGCGGATAACGCACAACGCATAACACATAACGCATAACGCATAACGCATAACGCATAACGCATAAAGCATAACGCATAACGCATAACGCATAACGCATAACGCATAACGCATAACGCATAACCCATAACGCATAACGCATAACGCATAACGCTTAACGCATGACCCATAGCGCATAACGCATTACGCGTAACGCATAACGCATAGCGGATAACGCAAAACGCATAACACATAACGCATAACGCATAACGCATAACGCATAACGCATAACGCATAACGCATAACGCATAACGCAGAACGCATAACGCATAACGCATAACGCATAACGCATAACGCATAACCCATAACGCATAACGCATAACGCATAACGCATAACGCATAACGCAAATCGCATAACGCATAACGCATAACGCATAGCGGATAACGCACAACGCATAACACATAACGCATAACGCAAAACGCAATACGCATAACGCATAACGCATAACGCATAACGCATAACGCATAACGCATAACGCATAACGCATAACGCATAACGCATAACGCATAACGCATAACGCATAACGCATAACGCATAACCCATAACGCATAACGCATAACGCATAACGCATAACGCATAACGCATAACGCATAACGCATAACGCATAACGCATAACGCATAACGCATAACGCATAACGCATAACGCATAACGCATAACGCATAACGCATAACGCATAACGCATAACACATAACGCATAACGCAAATCACATAACGCATAAGGCATAACGCATAACGCATAACGCATAACGCATAACGCATAACGTATAACGCACAACTCATAACGCATAACGCATAACGCATAACGCATAACGCATAACGCATAACGCATAAAGCATAACGCATAACGCATAACGCATAACGCATAACGCATAACGCATAACGCATAACGCATAACGCATAACGCATAAAGCATAACGCATAACGCATAACGCATTACTCATAACCCATAACGCATAACGCATAACGCATAACCCATAACGCATAACGCATAACGCATAACGCATAACGCATAACGCATAACGCAAATCGCATAACGCATAACGCATAACGCATAGCGGATAACGCACAACGCATAACACATAACGCATAACGCAAAACGCAATACGCATAACGCATAACGCATAACGCATAACGCAAATCGCATAACGCATAACGCATAACGCATAACGCATAACGCATAACGCATAACGCATAACGCATAACGCATAACGCATAACGCATAACGCATAACGCATAACGCATAACGCATAACGCATAACGCATAACGCATAACGCATAACGCATAACGCATAACGCATAACGCATAACGCATAACGCATACCGCATAACGCATAACGCATAACTCATAACCCATAACGCATAACGCATAACACGTAACGCATAACGCAAATCGCACAACGCCTAACGCATAACGCATAACGCATAACGCATAACGCATAACGCATAACGCATAACGCATAAAGCATAACGCATAACGGATCACGCATTACTCATAACCCATAACGCATAACGCATAACGGATAACGCATAACGGATAACACATAACGCATAACGCATAACGGATAACGCAAATCGCATAACGCATAACGCATAACGCATAACGCATAACGCATAACGCATAACGCATAACGCATAACGCATAACCCATAACGCATAACGCATAACGTATAACGCATAACGTATAACGCACAACTCATAACGCATAACGCATAACGCAAAACGCATAACGCATAGCGGATAACGCACAACGCATAACGCATAACGCATAACGCATAACGCATAACGCATAACGCATAACGCATAACGCATAACGCTTAATGCATAACGCATAACGCATAACGGATCACGCATTACTCATAACGCATAACGCATAACGGATCACGCATTACTCATAGCGCATAACGCATAACGCATAACGAATCACGCATTACTCATAACGCATAACGCATAACGCATAACGAATAACGCATAACGTTTCACGCATTACTCATAACGCGTAACGCATAACCCATAACGCATAACGGATCACGCATTACTCATAACGCATAACGCATAACGCATAACGCATAACGCATAACGCATAACGCATAACGCATAACGCATAACCCATAACGCATAACGCATAACGCATAACGCATAACGCATAACGCATAACGCATAACGCAAATCGCATAACGCATAACGCTTAACGCATAACGCATAACGCATAACGTATGACACATAACGCATAACGCATAACGGATAACACATAACGCATAACGCATAACGCATAACGCATAGCGGATAACGCACAACGCATAACACATAACGCATAACGCATAACGCATAACTCATAACGCTTAACGCATGACCCATAGCGCATAACGCATTACGCGTAACGCATAACGCATAACGCATAACGCATAACGCATAACGCATAACGCATAACGCATAACGCATAACGCATAACGCATAACGCATAACGCATAACGCATAACGCATAACGCATAACGCATAACGCATAACGCATAACGCATAACGCATAACGCATAACGCATAACGCATAACGCATAACGCATAACGCATAACGCATAACGCATAACGCATAACGCATAACGCATAACGCATAACGCATAACGCATAACGCATAACGCATAACGCATAACGCATAACGCATAACGCATAACGCATAACGCATAGCGCATAACGCATAACGCATAACGCATAACGTATAACGCATAACGTATAACGCACAACTCATAACGCATAACGCATAACGCAAAACGCATAACGCATAGCGGATAACGCACAACGCATAACGCATAACGCATAACGCATAACGCATAACGCATAACGCATAACGCATAACGCATAACGCTTAATGCATAACGCATAACGCATAACGGATCACGCATTACTCATAACGCATAACGCATAACGGATCACGCATTACTCATAGCGCATAACGCATAACGCATAACGAATCACGCATTACTCATAACGCATAACGCATAACGCATAACGAATAACGCATAACGTTTCACGCATTACTCATAACGCGTAACGCATAACCCATAACGCATAACGGATCACGCATTACTCATAACGCATAACGCATAACGCATAACGCATAACGCATAACGCATAACGCATAACGCATAACGCATAACCCATAACGCATAACGCATAACGCATAACGCATAACGCATAACGCATAACGCATAACGCAAATCGCATAACGCATAACGCTTAACGCATAATGCATAACGCATAACGTATGACACATAACGCATAACGCATAACGGATAACACATAACGCATAACGCATAACGCATAACGCATAGCGGATAACGCACAACGCATAACACATAACGCATAACGCATAACGCATAACTCATAACGCTTAACGCATGACCCATAGCGCATAACGCATTACGCGTAACGCATAACGCATAACGCATAACGCATAACGCATAACGCATAACGCATAACGCATAACGCATAACGCATAACGCATAACGCATAACGCATAACGCATAACGCATAACGCATAACGCATAACGCATAACGCATAACGCATAACGCATAACGCATAACGCATAACGCATAACGCATAACGCATAACGCATAACGCATAACGCATAACGCATAACGCATAACGCATAACGCATAACGCATAACGCATAACGCATAACGCATAACGCATAACGCATAACGCATAACGCATAACGCATAACGCATAACGCATAACGCATAACGCATAACGCATAGCGCATAACGCATAACGCATAACGCATAACGTATAACGCATAACGTATAACGCACAACTCATAACGCATAACGCATAACGCAAAACGCATAACGCATAGCGGATAACGCACAACGCATAACGCATAACGCATAACGCATAACGCATAACGCATAACGCATAACGCATAACGCATAACGCTTAATGCATAACGCATAACGCATAACGGATCACGCATTACTCATAACGCATAACGCATAACGGATCACGCATTACTCATAGCGCATAACGCATAACGCATAACGAATCACGCATTACTCATAACGCATAACGCATAACGCATAACGAATAACGCATAACGTTTCACGCATTACTCATAACGCGTAACGCATAACCCATAACGCATAACGGATCACGCATTACTCATAACGCATAACGCATAACGCATAACGCATAACGCATAACGCATAACGCATAACGCATAACGCATAACCCATAACGCATAACGCATAACGCATAACGCATAACGCATAACGCATAACGCAAATCGCATAACGCATAACGCTTAACGCATAATGCATAACGCATAACGTATGACACATAACGCATAACGCATAACGGATAACACATAACGCATAACGCATAACGCATAACGCATAGCGGATAACGCACAACGCATAACACATAACGCATAACGCATAACGCATAACTCATAACGCTTAACGCATGACCCATAGCGCATAACGCATTACGCGTAACGCATAACGCATAACGGGTAACACATAACGCATAACGCATAACGCAGAACGCATAACGCATAACGCATAACCCATAACGCATAACCCATAACGCATAACGCATAACGCTTAACGCATAACGCATAACGCATAACGCATAACGCATAACGCATAACGCATAACGCATAACCCATAACGCATAACGCATAACGCATAACGCATAACGCATAACGCATAACGCAAATCGCATAACGCTTAACGCATAACGCATAACGCATAACGCATAACGCATAACGCATAACGTATAACGCATAACGCTTAACGCATGACCCATAGCGCATAACGCATTACGCGTAACGCATAACGCATAACGGATAACACATAACGCATAACGCATAACGCATAATGCATAACGCATAACGCATAACGCATAACGCATAACGCATAACCCATAACGCATAACCCATAACGCATAACGCATAACGCTTAACGCATGACCCATAGCGCATAACGCATTACGCGTAACGCATAACGCATAGCGGATAACGCACAACGCATAACACATAACGCATAACGCATAACGCATAACGCATAACGCATAACGCATAACGCATAACGCATAACGCATAACGCATAACGCATAACGCATAACGCATAACGCATAACGCATAACGCATAACGTATAACGCATAACGCATAACGCATAACGCATAACGCATAACGCATAACGCATAACGCATAACGCATAACGCATAACGCATAACGCATAGCGCATAACGCATAACGCATAACGCATAACGCATAACGCATAACGCATAACGCATAACGCATAACGCATAACGCATAACGCATAACGCATAACGCATAACGTATAACGCACAACTCATAACGCATAACGCATAACGCAAAACGCATAACGCATAGCGGATAACGCACAACGCATAACACATAACGCATAACGCATAACGCATAATGCATAACGCATAACGCATAACGCATAACGCATAACGCATAACGCATAACGCATAACGCATAACGCATAACGCTTAATGCATAACGAATAACGCATAACGGATCACGCATTACTCATAACGCATAACGCATAACGGATCACGCATTACTCATAGCGCATAACGCATAACGCATAACGAATCACGCATTACTCATAACGCATAACGCATAACGCATAACGCATAACGCATAACGCATAACGCATAACGCATAACGGATCACACATTACTCATAACGCATAACGCATAACGCATGACTCATAACGCATAACGCATAACGCATAGCGCATAACGCATAACACATAACGGATCACGCATTTCTCATAACGCATGACGCATAACGCATAACGCATAAGCCATAACGCATAACGCACAAAGCAAAACGCATAACGAATGACTCATAACGCACAACCCATAACGCATAACGCATAACGCAAATCGCATAACGCATAACGCATAATGCATAAAGCATAACGCATAACGCATAACGCATAACGCATAACGCATAACGCATAACGCATAACGCATAATGCATAACGCATAACGCATAACGGATCACGCATTACTCATAACGCATAACGCATAACGGATCACGCATTACTCATAGCGCATAACGCATAACGCATAACGGATCACGCATTACTTATAACGCATAACGCATAACGCAAATCGCATAACGCATAACGCGTAACGCATAAAGCATAACGCATAACGCATAACGCATAACGCATAATGCATAACGCATAACGCATAACGCATAACGCATAACGCATAACGCATAACGGATCACGCATTACTCATAACGCATAACGCATAACGGATCACGCATTACTCATAACGCACAACCCATAACGCATAACGCATAACGCAAATCGCATAACGCATAACGCATAACGCATAATGCATAAAGCATAACGAATAACGCATAACGCATAACGCATAACGCATAACGCATAACGCCTAACGCATAACGCTTAATGCATAACGCATAACGCATAACGGATCACGCATTACTCATAACGCATAACGCATAACGGATCACGCATTACTCATAGCGCATAACGCATAACGCATAACGGATCACGCATTACTTATAACGCATAACGCATAAAGCAAATCGCATAACGCATAACGCGTAACGCATAATGCATAAAGCATAACGCATAACGCATAACGCATAACGCATACCGCATAACGCATAACGCATAACGCATAACGCATAACGCATAACGCATAACGCATAACGCATAACGCATAACGCATAACGCATAACGCATAACGCATAACGCATAACGCATAACGCATATCACATAACGGATCACGCATTACTCATAACGCATAACGCATAACCCATAACGCATAACGCATAAAGCAAAACGCATAACGCATAATGCATGACTCATAACGCACAACCCATAACGCATAACGCAAATCGCATAACGCATAACGCATAACGCATAACGCATGACGCATAACGCATAACGCATAACGCATAACGCATAACGCATAACGCATAACGCATAACGCATAACGCATAACGCATAACGCATAACGCATAACGCATAACGCATAACGCATACCGCATAACGCATAACGCATAAAGCATAACGCATAACGCATAACGCATAACGCATGACGCATAACGCATAAAGCATAACGCATAACGCATAACGCATAACGCATAACGCATAACGCATAACCCATAACGCATAACGCATAACGCATAACGCATAACGCATAACGCATAACGCATAACGCATAACGCATAACGCATAACGCATAACGCATGACGCATAACGCATAAAGCATAACGCATAACGAATCACGCATTACTCATAACGCATAACGCATAACGCATAACGCATAACGCATAACGAATAACGCATAACGTTTCACGCATTACTCATAACGCGTAACGCATAACGCATAACGCATAACGGATCACGCATAACGCATAACGCATAACGCATAACGCATAACGCATAACGCATAACGCATACCGCATAACGCATAACGCATAACGCATAACGCATAACGCATAACGCATGACGCATAACGCATAACGCATAACGCATAACGCATAACTAATAACGCATAACGCATAACGCATAACGCATAACACATAACGGATCACGCATTACTCATAACGCAGAACGCATAACGCATAACCCATAACGCATAACGCATAAAGCAAAACGCATAACGCATAACGCATGACTCATACCGCACAACCCATAACGCATAACGCATAACGCATAACGCATAACGCATAACGGATCACGCATAACGCATAACGCATAACGCATAACGCATAACGCATAACGCATAACGCATACCGCATAACGCATAACGCATAACGCAAATCGCATAACGCATAACGCGTAACGCATAAAGCATAAAGCATAACGCATAATGCATAACGCATAACGCATAATGCATAACGCATAACGCATAACGGATCACACATTACTCACAACGCATAACGCATAACGCATGACTCATAATGCATAACGCATAACGCATAGCGCATAACGCATAACACATAACGGATCACGCATTACTCATAACGCATGACGCATAACGCATAACGCATAAGCCATAACGCATAACGCACAAAGCAAAACGCATAACGCATAACAAATGACTCATAACGCACAACCCATAACGCATAACGCATAACGCAAATCGCATAACGCATAACGCATAATGCAGAAAGCATAATGCATAACGCATAACGCATAACGCATAACGCATAACGCATAACGCATAACGCATAACGCTTAATGCATAACGCATAACGCATAACGGATCACGCATTACTCATAACGCATAACGCATAACGGATCACGCATTACTCATAGCGCATAACGCATAACGCATAACGGATCACGCATTACTTATAACGCATAACGCATAACGCAAATCGCATAACGCATAACGCGTAACGCATAAAGCATAAAGCATAACGCATAACGCATAACGCATAACGCATAATGCATAACGCATAACACATAACGGATCACGCATTACTCATAACGCATAACGCATAACGGATCACGCATTACTCATAACGCATAACGCATAACACATAACGGATCACGCATTACTCATAACGCATAACGCATAACGCATAACGCATAACCCATAACGCATAACGCATAAATCAAAACGCATAACGCATAACGCATAACGCATAACGCATAACGCATAACGCATAACGCATAACGCATAACGCATAACTCATAACGCATAACGCATAACGCTTAATGCATAACGCATAACGCATAACGGATCACGCATTACTCATAACGCATAACGCATAACGGATCACGCATTACTCATAGCGCATAACGCATAACGCATAACGAATCACGAATTACTCATAACGCATAACGCATAACGCATAACGAATAACGCATAACGTTTCACGCATTACTCATAACGCGTAACGCATAACGCATAACGCATAACGCATAAAGCATAACGCATAACGGATCACGCATAACGCATAACGCATAAAGCATAACGCATAACGGATCACGCATTACTCATAACCCATAACGCATAACGCATAACGGATAACGCATAACGGATAACACATAACGCATAACGCATAACGCATAACCCATAACTCATAACCCATAACGCATAACGCATAACGCATAACGCATAATGCATAACGCTTAATGCATAACGCATAACGCATAACGGATCACGCATTACTCATAGCGCATAACGCATAACGCATAACGAATCACGCATTACTCATAACGCATAACGCATAACGCATAACGCATAACGCATAATGCATAACGCATAACGCATAACGGATCACACATTACTCATAACGCATAACGCATAACGCATGACTCATAACGCATAACGCATAACGCATAGCGCATAACGCATAACACATAACGGATCACGCATTTCTCATAACGCATGACGCATAACGCATAACGCATAAGCCATAACGCATAACGCACAAAGCAAAACGCATAACGAATGACTCATAACGCACAACCCATAACGCATAACGCATAACGCAAATCGCATAACGCATAACGCATAATGCATAAAGCATAACGCATAACGCATAACGCATAACGCATAACGCATAACGCATAACGCATAACGCTTAATGCATAACGCATAACGCATAACGGATCACGCATTACTCATAACGCATAACGCATAACGGATCACGCATTACTCATAGCGCATAACGCATAACGCATAACGGATCACGCATTACTTATAACGCATAACGCATAACGCAAATCGCATAACGCATAACGCGTAACGCATAAAGCATAACGCATAACGCATAACGCATAACGCATAACGCATAACGCATAATGCATAACGCATAACGCATAACGCATAACGCTTAATGCATAACGCATAACGGATCACGCATTACTCATAACGCATAACGCATAACGGATCACGCATTACTCATAACGCACAACCCATAACGCATAACGCATAACGCAAATCGCATAACGCATAACGCATAACGCATAATGCATAAAGCATAACGAATAACGCATAACGCATAACGCATAACGCATAACGCCTAACGCATAACGCTTAATGCATAACGCATAACGCATAACGGATCACGCATTACTCATAACGCATAACGCATAACGGATCACGCATTACTCATAGCGCATAACGCATAACGCATAACGGATCACGCATTACTTATAACGCATAACGCATAAAGCAAATCGCATAACGCATAACGCGTAACGCATAATGCATAAAGCATAACGCATAACGCATAACGCATAACGCATACCGCATAACGCATAACGCATAACGCATAACGCATAACGCATAACGCATAACGCATAACGCATAACGCATAACGCATAACGCATAACGCATAACGCATAACGCATAACGCATAACGCATATCACATAACGGATCACGCATTACTCATAACGCATAACGCATAACCCATAACGCATAACGCATAAAGCAAAACGCATAACGCATAATGCATGACTCATAACGCACAACCCATAACGCATAACGCAAATCGCATAACGCATAACGCATAACGCATAACGCATGACGCATAACGCATAACGCATAACGCATAACGCATAACGCATAACGCATAACGCATAACGCATAACGCATAACGCATAACGCATAACGCATAACGCATAACGCATAACGCATACCGCATAACGCATAACGCATAAAGCATAACGCATAACGCATAACGCATAACGCATGACGCATAACGCATAAAGCATAACGCATAACGCATAACGCATAACGCATAACGCATAACGCATAACCCATAACGCATAACGCATAACGCATAACGCATAACGCATAACGCATAACGCATAACGCATAACGCATAACGCATAACGCATAACGCATGGCGCATAACGCATAAAGCATAACGCATAACGCATAACGAATCACGCATTACTCATAACGCATAACGCATAACGCATAACGCATAACGCATAACGAATAACGCATAACGTTTCACGCATTACTCATAACGCGTAACGCATAACGCATAACGCATAACGGATCACGCATAACGCATAACGCATAACGCATAACGCATAACGCATAACGCATAACGCATACCGCATAACGCATAACGCATAACGCATAACGCATAACGCATGACGCATAACGCATAACGCATAACGCATAACGCATAACTAATAACGCATAACGCATAACGCATAACGCATAACACATAACGGATCACGCATTACTCATAACGCATAACGCATAACGCATAACCCATAACGCATAACGCATAAAGCAAAACGCATAACGCATAACGCATGACTCATACCGCACAACCCATAACGCATAACGCATAACGCATAACGCATAACGGATCACGCATAACGCATAACGCATAACGCATAACGCATAACGCATAACGCATAACGCATACCGCATAACGCATAACGCATAACGCAAAACGCATAACGCATAACGCGTAACGCATAAAGCATAAAGCATAACGCATAATGCATAACGCATAACGCATAATGCATAACGCATAACGCATAACGGATCACACATTACTCACAACGCATAACGCATAACGCATAACTCATAATGCATAACGCATAACGCATAGCGCATATCGCATAACGCATAACGGATCACGCATTACTCATAACGCATGACGCATAACGCATAACGCATAAGCCATAACGCATAACGCACAAAGCAAAACGCATAACGCATAACAAATGACTCATAACGCACAACCCATAACGCATAACGCATAACGCAAATCGCATAACGCATAACGCATAATGCAGAAAGCATAATGCATAACGCATAACGCATAACGCATAACGCATAACGCATAACGCATAACGCTTAATGCATAACGCATAACGCATAACGGATCACGCATTACTCATAACGCATAACGCATAACGGATCACGCATTACTCATAGCGCATAACGCATAACGCATAACGGATCACGCATTACTTATAACGCATAACGCATAACGCAAATCGCATAACGCATAACGCGTAACGCATAAAGCATAAAGCATAACGCATAACGCATAACGCATAACGCATAATGCATAACGCATAACACATAACGGATCACGCATTACTCATAACGCATAACGCATAACGGATCACGCATTACTCATAACGCATAACGCATAACACATAACGGATCACGCATTACTCATAACGCATAACGCATAACGCATAACGCATAACCCATAACGCATAACGCATAAATCAAAACGCATAACGCATAACGCATAACGCATAACGCATAACGCATAACGCATAACGCATAACGCATAACGCATAACGCATAACTCATAACGCATAACGCATAACGCTTAATGCATAACGCATAACGCATAACGGATCACGCATTACTCATAACGCATAACGCATAACGGATCACGCATTACTCATAGCGCATAACGCATAACGAATAACGAATCACGAATTACTCATAACGCATAACGCATAACGCATAACGAATAACGCATAACGTTTCACGCATTACTCATAACGCGTAACGCATAACGCATAACGCATAACGCATAACGCATAACGCATAACGGATCACGCATAACGCATAACGCATAAAGCATAACGCATAACGGATCACGCATTACTCATAACCCATAACGCATAACGCATAACGGATAACGCATAACGGATAACACATAACGCATAACGCATAACGCATAACCCATAACTCATAACCCATAACGCATAACGCATAACGCATAACGCATAATGCATAACGCTTAATGCATAACGCATAACGCATAACGGATCACGCATTACTCATAACGCATAACGCATAACGGATCACGCATTACTCATAACGCATAACGCATAACGCATAACCCATAACGCATAACGCATAAAGCAAAACGCATAACGCATAACGCATGACTCATATGGCACAACCCATAACGCATAACGCATAAAGCAAAACGCATAACGCATAACGCATAACGCATAACGCATAACGCATAACGCATAACGCATAACGTATAACGCATAACGCATAACGCATAACGCTTAATGCATAACGCATAACGCATAACGGATCACGCATTACTCATAACGCATAACGCATAACGGATCACGCATTACTCATAGCGCATAACGCATAACGCATAACGAATCACGAATTACTCATAACGCATAACGCATAACGCATAACGCATAACGAATAACGCATAACGTTTCACGCATTACTCATAACGCGTAACGCATAACGCATAACGCATAACGCATAAAGCATAACGCATAACGGATCACGCATAACGCATAACGCATAAAGCATAACGCATAACGGATCACGCATTACTCATAACCCATAACGCATAACGCATAACGGATAACGCATAACGGATAACGCATAACGCATAACGCATAACGCATAACCCATAACTCATAACCCATAATGCATAACGCATAACGCATAACACTTAACGCATGACCCATAGCGCATAACGCATTACGCGTAACGCATAACGCATAACGGATAACACATAACGCATAACGCATAACGCATAACGCATAACGCATAACGCATAACGCATAACGCATAACGCATAACCCATAACGCATAACCCATAACGCATAACGCATAACGCATAACGCTTAACGCATGACCCATAGCGCATAACGCATTACGCGTAACGCATAACGCATAGCGGATAACGCACAACGCATAACACATAACGCATAACGCATAACGCATAACGCATAACGCATAACGCATAACGCATAACGCATAACGCATAACGCATAACGCATAACGCATAACGCATAACGCATAACGCATAACGCATAACGCATAACGCATAACGCATAACGCATAACGCATAACGCATAACGCATAACGCATAACGCATAACGCATAACGCATAACGCATAACGCATAACGCATAACGCATAACGTATAACGCACAACTCATAACGCATAACGCATAACGCAAAACGCATAACGCATAGCGGATAACGCACAACGCATAACACATAACGCATAACGCATAACGCATAATGCATAACGCATAACGCATAACGCATAACGCATAACGCATAACGCATAACGCATAACGCATAACGCATAACGCATAACGCATAACGCTTAATGCATAACGAATAACGCATAACGCATAACGCATAACGCATAACGCATAACGCTTAATGCATAACGAATAACGCATAACGGATCACGCATTACTCATAACGCATGACGCATAACGCATAACGCATAAGCCATAACGCATAACGCACAAAGCAAAACGCATAACGCATAACGAATGACTCATAACGCACAACCCATAACGCATAACGCATAACGCAAATCGCATAACGCATAACGCATAACGCATAATGCATAAAGCATAACGCATAACGCATAACGCATAACGCATAACGCATAACGCATAACGCATAACGCTTAATGCATAACGCATAACGCATAACGGATCACGCATTACTCATAACGCATAACGCATAACGGATCACGCATTACTCATAGCGCATAACGCATAACACATAACGGATCACGCATTACTTATAACGCATAACGCATAACGCAAATCGCATAACGCATAACGCGTAACGCATAAAGCATAACGCATAACGCATAACGCATAACGCATAATGCATAACGCATAACGCATAACGCATAACGCTTAATGCATAACGCATAACGCATAACGGATCACGCATTACTCATAACGCATAACGCATAACGGATCACGCATTACTCATAACGCATAACGCAAATCGCATAACGCATAACGCATAACGCATAATGCATAAAGCATAACGAATAACGCATAACGCATAACGCATAGCGCATAACGCATAACGCATAACGCCTAACGCATAACGCTTAATGCATAACGCATAACGCATAACGGATCACGCATTACTCATAACGCATAACGCATAACGGATCACGCATTACTCATAGCGCATAACGCATAACGCATAACGGATCACGCATTACTTATAACGCATAACGCATAAAGCAAATCGCATAACGCATAACGCGTAACGCATAATGCATAAAGCATAACGCATAACGCATAACGCATAACGCATACCGCATAACGCATAACGCATAACGCATAACGCATGACGCATAACGCATAACGCATAATGCATAACGCATAACGCATAACGCATAACGCATAACGCATAACGCATAACGCATAACACATAACGGATCACGCATTACTCATAACGCATAACGCATAACCCATAACGCATAACGCATAAAGCAAAACGCATAACGCATAACGCATGACTCATAACGCACAACCCATAACGCATAACGCAAATCGCATAACGCATAACGCATAACGCATTACGCATGACGCATAACGCATAACGCATAACGCATAACGCATAACGCATAACGCATAACGCATAACGCATAACGCATAACGCATAACGCATAACGCTTACCGCATAACGCATAACGCATAACGCATAACGCATAACGCATAACGCATGACGCATAACGCATAAAGCATAACGCATAACGCATAACGCATAACGCATAACGCATAACGCATAACGCATAACGCATAACGCATAACGCATAACGCATAACGCATAACGCATAACGCATAACGCATAACGCATAACGCATAACGCATAACGCATAACGCATAACGCATAACGCATAACGCATAACGCATAACGCATAACGCATAACGCATAACGCATAACGCATAACGCATAACGTATAACGCACAACTCATAACGCATAACGCATAACGCAAAACGCCAACGCATAGCGGATAACGCACAACGCATAACACATAACGCATAACGCATAACGCATAATGCATAACGCATAACGCATAACGCATAACGCATAACGCATAACGCATAACGCATAACGCATAACGCATAACGCATAACGCTTAATGCATAACGCATAACGCATAACGGATCACGCATTACTCATAACGCATAACGCATAACGGATCACGCATTACTCATAGCGCATAACGCATAACGCATAACGAATCACGCATTACTCATAACGCATAACGCATAACGCATAGCGCATAACGAATAACGCATAACGTTTCACGCATTACTCATAACGCGTAACGCATAACGCATAACGCATAACGGATCACGCATAACGCATAACGCATAACGCATAACGCATAACGCATAACGCATAACGCATAACGCATAACGCATAACGCATAACGCATAACGCATACCGTATAACGCATAACGCATAACGCATAACGCATAACGCATGACGCATAACGCATAACGCATAACGCATAACGCATAACGCATAACGCATAACGCATAACGCAAATCGCATAACGCATAACGCGTAACGCGTAACGCATAAAGCATAAAGCATAACGCATAATGCGTAACGCATAACGCATAATGCATAACGCATAACGCATAACGGATCACACATTACTCATAACGCATAACGCATAACGCATGACTCATAACGCATAACGCATAACGCATAGCGCATAACGCATAACACATAACGGATCACGCATTACTCATAACGCATGACGCATAACGCATAACGCATAAGCCATAACGCATAACGCACAAAGCAAAACGCATAACGCATAACGAATGACTCATAACGCACAACCCATAACGCATAACGCATAACGCAAATCGCATAACGCATAACGCATAATGCATAAAGCATAACGCATAACGCATAACGCATAACGCATAACGCATAACGCATAACGCTTAATGCATAACGCATAACGCATAACGGATCACGCATTACTCATAACGCATAACGCATAACGGATCACGCATTACTCATAGCGCATAAGGCATAACGCATAACGGATCACGCATTACTTATAACGCATAACGCATAACGCAAATCGCATAACGCATAACGCGTAACGCATAAAGCATAACGCATAACGCATAACGCATAACGCATAATGCATAACGCATAACACATAACGGATCACGCATTACTCATAACGCATAACGCATAACGGATCACGCATTACTCATAGCGCATAACGCATAACGCATAACGGATCACGCATTACTCATAACGCATAACGCATAACGCATAACGAATAACGCATAACGTTTCACGCATTACTCATAACGCATAACGCATAACGCAAAACGCATAACGCATAACGCATAACGCATAACGCATAACGCATAACGCATAACGCATAACGCATAACGCATAACGCATAACGCATAACGCATAACGCATAACGCATAACGCATAACGCATAACGCATAACGCATAACGCATAACGCATAACGCATAACGCATAACGCATAACGCATAACGCATAACGCATAACGCATAACGCATAACGCAAATCGCATAACGCATAACGCATAGCGCATAAAGCATAACGCATAACGCATAACGCATAACGCTTAATGCATAACGCATAACGCATAACGGATCACGCATTACTCATAACGCATAACGCATAACGGATCACGCATTACTCATAGCGCATAACGCATAACGCATAACGGATCACGCATTACTCATAACGCATAACGCATAACGCATAACGAATAACGCATAACGTTTCACGCATTACTCATAACGCATAACGCATAACGCAAAACGCATAACGCATTACACATAACGCATAACGCATAACGCATAACGCATAACGCATAACGCATAACGCATAACGCATAACGCATAACGCATAACGCATAACGCATAACGCATAACACATAACGGATCACAAATTACTCATAACGCATAAAGCAAAACGCATAGCGGATAACGCACAACGCATAACACATAACGCATAACGCAAAACGCAATACGCATAACGCATAACGCATAACGCAAATCGCATAACGCATAACGCATAACGCATAGCGGATAACGCACAACGCATAACACATAACGCATAACGCAAAACGCAATACGCATACCGCATAACGCATAACGCATAACGCATAACGCATAACGCATAACGCATAACGCAAATCGCATAACGCATAACGCATAACGCATAGCGGATAACGCACAACGCATAACACATAACGCATAACGCAAAACGCAATACGCATAACGCATAACGCATAACGCATAACGCATAACGCATAACGCTTAACGCATGACCCATAGCGCATAACGCATTACGCGTAACGCATAACGCATAGCGGGTAACGCACAACGCATAACACATAACGCATAACGCATAACGCATAACGCATAACGCATAACGCACAACGCATAACACATAACGCATAACGCATAACGCATAACGCATAACGCATAACGCATAACGCATAACGCATAACGCATAACGCATAACGCATAACGCATAACGCATAACGCATAACGCTTAACGCATGACCCATAGCGCATAACGCATTACGCGTAACGAATAACGCATAGCGGATAACGTACAACGCATAACACATAACGCATAAAGCATAACTTATAACGCATAACGCATAACGCATAACGCATAACGCATAACGCATAACGCATAACGCATAACGCATAACGCATAACGCATAACGCATAACGCATAACGCATAACGCATAACGCATAACGCATAACGCATAACGCATAACGCATAACGCATAACGCATAACGCATAACGCATAACGCATAACGCATAACGCATAACGCATAACGCATAACGCATAACGCATAACGCATAACGCATAACGCATAACGCATAACGCATAACGCATAACGCATAACGCATAACGCATAACGCATAACGCATAACGCATAACGCATAACGGATCACGCATTACTCATAGGGCATAACGCATAACGCATAACGAATCACGCATTACTCATAACGCATAACGCATAACGCATAACGAATAACGCATAACGTTTCACGCATTACTCATCACGCATAACGCATAACGCATAACGCATAACGGATCACGCATTACTCATAACGCATAACGCATAAAGCATAACGCATAACGCATAACCCATAACGCATAACGCATAACGCATAACGCATAACGCATAACGCATAACGCATAACGCAAATCGCATAACGCATATCGCTTAACGCATAGTGCATAACGCATAACGTATAAGGCACAACTCATAACGCATAACGCATAACGCAAAACGCATAACGCATAGCAGATAACGCACACCGCATAACACATAACGCATAACACATAACACATAACGCATAACGCATTACGCATAACGCATAACGCATAACGCATAACGCATAACGCATAACGCATAACGCATAACGCATAACGCATAACGCATAACGCATAACGCATAACGCATAACGCATAACGCATAACGCATACCGCATAACGCATAACGCATAACGCATAACCCATAACGCATAACGCATAACACATAACGCATAACGCATAACACATAACGCATAACGCAAATCGCATAACGCATAACGCATAACGCATATCGCATAACGCATAACGCATAACGCATAACGTATAACGCACAACTCATAACGCATAACGCATAACGCAAAACGCATAACGCATAGCGGATAACGCACAACGCATAACACATAACGCATAACGCATAACGCATAACGCATAACGCATAACGCATAAAGCATAACGCATAACGCATAACGCATAACGCATAATGCATAACGCATAACGCATAACGCATAAAGCATAACGCATAACGGATCACGCATTACTCATAACCCATAACGCATAACGCATAACGCATAACACATAACGCATAACGCAAATCGCATAACGCATAACGCATAACGCATATCGCATAACGCATAACGCATAACGCATAACGTATAACGCACAACTCATAACGCATAACGCATAACGCAAAACGCATAACGCATAGCGGATAACGCACAACGCATAACACATAACGCATAACGCATAACGCATAACGCATAACGCATAAAGCATAACGCATAACGCATAACGCATAACGCATAATGCATAACGCATAACGCATAACGCATAAAGCATAACGCATAACGGATCACGCATTACTCATAACCCATAACGCATAACGCATAACGCATAACGCATAACGGATAACACATAACGCATAACGCATAACGCATAACGGATAACACATAACGCATAACGCATAACGCATAACGCATAACGCATAACCCATAACGCATAACCCATAACGCATAACGCATACCGCTTAACGCATAACGCATAACGCATAACGCAAATCGCATAACGCATAACGCATAACGCATAGCAGATAACGCACACCGCATAACGCATAACCCATAACGCATAACGCATAACGCATAACGCATAACGCATAACGCATAACGCAGAACGCAAATCGCATAACGCATAACGCTTAACGCATAATGCATTACGCATAACGTATGACGCACAACTCATAACGCATAACGCATAACGCAAAACGCATAACGCATAGCGGATAACGCACACCGCATAACACATAACGCATAACGCATAACACATAACGCATAACGCATAACGCATAACGCATAACGCATAACGCATAACGCATAACGCATAACGCATAACGCATAACGCATAACGCATAACGCATAACGCATAACGCATAACGCATAACGCATAACGCATAACGCATAACGCATAACGCATAACGCATAACGCATAACGCATAACGCATAACGCATAACGCATAACGCATAACGCATAACGCATAACGCATAACGCATAACGCATAACGCATAACGCATAACGCATAACGCATAACGCATACCGCATAACGCATAACGCATAACTCATAACCCATAACGCATAACGCATAACACGTAACGCATAACGCAAATCGCACAACGCCTAACGCATAACGCATAACGCATAACGCATAACGCATAAAGCATAACGCATAACGGATCACGCATTACTCATAACCCATAACGCATAACGCATAACGGATAACGCATAACGGATAACACATAACGCATAACGCATAACGGATAACACATAACGCATAACGCATAACGCATAACGCATAACGCATAACCCATAACGCATAACCCATAACGCATAACGCGTAACGCATAACGCTTAACGCATGACCCATAGCGCATAACGCATTACGCGTAACGCATAACGCATAACGGATAACACATAACGCATAACGCATAACGCATAACGCATAACCCATAACGCATAACCCATAACGCACAACGCATAACGCATAACGCTTAACGCATGACCCATAGCGCATAACGCATTACGCGTAACGCATAACGCATAACGCATAGCGGATAACGCACAACGCATAACACATAACGCATAACGCATAACGCATAACGCATAACGCATAACGCATAACGCATAACGCATAACGCATAACGCATAACGCATAACGCATAACGCATAACGCATAACGCATAACGCATAACGCATAACGCATAACGCATAACGCATAACGCATAACGCATAACGCATAACGCATAACGCATAACGCATAACGCATAACGCATAACGCATAACGCATAACGCATAACGCATAACGCATAACGCATAGCGCATAACGCATAACGCATAACGCATAACGTATAACGCATAACGTATAACGCACAACTCATAACGCATAACGCATAACGCATAACGCATAACGCATAACGAATCACGCATTACTCATAACGCATAACGCATAACGCATAACGAATAACGCATAACGTTTCACGCATTACTCATAACGCGTAACGCATAACCCATAACGCATAACGGATCACGCATTACTCATAACGCATAACGCATAACGCATAACGCATAACGCATAACGCATAACGCATAACGCATAACGCATAACCCATAACGCATAACGCATAACGCATAACGCATAACGCATAACGCATAACGCATAACGCAAATCGCATAACGCATAACGCTTAACGCATAATGCATAACGCATAACGTATGACACATAACGCATAACGCATAACGCATAACGGATAACACATAACGCATAACGCATAACGCATAACGCATAGCGGATAACGCACAACGCATAACACATAACGCATAACGCATAACGCATAACGCATAACTCATAACGCTTAACGCATGACCCATAGCGCATAACGCATTACGCGTAACGCATAACGCATAACGGATAACACATAACGCATAACGCATAACGCAGAACGCATAACGCATAACGCATAACCCATAACGCATAACCCATAACGCATAACGCATAACGCTTAACGCATAACGCATAACGCATAACGCATAACGCATAACGCATAACGCATAACGCATAACGCATAACCCATAACGCATAACGCATAACGCATAACGCATAACGCATAACGCATAACGCAAATCGCATAACGCTTAACGCATAACGCATAACGCATAACGCATAACGCATAACGCATAACGCATAACGTATAACGCATAACGCTTAACGCATGACCCATAGCGCATAACGCATTACGCGTAACGCATAACGCATAACGGATAACACATAACGCATAACGCATAACGCATAATGCATAACGCATAACGCATAACGCATAACGCATAACGCATAACCCATAACGCATAACCCATAACGCATAACGCATAACGCATAACGCTTAACGCATGACCCATAGCGCATAACGCATTACGCGTAACGCATAACGCATAGCGGATAACGCACAACGCATAACACATAACGCATAACGCATAACGCATAACGCATAACGCATAACGCATAACGCATAACGCATAACGCATAACGCATAACGCATAACGCATAACGCATAACGCATAACGCATAACGCATAACGCATAACGCATAACGCATAACGCATAACGCATAACGCATAACGCATCACGCATAACGCATAACGCATAACGCATAACGCATAACGCATAGCGCATAACGCATAACGCATAACGCATTACGCATAACGCATAACGCATAACGCATAACGCATACCGCATAACGCATAACGCATAACGCATAACGCATAACGCATAACGCATAACGCATAACGCATAACGCATAACGCATAACGTATAACGCACAACTCATAACGCATAACGCATAACGCAAAACGCATAACGCATAGCGGATAACGCACAACGCATAACACATAACGCATAACGCATAACGCATAATGCATAACGCATAACGCATAACGCATAACGCATAACGCATAACGCATAACGCATAACGCATAACGCATAACGCTTAATGCATAACGAATAACGCATAACGGATCACGCATTACTCATAACGCATAACGCATAACGGATCACGCATTACTCATAACGCATAACGCATAATGCATAACGCATAACGCATAACGGATCACACATTACTCATAACGCATAACGCATAACGCATGACTCATAACGCATAACGCATAACGCATAGCGCATAACGCATAACACATAACGGATCACGCATTACTCATAACGCATGACGCATAACGCATAACGCATAAGCCATAACGCATAACGCACAAAGCAAAACGCATAACGAATGACTCATAACGCACAACCCATAACGCATAACGCATAACGCAAATCGCATAACGCATAACGCATAATGCATAAAGCATAACGCATAACGCATAACGCATAACGCATAACGCATAACGCATAACGCATAACGCATAACGCTTAATGCATAACGCATAACGCATAACGGATCACGCATTACTCATAACGCATAACGCATAACGGATCACGCATAACGCATAACGCATAACGCATAACGCATAATGCATAACGCATAACGCATAACGCATAACGCTTAATGCATAACGCATAACGCATAACGGATCACGCATTACTCATAACGCATAACGCATAACGGATCACGCATTACTCATAACGCACAACCCATAACGCATAACGCATAACGCAAATCGCATAACGCATAACGCATAACGCATAATGCATAAAGCATAACGAATAACGCATAACGCATAACGCATAACGCATAACGCATAACGCCTAACGCATAACGCTTAATGCATAACGCATAACGCATAACGGATCACGCATTACTCATAACGCATAACGCATAACGGATCACGCATTACTCATAGCGCATAACGCATAACGCATAACGGATCACGCATTACTTATAACGCATAACGCATAAAGCAAATCGCATAACGCATAACGCGTAACGCATAATGCATAAAGCATAACGCATAACGCATAACGCATAACGCATACCGCATAACGCATAACGCATAACGCATAACGCATAACGCATAACGCATAACGCATAACGCATAACGCATAACGCATAACGCATAACGCATAACGCATAACGCATAACGCATATCACATAACGGATCACGCATTACTCATAACGCATAACGCATAACCCATAACGCATAACGCATAAAGCAAAACGCATAACGCATAACGCATAACGCATAGCGGATAACGCGCAACGCATAACACATAACGCATAACGCATAACGCATAACGCATAACGCATAAAGCATAACGCATAACGCATAACGCATAACGCATAATGCATAACGCATAACGCATAACGCATAAAGCATAACGCATAACGGATCACGCATTACTCATAACCCATAACGCATAACGCATAACGGATAACGCATAACGGATAACACATAACGCATATCGCATAACGCATAACGGATAACACATAACGCATAACGCATAACGCATAACGCATAACCCATAACGCATAACCCATAACGCATAACGCATACCGCTTAACGCATAACGCATAACGCATAACGCAAATCGCATAACGCATAACGCATAACGCATAGCAGATAACGCACACCGCATAACGCATAACCCATAACGCATAACGCATAACGCATAACGCATAACGCATAACGCATAACGCATAACGCAAATCGCATAACGCATAACGCTTAACGCATAATGCATTACGCATAACGTATGACGCACAACTCATAACGCATAACGCATAACGCAAAACGCATAACGCATAGCGGATAACGCACACCGCATAACACATAACGCATAACGCATAACACATAACGCATAACGCATAACGCATAACGCATAACGCATAACGCATAACGCATAACGCATAACGCATAACGCATAACGCATAACGCATAACGCATAACGCATAACGCATAACGCATAACGCATAACGCATAACGCATAACGCATAACGCATAACGCATAACGCATAACGCATAACGCATAACGCATAACGCATAACGCATAACGCATAACGCATAACGCATAACGCATAACGCATAACGCATAACGCATAACGCATAACGCATAACGCATACCGCATAACGCATAACGCATAACGCATAACCCATAACGCATAACGCATAACACGTAAC